>JASXSY010001187.1:0-392349 GCA_034509805.1 Sipha maydis | reverse complement strand
AATTCCTTAAAATGCACAAAGTCAAATTAAAACTTAAATTTTATGTTTAATTAAATGTACACATAAATCCTAACGATGTAAAATTATTATAGTTTCCAAATATGTAAATGTACAACTAAATTTATGAAAATATTAAAAATTATCCGATCTCGATACATAGTGTATTGAACTTTTGTCCTAAATATATGTTTATTCAATATTTGAACATTCTAATTTTTTCAAAAAGCAAAAAAAAAACATATGAATGTGAGAACAATGATATTCAAGGTAAAAATCATTTTAAGATGCGTAAATTAATATAAAATTGTATATATAAATAGTTAAATACAAATGGATTTTACGGTTATCTAATATTAGTTAAAAAATAAGAGTTTCAATAACAAGAGTTTACACGAAATTATGCTTTTAAAAATTTGAGCAGACAGCTGTTACTTTGTAATTTTTTAACGAAGCATCGATGATGCGAGAGTATTTACAAATAATTATAAATAACAATTATTATGAAACTATTGCCAATGATTGTGTAAACTATTGATAATAATTTATATATATAAGTCGTACTTAAAGAGAGATTCATTTGCAAATCACATTTTTCCCGAAAACTGTAGTAGCAAATATTGATGCACTGGTAGTCGGCACACGAACGAAATTCGACATCGGCATTTTAACGATATCGGAAACATCATCTGAAAAAGAAAAATATCTCTCATTAAGATTATAAGAAATTGTTCTATATCAAATACTCAAATAGAACCATGTGTAGTGCTCAATTTGAATGTATTTCTATAACATTCGAATGATCAATATATATTAATTTACGTTTATCATATCCTAAATCTGCAATTCCTTAAAATGCACAAAGTCAAATTAAAACTTAAATTTTATGTTTAATTAAATGTATACATAAATCCTAACGATGTAAAATTATTATAGTTTCCAAATATGTAAATATACAACTAAATTTATGAAAATATTAAAAATTATATGATCTCGATACATAGTGTATTGAACTTTTGTCCTAAATATATGATTATTCAATATTTGAACATTCTAATTTTTTCAAAAAGCAAAAAAAAAACATATGAATGTGAGAACAATGATATTCAAGGTAAAAATCATTTAAAGATGCGTAAATTAATATAAAATTGTATATATAAATAGTTAAATACAAATGGATTTTACGGTTATCTAATATTAGTTAAAAAATAAGAGTTTCAATAACAAGAGTTTACACGAAATTATGCTTTTAAAAATTTGAGTGGACAGCTGTTACTTTGTAATTTTTTAACGAAGCATCGATGATGCGAGAGTATTTACAAATAATTATAAATAAGTAACAATTATTAAAAAACTATTGACAATGATTGTGTAAACTATTGATAATAATTTATATATATAGGTCGTACTTAAAGAGAGATTCATTTGCAAATCACATTTTTCCCGAAAACTATAGTAGCAAATATTGATGCACTAGTAGTCGGCACACGAACGAAATTCGACATCAGCATTATAACGATATCGGAAACATCATCTGAAAAAGAAAAATATCTCTTATTAAGATCATAAGAAATTGTTCTATATCAAATACTCAAATAGAACCATGTGTAGTGCTCAATTTGAATGTATTTCTATAACATTCGAATGATCAATATATATTAATTTACGTTTATCATATCCTAAATCTGCAATTCCTTAAAATGCACAAAGTCAAATTAAAACTTAAATTTTATGTTTAATTAAATGTATACATAAATCCTAACGATGTAAAATAATTATAGTTTCCAAATATGTAAATATACAACTAAATTTATGAAAATATTAAAAATTATATGATCTCGATACAAAGTGTATTGACCTTTTGTCCTAAATATATGATTATTCAATATTTGAACATTCTAATTTTTTCAAAAAGCAAAAAAAAAACATATGAATGTGAGAACAATGATATTCAAGGTAAAAATCATTTAAAGATGCGTAAATTAATATAAAATTGTATATATAAATAGTTAAATACATATATAGTTAAATAATTAGTTATTTTTAAATAGTTAAATATATAAATAGTTAAATATATAAATTTATTTTTAAATAGTTAAATGTATAAATAGTTAAATACAAATGGATTTTACGGTTATCTAATATTAGTTAAAAAATAAGAGTTTCAATAACAAGAGTTTACACGAAATTATGCTTTTAAAAATTTGAGTGGACAGCTGTTACTTTGTAATTTTTTAACGAAGCATCGATGATGCGAGAGTATTTACAAATAATTATAAATAAGTAACAATTATTAAAAAACTATTGACAATGATTGTGTAAACTATTGATAATAATTTATATATATAGGTCGTACTTAAAGAGAGATTCATTTGCAAATCACATTTTTCCCGAAAACTATAGTAGCAAATATTGATGCACTAGTAGTCGGCACACGAACGAAATTCGACATCAGCATTATAACGATATCGGAAACATCATCTGAAAAAGAAAAATATCTCTTAATAAGATCATAAGAAATTGTTCTATATCAAATACTCAAATAGAACCATGTGTAGTGCTCAATTTGAATGTATTTCTATAACATTCGAATGATCAATATATATTAATTTACGTTTATCATATCCTAAATCTGCAATTCCTTAAAATGCACAAAGTCAAATTAAAACTTAAATTTTATGTTTAATTAAATGTATACATAAATCCTAACGATGTAAAATTATTATAGTTTCCAAATATGTAAATATACAACTAAATTTATGAAAATATTAAAAATTATATGATCTCGATACATAGTGTATTGAACTTTTGTCCTAAATATATGATTATTCAATATTTGAACATTCTAATTTTTTCAAAAAGCAAAAAAAAAACATATGAATGTGAGAACAATGATATTCAAGGTAAAAATCATTTTAAGATGCGTAAATTAATATAAAATTGTATATATAAATAGTTAAATACAAATGGATTTTACGGTTATCTAATATTAGTTAAAAAATAATTGTTTCAATAACAAGAGTTTACACGAAATTATGCTTTTAAAAATTTGAGTGGACAGCTGTTACTTTGTAATTTTTTAACGAAGCATCGATGATGCGGGAGGATTTACAAATAATTATAAATAAGTAACAATTATTAAAAAACTATTGACAATGATTGTGTAAACTATTGATAATAATTTATATATATAAGTCGTACTTAAAGAGAGATTCATTTGCAAATCACATTTTTCCCGAAAACTATAGTAGCAAATATTGATGCACTAGTAGTCGGCACACGATCGAAATTCGACATCAGCATTATAACGATATCGGAAACATCATCTGAAAAAGAAAAATATCTCTTATTAAGATCATAAGAAATTGTTCTATATCAAATACTCAAATAGAACCATGTGTAGTGCTCAATTTGAATGTATTTCTATAACATTCGAATGATCAATATATATTAATTTACGTTTATCATATCCTAAATCTGCAATTCCTTAAAATGCACAAAGTCAAATTAAAACTTAAATTTTATGTTTAATTAAATGTATACATAAATCCTAACGATGTAAAATTATTATAGTTTCCAAATATGTAAATATACAACTAAATTTATGAAAATATTAAAAATTATATGATCTCGATACATAGTGTATTGAACTTTTGTCCTAAATATATGATTATTCAATATTTGAACATTCTAATTTTTTCAAAAAGCAAAAAAAAAACATATGAATGTGAGAACAATGATATTCAAGGTAAAAATCATTTAAAGATGCGTAAATTAATATAAAATTGTATATATAAATAGTTAAATACAAATGGATTTTACGGTTATCTAATATTAGTTAAAAAATAAGAGTTTCAATAACAAGAGTTTACACGAAATTATGCTTTTAAAAATTTGAGTGGACAGCTGTTACTTTGTAATTTTTTAACGAAGCATCGATGATGCGAGAGTATTTACAAATAATTATAAATAAGTAACAATTATTAAAAAACTATTGACAATGATTGTGTAAACTATTGATAATAATTTATATATATAGGTCGTACTTAAAGAGAGATTCATTTGCAAATCACATTTTTCCCGAAAACTATAGTAGCAAATATTGATGCACTAGTAGTCGGCACACGAACGAAATTCGACATCGGCATTTTAACGATATCGGAAACATCATCTGAAAAAGAAAAATATCTCTCATTAAGATTATAAGAAATTGTTCTATATCAAATACTCAAATAGAACCATGTGTAGTGCTCAATTTGAATGTATTTCTATAACATTCGAATGATCAATATATATTAATTTACGTTTATCATATCCTAAATCTGCAATTCCTTAAAATGCACAAAGTCAAATTAAAACTTAAATTTTATGTTTAATTAAATGTATACATAAATCCTAACGATGTAAAATTATTATAGTTTCCAAATATGTAAATATACAACTAAATTTATGAAAATATTAAAAATTATATGATCTCGATACATAGTGTATTGAACTTTTGTCCTAAATATATGATTATTCAATATTTGAACATTCTAATTTTTTCAAAAAGCAAAAAAAAAACATATGAATGTGAGAACAATGATATTCAAGGTAAAAATCATTTAAAGATGCGTAAATTAATATAAAATTGTATATATAAATAGTTAAATACAAATGGATTTTACGGTTATCTAATATTAGTTAAAAAATAAGAGTTTCAATAACAAGAGTTTACACGAAATTATGCTTTTAAAAATTTGAGTGGACAGCTGTTACTTTGTAATTTTTTAACGAAGCATCGATGATGCGAGAGTATTTACAAATAATTATAAATAAGTAACAATTATTAAAAAACTATTGACAATGATTGTGTAAACTATTGATAATAATTTATATATATAGGTCGTACTTAAAGAGAGATTCATTTGCAAATCACATTTTTCCCGAAAACTATAGTAGCAAATATTGATGCACTAGTAGTCGGCACACGAACGAAATTCGACATCAGCATTATAACGATATCGGAAACATCATCTGAAAAAGAAAAATATCTCTTATTAAGATCATAAGAAATTGTTCTATATCAAATACTCAAATAGAACCATGTGTAGTGCTCAATTTGAATGTATTTCTATAACATTCGAATGATCAATATATATTAATTTACGTTTATCATATCCTAAATCTGCAATTCCTTAAAATGCACAAAGTCAAATTAAAACTTAAATTTTATGTTTAATTAAATGTATACATAAATCCTAACGATGTAAAATAATTATAGTTTCCAAATATGTAAATATACAACTAAATTTATGAAAATATTAAAAATTATATGATCTCGATACAAAGTGTATTGACCTTTTGTCCTAAATATATGATTATTCAATATTTGAACATTCTAATTTTTTCAAAAAGCAAAAAAAAAACATATGAATGTGAGAACAATGATATTCAAGGTAAAAATCATTTAAAGATGCGTAAATTAATATAAAATTGTATATATAAATAGTTAAATACATATATAGTTAAATAATTAGTTATTTTTAAATAGTTAAATATATAAATAGTTAAATATATAAATTTATTTTTAAATAGTTAAATGTATAAATAGTTAAATACAAATGGATTTTACGGTTATCTAATATTAGTTAAAAAATAAGAGTTTCAATAACAAGAGTTTACACGAAATTATGCTTTTAAAAATTTGAGTGGACAGCTGTTACTTTGTAATTTTTTAACGAAGCATCGATGATGCGAGAGTATTTACAAATAATTATAAATAAGTAACAATTATTAAAAAACTATTGACAATGATTGTGTAAACTATTGATAATAATTTATATATATAGGTCGTACTTAAAGAGAGATTCATTTGCAAATCACATTTTTCCCGAAAACTATAGTAGCAAATATTGATGCACTAGTAGTCGGCACACGAACGAAATTCGACATCAGCATTATAACGATATCGGAAACATCATCTGAAAAAGAAAAATATCTCTTAATAAGATCATAAGAAATTGTTCTATATCAAATACTCAAATAGAACCATGTGTAGTGCTCAATTTGAATGTATTTCTATAACATTCGAATGATCAATATATATTAATTTACGTTTATCATATCCTAAATCTGCAATTCCTTAAAATGCACAAAGTCAAATTAAAACTTAAATTTTATGTTTAATTAAATGTATACATAAATCCTAACGATGTAAAATTATTATAGTTTCCAAATATGTAAATATACAACTAAATTTATGAAAATATTAAAAATTATATGATCTCGATACATAGTGTATTGAACTTTTGTCCTAAATATATGATTATTCAATATTTGAACATTCTAATTTTTTCAAAAAGCAAAAAAAAAACATATGAATGTGAGAACAATGATATTCAAGGTAAAAATCATTTTAAGATGCGTAAATTAATATAAAATTGTATATATAAATAGTTAAATACAAATGGATTTTACGGTTATCTAATATTAGTTAAAAAATAATTGTTTCAATAACAAGAGTTTACACGAAATTATGCTTTTAAAAATTTGAGTGGACAGCTGTTACTTTGTAATTTTTTAACGAAGCATCGATGATGCGGGAGGATTTACAAATAATTATAAATAAGTAACAATTATTAAAAAACTATTGACAATGATTGTGTAAACTATTGATAATAATTTATATATATAAGTCGTACTTAAAGAGAGATTCATTTGCAAATCACATTTTTCCCGAAAACTATAGTAGCAAATATTGATGCACTAGTAGTCGGCACACGATCGAAATTCGACATCAGCATTATAACGATATCGGAAACATCATCTGAAAAAGAAAAATATCTCTTATTAAGATCATAAGAAATTGTTCTATATCAAATACTCAAATAGAACCATGTGTAGTGCTCAATTTGAATGTATTTCTATAACATTCGAATGATCAATATATATTAATTTACGTTTATCATATCCTAAATCTGCAATTCCTTAAAATGCACAAAGTCAAATTAAAACTTAAATTTTATGTTTAATTAAATGTATACATAAATCCTAACGATGTAAAATTATTATAGTTTCCAAATATGTAAATATACAACTAAATTTATGAAAATATTAAAAATTATATGATCTCGATACAAAGTGTATTGACCTTTTGTCCTAAATATATGATTATTCAATATTTGAACATTCTAATTTTTTCAAAAAGCAAAAAAAAAACATATGAATGTGAGAACAATGATATTCAAGGTAAAAATCATTTAAAGATGCGTAAATTAATATAAAATTGTATATATAAATAGTTAAATACATATATAGTTAAATAATTAGTTATTTTTAAATAGTTAAATATATAAATAGTTAAATATATAAATTTATTTTTAAATAGTTAAATATATAAATAGTTAAATACAAATGGATTTTACGGTTATCTAATATTAGTTAAAAAATAAGAGTTTCAATAACAAGAGTTTACACGAAATTATGCTTTTAAAAATTTGAGTGGACAGCTGTTACTTTGTAATTTTTTAACGAAGCATCGATGATGCGAGAGTATTTACAAATAATTATAAATAAGTAACAATTATTAAAAAACTATTGACAATGATTGTGTAAACTATTGATAATAATTAATATATATAGGTCGTACTTAAAGAGAGATTCATTTGCAAATCACATTTTTCCCGAAAACTATAGTAGCAAATATTGATGCACTAGTAGTCGGCACACGAACGAAATTCGACATCAGCATTATAACGATATCGGAAACATCATCTGAAAAAGAAAAATATCTCTTATTAAGATCATAAGAAATTTTTCTATATCAAATACTCAAATAGAACCATGTGTAGTGCTCAATTTGAATGTATTTCTATAACATTCGAATGATCAATATATATTAATTTACGTTTATCATATCCTAAATCTGCAATTCCTTAAAATGCACAAAGTCAAATTAAAACTTAAATTTTATGTTTAATTAAATGTATACATAAATCCTAACGATGTAAAATTATTATAGTTTCCAAATATGTAAATATACAACTAAATTTATGAAAATATTAAAAATTATATGATCTCGATACATAGTGTATTGAACTTTTGTCCTAAATATATGATTATTCAATATTTGAACATTCTAATTTTTTCAAAAAGCAAAAAAAAAACATATGAATGTGAGAACAATGATATTCAAGGTAAAAATAATTTAAAGATGCGTAAATTAATATAAAATTGTATATATAAATAGTTAAATACAAATGGATTTTACGGTTATCTAATATTAGTTAAAAAATAAGAGTTTCAATAACAAGAGTTTACACGAAATTATGCTTTTAAAAATTTGAGTGGACAGCTGTTACTTTGTAATTTTTTAACGAAGCATCGATGATGCGAGAGTATTTACAAATAATTATAAATAAGTAACAATTATTAAAAAACTATTGACAATGATTGTGTAAACTATTGATAATAATTAATATATATAGGTCGTACTTAAAGAGAGATTCATTTGCAAATCACATTTTTCCCGAAAACTATAGTAGCAAATATTGATGCACTAGTAGTCGGCACACGAACGAAATTCGACATCAGCATTATAACGATATCGGAAACATCATCTGAAAAAGAAAAATATCTCTTATTAAGATCATAAGAAATTGTTCTATATCAAATACTCAAATAGAACCATGTGTAGTGCTCAATTTGAATGTATTTCTATAACATTCTAATGATCAATATATATTAATTTACGTTTATCATATCCTAAATCTGCAATTCCTTAAAATGCACAAAGTCAAATTAAAACTTAAATTTTATGTTTAATTAAATGTACACATAAATCCTAACGATGTAAAATTATTATAGTTTCCAAATATGTAAATGTACAACTAAATTTATGAAAATATTAAAAATTATCCGATCTCGATACATAGTGTATTGAACTTTTGTCCTAAATATATGTTTATTCAATATTTGAACATTCTAATTTTTTCAAAAAGCAAAAAAAAAACATATGAATGTGAGAACAATGATATTCAAGGTAAAAATCATTTTAAGATGCGTAAATTAATATAAAATTGTATATATAAATAGTTAAATACAAATGGATTTTACGGTTATCTAATATTAGTTAAAAAATAAGAGTTTCAATAACAAGAGTTTACACGAAATTATGCTTTTAAAAATTTGAGCAGACAGCTGTTACTTTGTAATTTTTTAACGAAGCATCGATGATGCGAGAGTATTTACAAATAATTATAAATAACAATTATTATGAAACTATTGCCAATGATTGTGTAAACTATTGATAATAATTTATATATATAAGTCGTACTTAAAGAGAGATTCATTTGCAAATCACATTTTTCCCGAAAACTGTAGTAGCAAATATTGATGCACTGGTAGTCGGCACACGAACGAAATTCGACATCGGCATTTTAACGATATCGGAAACATCATCTGAAAAAGAAAAATATCTCTCATTAAGATTATAAGAAATTGTTCTATATCAAATACTCAAATAGAACCATGTGTAGTGCTCAATTTGAATGTATTTCTATAACATTCGAATGATCAATATATATTAATTTACGTTTATCATATCCTAAATCTGCAATTCCTTAAAATGCACAAAGTCAAATTAAAACTTAAATTTTATGTTTAATTAAATGTATACATAAATCCTAACGATATAAAATTATTATAGTTTCCAAATATGTAAATATACAACTAAATTTATGAAAATATTAAAAATTATATGATCTCGATACATAGTGTATTGAACTTTTGTCCTAAATATATGATTATTCAATATTTGAACATTCTAATTTTTTCAAAAAGCAAAAAAAAAACATATGAATGTGAGAACAATGATATTCAAGGTAAAAATCATTTAAAGATGCGTAAATTAATATAAAATTGTATATATAAATAGTTAAATACAAATGGATTTTACGGTTATCTAATATTAGTTAAAAAATAAGAGTTTCAATAACAAGAGTTTACACGAAATTATGCTTTTAAAAATTTGAGTGGACAGCTGTTACTTTGTAATTTTTTAACGAAGCATCGATGATGCGAGAGTATTTACAAATAATTATAAATAAGTAACAATTATTAAAAAACTATTGACAATGATTGTGTAAACTATTGATAATAATTTATATATATAGGTCGTACTTAAAGAGAGATTCATTTGCAAATCACATTTTTCCCGAAAACTATAGTAGCAAATATTGATGCACTAGTAGTCGGCACACGAACGAAATTCGACATCAGCATTATAACGATATCGGAAACATCATCTGAAAAAGAAAAATATCTCTTATTAAGATCATAAGAAATTGTTCTATATCAAATACTCAAATAGAACCATGTGTAGTGCTCAATTTGAATGTATTTCTATAACATTCGAATGATCAATATATATTAATTTACGTTTATCATATCCTAAATCTGCAATTCCTTAAAATGCACAAAGTCAAATTAAAACTTAAATTTTATGTTTAATTAAATGTATACATAAATCCTAACGATGTAAAATAATTATAGTTTCCAAATATGTAAATATACAACTAAATTTATGAAAATATTAAAAATTATATGATCTCGATACAAAGTGTATTGACCTTTTGTCCTAAATATATGATTATTCAATATTTGAACATTCTAATTTTTTCAAAAAGCAAAAAAAAAACATATGAATGTGAGAACAATGATATTCAAGGTAAAAATCATTTAAAGATGCGTAAATTAATATAAAATTGTATATATAAATAGTTAAATACATATATAGTTAAATAATTAGTTATTTTTAAATAGTTAAATATATAAATAGTTAAATATATAAATTTATTTTTAAATAGTTAAATGTATAAATAGTTAAATACAAATGGATTTTACGGTTATCTAATATTAGTTAAAAAATAATTGTTTCAATAACAAGAGTTTACACGAAATTATGCTTTTAAAAATTTGAGTGGACAGCTGTTACTTTGTAATTTTTTAACGAAGCATCGATGATGCGAGAGTATTTACAAATAATTATAAATAAGTAACAATTATTAAAAAACTATTGACAATGATTGTGTAAACTATTGATAATAATTTATATATATAGGTCGTACTTAAAGAGAGATTCATTTGCAAATCACATTTTTCCCGAAAACTGTAGTAGCAAATATTGATGCACTAGTAGTCGGCACACGAACGAAATTCGACATCAGCATTATAACGATATCGGAAACATCATCTGAAAAAGAAAAATATCTCTTATTAAGATCATAAGAAATTGTTCTATATCAAATACTCAAATAGAACCATGTGTAGTGCTCAATTTGAATGTATTTCTATAACATTCGAATGATCAATATATATTAATTTACGTTTATCATATCCTAAATCTGCAATTCCTTAAAATGCACAAAGTCAAATTAAAACTTAAATTTTATGTTTAATTAAATGTATACATAAATCCTAACGATGTAAAATTATTATAGTTTCCAAATATGTAAATATACAACTAAATTTATGAAAATATTAAAAATTATATGATCTCGATACATAGTGTATTGAACTTTTGTCCTAAATATATGATTATTCAATATTTGAACATTCTAATTTTTTCAAAAAGCAAAAAAAAAACATATGAATGTGAGAACAATGATATTCAAGGTAAAAATAATTTAAAGATGCGTAAATTAATATAAAATTGTATATATAAATAGTTAAATACAAATGGATTTTACGGTTATCTAATATTAGTTAAAAAATAAGAGTTTCAATAACAAGAGTTTACACGAAATTATGCTTTTAAAAATTTGAGTGGACAGCTGTTACTTTGTAATTTTTTAACGAAGCATCGATGATGCGAGAGTATTTACAAATAATTATAAATAAGTAACAATTATTAAAAAACTATTGACAATGATTGTGTAAACTATTGATAATAATTAATATATATAGGTCGTACTTAAAGAGAGATTCATTTGCAAATCACATTTTTCCCGAAAACTATAGTAGCAAATATTGATGCACTAGTAGTCGGCACACGAACGAAATTCGACATCAGCATTATAACGATATCGGAAACATCATCTGAAAAAGAAAAATATCTCTTATTAAGATCATAAGAAATTGTTCTATATCAAATACTCAAATAGAACCATGTGTAGTGCTCAATTTGAATGTATTTCTATAACATTCTAATGATCAATATATATTAATTTACGTTTATCATATCCTAAATCTGCAATTCCTTAAAATGCACAAAGTCAAATTAAAACTTAAATTTTATGTTTAATTAAATGTACACATAAATCCTAACGATGTAAAATTATTATAGTTTCCAAATATGTAAATGTACAACTAAATTTATGAAAATATTAAAAATTATCCGATCTCGATACATAGTGTATTGAACTTTTGTCCTAAATATATGTTTATTCAATATTTGAACATTCTAATTTTTTCAAAAAGCAAAAAAAAAAACATATGAATGTGAGAACAATGATATTCAAGGTAAAAATCATTTTAAGATGCGTAAATTAATATAAAATTGTATATATAAATAGTTAAATACAAATGGATTTTACGGTTATCTAATATTAGTTAAAAAATAAGAGTTTCAATAACAAGAGTTTACACGAAATTATGCTTTTAAAAATTTGAGCAGACAGCTGTTACTTTGTAATTTTTTAACGAAGCATCGATGATGCGAGAGTATTTACAAATAATTATAAATAACAATTATTATGAAACTATTGCCAATGATTGTGTAAACTATTGATAATAATTTATATATATAAGTCGTACTTAAAGAGAGATTCATTTGCAAATCACATTTTTCCCGAAAACTGTAGTAGCAAATATTGATGCACTGGTAGTCGGCACACGAACGAAATTCGACATCGGCATTTTAACGATATCGGAAACATCATCTGAAAAAGAAAAATATCTCTCATTAAGATTATAAGAAATTGTTCTATATCAAATACTCAAATAGAACCATGTGTAGTGCTCAATTTGAATGTATTTCTATAACATTCGAATGATCAATATATATTAATTTACGTTTATCATATCCTAAATCTGCAATTCCTTAAAATGCACAAAGTCAAATTAAAACTTAAATTTTATGTTTAATTAAATGTATACATAAATCCTAACGATGTAAAATTATTATAGTTTCCAAATATGTAAATATACAACTAAATTTATGAAAATATTAAAAATTATATGATCTCGATACATAGTGTATTGAACTTTTGTCCTAAATATATGATTATTCAATATTTGAACATTCTAATTTTTTCAAAAAGCAAAAAAAAAACATATGAATGTGAGAACAATGATATTCAAGGTAAAAATCATTTAAAGATGCGTAAATTAATATAAAATTGTATATATAAATAGTTAAATACAAATGGATTTTACGGTTATCTAATATTAGTTAAAAAATAAGAGTTTCAATAACAAGAGTTTACACGAAATTATGCTTTTAAAAATTTGAGTGGACAGCTGTTACTTTGTAATTTTTTAACGAAGCATCGATGATGCGAGAGTATTTACAAATAATTATAAATAAGTAACAATTATTAAAAAACTATTGACAATGATTGTGTAAACTATTGATAATAATTTATATATATAGGTCGTACTTAAAGAGAGATTCATTTGCAAATCACATTTTTCCCGAAAACTATAGTAGCAAATATTGATGCACTAGTAGTCGGCACACGAACGAAATTCGACATCAGCATTATAACGATATCGGAAACATCATCTGAAAAAGAAAAATATCTCTTATTAAGATCATAAGAAATTGTTCTATATCAAATACTCAAATAGAACCATGTGTAGTGCTCAATTTGAATGTATTTCTATAACATTCGAATGATCAATATATATTAATTTACGTTTATCATATCCTAAATCTGCAATTCCTTAAAATGCACAAAGTCAAATTAAAACTTAAATTTTATGTTTAATTAAATGTATACATAAATCCTAACGATGTAAAATTATTATAGTTTCCAAATATGTAAATATACAACTAAATTTATGAAAATATTAAAAATTATATGATCTCGATACATAGTGTATTGAACTTTTGTCCTAAATATATGATTATTCAATATTTGAACATTCTAATTTTTTCAAAAAGCAAAAAAAAAACATATGAATGTGAGAACAATGATATTCAAGGTAAAAATCATTTAAAGATGCGTAAATTAATATAAAATTGTATATATAAATAGTTAAATACAAATGGATTTTACGGTTATCTAATATTAGTTAAAAAATAAGAGTTTCAATAACAAGAGTTTACACGAAATTATGCTTTTAAAAATTTGAGTGGACAGCTGTTACTTTGTAATTTTTTAACGAAGCATCGATGATGCGAGAGTATTTACAAATAATTATAAATAAGTAACAATTATTAAAAAACTATTGACAATGATTGTGTAAACTATTGATAATAATTTATATATATAGGTCGTACTTAAAGAGAGATTCATTTGCAAATCACATTTTTCCCGAAAACTATAGTAGCAAATATTGATGCACTAGTAGTCGGCACACGAACGAAATTCGACATCAGCATTATAACGATATCGGAAACATCATCTGAAAAAGAAAAATATCTCTTATTAAGATCATAAGAAATTTTTCTATATCAAATACTCAAATAGAACCATGTGTAGTGCTCAATTTGAATGTATTTCTATAACATTCGAATGATCAATATATATTAATTTACGTTTATCATATCCTAAATCTGCAATTCCTTAAAATGCACAAAGTCAAATTAAAACTTAAATTTTATGTTTAATTAAATGTATACATAAATCCTAACGATGTAAAATTATTATAGTTTCCAAATATGTAAATATACAACTAAATTTATGAAAATATTAAAAATTATATGATCTCGATACAAAGTGTATTGACCTTTTGTCCTAAATATATGATTATTCAATATTTGAACATTCTAATTTTTTCAAAAAGCAAAAAAAAAACATATGAATGTGAGAACAATGATATTCAAGGTAAAAATCATTTAAAGATGCGTAAATTAATATAAAATTGTATATATAAATAGTTAAATACATATATAGTTAAATAATTAGTTATTTTTAAATAGTTAAATATATAAATAGTTAAATATATAAATTTATTTTTAAATAGTTAAATGTATAAATAGTTAAATACAAATGGATTTTACGGTTATCTAATATTAGTTAAAAAATAAGAGTTTCAATAACAAGAGTTTACACGAAATTATGCTTTTAAAAATTTGAGTGGACAGCTGTTACTTTGTAATTTTTTAACGAAGCATCGATGATGCGAGAGTATTTACAAATAATTATAAATAAGTAACAATTATTAAAAAACTATTGACAATGATTGTGTAAACTATTGATAATAATTTATATATATAGGTCGTACTTAAAGAGAGATTCATTTGCAAATCACATTTTTCCCGAAAACTATAGTAGCAAATATTGATGCACTAGTAGTCGGCACACGAACGAAATTCGACATCAGCATTATAACGATATCGGAAACATCATCTGAAAAAGAAAAATATCTCTTATTAAGATCATAAGAAATTGTTCTATATCAAATACTCAAATAGAACCATGTGTAGTGCTCAATTTGAATGTATTTCTATAACATTCGAATGATCAATATATATTAATTTACGTTTATCATATCCTAAATCTGCAATTCCTTAAAATGCACAAAGTCAAATTAAAACTTAAATTTTATGTTTAATTAAATGTATACATAAATCCTAACGATGTAAAATTATTATAGTTTCCAAATATGTAAATATACAACTAAATTTATGAAAATATTAAAAATTATATGATCTCGATACAAAGTGTATTGACCTTTTGTCCTAAATATATGATTATTCAATATTTGAACATTCTAATTTTTTCAAAAAGCAAAAAAATAACATATGAATATGTAGTGCTCAATTTTAATGTATTTCTATAACATTCGAATGATCAATATATATTAATTTACTATTACCATATCATTAATCAGCACTTCCTTAAATAGCACAAAGTCAAATTAAAACTTAAATTTTATGTTTAATTAAATGTATACATAAATCCTAACGATGTAAAATTATTATAGTTTCCAAATATGTAAATATACAACTAAATTTATGAAAATATTAAAAATTATATGATCTCGATACATAGTGTATTGAACTTTTGTCCTAAATATATGATTATTCAATATTTGAACATTCTAATTTTTTCAAAAAGCAAAAAAAAAACATATGAATGTGAGAACAATGATATTCAAGGTAAAAATCATTTTAAGATGCGTAAATTAATATAAAATTGTATATATAAATAGTTAAATACAAATGGATTTTACGGTTATCTAATATTAGTTAAAAAATAATTGTTTCAATAACAAGAGTTTACACGAAATTATGCTTTTAAAAATTTGAGTGGACAGCTGTTACTTTGTAATTTTTTAACGAAGCATCGATGATGCGGGAGGATTTACAAATAATTATAAATAAGTAACAATTATTAAAAAACTATTGACAATGATTGTGTAAACTATTGATAATAATTTATATATATAAGTCGTACTTAAAGAGAGATTCATTTGCAAATCACATTTTTCCCGAAAACTATAGTAGCAAATATTGATGCACTAGTAGTCGGCACACGATCGAAATTCGACATCAGCATTATAACGATATCGGAAACATCATCTGAAAAAGAAAAATATCTCTTATTAAGATCATAAGAAATTGTTCTATATCAAATACTCAAATAGAACCATGTGTAGTGCTCAATTTGAATGTATTTCTATAATATTCGAATGATCAATATATATTAATTTACGTTTATCATATCCTAAATCTGCAATTCCTTAAAATGCACAAAGTCAAATTAAAACTTAAATTTTATGTTTAATTAAATGTATACATAAATCCTAACGATGTAAAATTATTATAGTTTCCAAATATGTAAATATACAACTAAATTTATGAAAATATTAAAAATTATATGATCTCGATACAAAGTGTATTGACCTTTTGTCCTAAATATATGATTATTCAATATTTGAACATTCTAATTTTTTCAAAAAGCAAAAAAAAAACATATGAATGTGAGAACAATGATATTCAAGGTAAAAATCATTTAAAGATGCGTAAATTAATATAAAATTGTATATATAAATAGTTAAATACATATATAGTTAAATAATTAGTTATTTTTAAATAGTTAAATATATAAATAGTTAAATATATAAATTTATTTTTAAATAGTTAAATATATAAATAGTTAAATACAAATGGATTTTACGGTTATCTAATATTAGTTAAAAAATAAGAGTTTCAATAACAAGAGTTTACACGAAATTATGCTTTTAAAAATTTGAGTGGACAGCTGTTACTTTGTAATTTTTTAACGAAGCATCGATGATGCGAGAGTATTTACAAATAATTATAAATAAGTAACAATTATTAAAAAACTATTGACAATGATTGTGTAAACTATTGATAATAATTAATATATATAGGTCGTACTTAAAGAGAGATTCATTTGCAAATCACATTTTTCCCGAAAACTATAGTAGGAAATATTGATGCACTAGTAGTCGGCACACGAACGAAATTCGACATCAGCATTATAACGATATCGGAAACATCATCTGAAAAAGAAAAATATCTCTTATTAAGATCATAAGAAATTGTTCTATATCAAATACTCAAATAGAACCATGTGTAGTGCTCAATTTGAATGTATTTCTATAACATTCTAATGATCAATATATATTAATTTACGTTTATCATATCCTAAATCTGCAATTCCTTAAAATGCACAAAGTCAAATTAAAACTTAAATTTTATGTTTAATTAAATGTACACATAAATCCTAACGATGTAAAATTATTATAGTTTCCAAATATGTAAATGTACAACTAAATTTATGAAAATATTAAAAATTATCCGATCTCGATACATAGTGTATTGAACTTTTGTCCTAAATATATGTTTATTCAATATTTGAACATTCTAATTTTTTCAAAAAGCAAAAAAATAACATATGAATATGTAGTGCTCAATTTTAATGTATTTCTATAACATTCGAATGATCAATATATATTAATTTACTATTACCATATCATTAATCAGCACTTCCTTAAATAGTACAAAGTCAAATTAAAACTTAAATTTTATGTTTAATTAAATGTAAACATAAATCCTAACGATGTAAAATTATTATAGTTTCCAAATATGTAAATGTACAACTAAATTTATGAAAATATTAAAAATTATCTGATCTCGATACATAGTGTATTGAACTTTTGTCCTAAATATATGTTAATTCAATATTTGAACATTCTAATTTTTTCAAAAAACAAAAAAAAAACATATGAATGTGAGAACAATGATATTCAAGGTAAAAATCATTTAAAGATGCGTAAATTAATATAAAATTGTATATATAAATAGTTAAATACATATATAGTTAAATAATTAGTTATTTTTAAATAGTTAAATATATAAATAGTTAAATATATAAATTTATTTTTAAATAGTTAAATGTATAAATAGTTAAATACAAATGGATTTTACGGTTATCTAATATTAGTTAAAAAATAATTGTTTCAATAACAAGAGTTTACACGAAATTATGCTTTTAAAAATTTGAGTGGACAGCTGTTACTTTGTAATTTTTTAACGAAGCATCGATGATGCGAGAGTATTTACAAATAATTATAAATAAGTAACAATTATTAAAAAACTATTGACAATGATTGTGTAAACTATTGATAATAATTTATATATATAGGTCGTACTTAAAGAGAGATTCATTTGCAAATCACATTTTTCCCGAAAACTGTAGTAGCAAATATTGATGCACTAGTAGTCGGCACACGAACGAAATTCGACATCAGCATTATAACGATATCGGAAACATCATCTGAAAAAGAAAAATATCTCTTATTAAGATCATAAGAAATTGTTCTATATCAAATACTCAAATAGAACCATGTGTAGTGCTCAATTTGAATGTATTTCTATAACATTCGAATGATCAATATATATTAATTTACGTTTATCATATCCTAAATCTGCAATTCCTTAAAATGCACAAAGTCAAATTAAAACTTAAATTTTATGTTTAATTAAATGTATACATAAATCCTAACGATGTAAAATTATTATAGTTTCCAAATATGTAAATATACAACTAAATTTATGAAAATATTAAAAATTATATGATCTCGATACATAGTGTATTGAACTTTTGTCCTAAATATATGATTATTCAATATTTGAACATTCTAATTTTTTCAAAAAGCAAAAAAAAAACATATGAATGTGAGAACAATGATATTCAAGGTAAAAATCATTTAAAGATGCGTAAATTAATATAAAATTGTATATATAAATAGTTAAATACAAATGGATTTTACGGTTATCTAATATTAGTTAAAAAATAAGAGTTTCAATAACAAGAGTTTACACGAAATTATGCTTTTAAAAATTTGAGTGGACAGCTGTTACTTTGTAATTTTTTAACGAAGCATCGATGATGCGAGAGTATTTACAAATAATTATAAATAAGTAACAATTATTAAAAAACTATTGACAATGATTGTGTAAACTATTGATAATAATTAATATATATAGGTCGTACTTAAAGAGAGATTCATTTGCAAATCACATTTTTCCCGAAAACTATAGTAGCAAATATTGATGCACTAGTAGTCGGCACACGAACGAAATTCGACATCAGCATTATAACGATATCGGAAACATCATCTGAAAAAGAAAAATATCTCTTATTAAGATCATAAGAAATTGTTCTATATCAAATACTCAAATAGAACCATGTGTAGTGCTCAATTTGAATGTATTTCTATAACATTCTAATGATCAATATATATTAATTTACGTTTATCATATCCTAAATCTGCAATTCCTTAAAATGCACAAAGTCAAATTAAAACTTAAATTTTATGTTTAATTAAATGTACACATAAATCCTAACGATGTAAAATTATTATAGTTTCCAAATATGTAAATGTACAACTAAATTTATGAAAATATTAAAAATTATCCGATCTCGATACATAGTGTATTGAACTTTTGTCCTAAATATATGTTTATTCAATATTTGAACATTCTAATTTTTTCAAAAAGCAAAAAAATAACATATGAATATGTAGTGCTCAATTTTAATGTATTTCTATAACATTCGAATGATCAATATATATTAATTTACTATTACCATATCATTAATCAGCACTTCCTTAAATAGTACAAAGTCAAATTAAAACTTAAATTTTATGTTTAATTAAATGTAAACATAAATCCTAACGATGTAAAATTATTATAGTTTCCAAATATGTAAATGTACAACTAAATTTATGAAAATATTAAAAATTATCTGATCTCGATACATAGTGTATTGAACTTTTGTCCTAAATATATGTTAATTCAATATTTGAACATTCTAATTTTTTCAAAAAACAAAAAAAAAACATATGAATGTGAGAACAATGATATTCAAGGTAAAAATCATTTAAAGATGCGTAAATTAATATAAAATTGTATATATAAATAGTTAAATACATATATAGTTAAATAATTAGTTATTTTTAAATAGTTAAATATATAAATAGTTAAATATATAAATTTATTTTTAAATAGTTAAATGTATAAATAGTTAAATACAAATGGATTTTACGGTTATCTAATATTAGTTAAAAAATAATTGTTTCAATAACAAGAGTTTACACGAAATTATGCTTTTAAAAATTTGAGTGGACAGCTGTTACTTTGTAATTTTTTAACGAAGCATCGATGATGCGAGAGTATTTACAAATAATTATAAATAAGTAACAATTATTAAAAAACTATTGACAATGATTGTGTAAACTATTGATAATAATTTATATATATAGGTCGTACTTAAAGAGAGATTCATTTGCAAATCACATTTTTCCCGAAAACTGTAGTAGCAAATATTGATGCACTAGTAGTCGGCACACGAACGAAATTCGACATCAGCATTATAACGATATCGGAAACATCATCTGAAAAAGAAAAATATCTCTTATTAAGATCATAAGAAATTGTTCTATATCAAATACTCAAATAGAACCATGTGTAGTGCTCAATTTGAATGTATTTCTATAACATTCGAATGATCAATATATATTAATTTACGTTTATCATATCCTAAATCTGCAATTCCTTAAAATGCACAAAGTCAAATTAAAACTTAAATTTTATGTTTAATTAAATGTATACATAAATCCTAACGATGTAAAATTATTATAGTTTCCAAATATGTAAATATACAACTAAATTTATGAAAATATTAAAAATTATATGATCTCGATACATAGTGTATTGAACTTTTGTCCTAAATATATGATTATTCAATATTTGAACATTCTAATTTTTTCAAAAAGCAAAAAAAAAACATATGAATGTGAGAACAATGATATTCAAGGTAAAAATCATTTAAAGATGCGTAAATTAATATAAAATTGTATATATAAATAGTTAAATACAAATGGATTTTACGGTTATCTAATATTAGTTAAAAAATAAGAGTTTCAATAACAAGAGTTTACACGAAATTATGCTTTTAAAAATTTGAGTGGACAGCTGTTACTTTGTAATTTTTTAACGAAGCATCGATGATGCGAGAGTATTTACAAATAATTATAAATAAGTAACAATTATTAAAAAACTATTGACAATGATTGTGTAAACTATTGATAATAATTAATATATATAGGTCGTACTTAAAGAGAGATTCATTTGCAAATCACATTTTTCCCGAAAACTATAGTAGCAAATATTGATGCACTAGTAGTCGGCACACGAACGAAATTCGACATCAGCATTATAACGATATCGGAAACATCATCTGAAAAAGAAAAATATCTCTTATTAAGATCATAAGAAATTGTTCTATATCAAATACTCAAATAGAACCATGTGTAGTGCTCAATTTGAATGTATTTCTATAACATTCTAATGATCAATATATATTAATTTACGTTTATCATATCCTAAATCTGCAATTCCTTAAAATGCACAAAGTCAAATTAAAACTTAAATTTTATGTTTAATTAAATGTACACATAAATCCTAACGATGTAAAATTATTATAGTTTCCAAATATGTAAATGTACAACTAAATTTATGAAAATATTAAAAATTATCCGATCTCGATACATAGTGTATTGAACTTTTGTCCTAAATATATGATTATTCAATATTTGAACATTCTAATTTTTTCAAAAAGCAAAAAAAAAACATATGAATGTGAGAACAATGATATTCAAGGTAAAAATCATTTAAAGATGCGTAAATTAATATAAAATTGTATATATAAATAGTTAAATACAAATGGATTTTACGGTTATCTAATATTAGTTAAAAAATAAGAGTTTCAATAACAAGAGTTTACACGAAATTATGCTTTTAAAAATTTGAGTGGACAGCTGTTACTTTGTAATTTTTTAACGAAGCATCGATGATGCGAGAGTATTTACAAATAATTATAAATAAGTAACAATTATTAAAAAACTATTGACAATGATTGTGTAAACTATTGATAATAATTAATATATATAGGTCGTACTTAAAGAGAGATTCATTTGCAAATCACATTTTTCCCGAAAACTATAGTAGCAAATATTGATGCACTAGTAGTCGGCACACGAACGAAATTCGACATCAGCATTATAACGATATCGGAAACATCATCTGAAAAAGAAAAATATCTCTTATTAAGATCATAAGAAATTGTTCTATATCAAATACTCAAATAGAACCATGTGTAGTGCTCAATTTGAATGTATTTCTATAACATTCGAATGATCAATATATATTAATTTACGTTTATCATATCCTAAATCTGCAATTCCTTAAAATGCACAAAGTCAAATTAAAACTTAAATTTTATGTTTAATTAAATGTATACATAAATCCTAACGATGTAAAATTATTATAGTTTCCAAATATGTAAATATACAACTAAATTTATGAAAATATTAAAAATTATATGATCTCGATACAAAGTGTATTGACCTTTTGTCCTAAATATATGTTTATTCAATATTTGAACATTCTAATTTTTTCAAAAAGCAAAAAAATAACATATGAATATGTAGTGCTCAATTTTAATGTATTTCTATAACATTCGAATGATCAATATATATTAATTTACTATTACCATATCATTAATCAGCACTTCCTTAAATAGCACAAAGTCAAATTAAAACTTAAATTTTATGTTTAATTAAATGTATACATAAATCCTAACGATGTAAAATTATTATAGTTTCCAAATATGTAAATATACAACTAAATTTATGAAAATATTAAAAATTATATGATCTCGATACATAGTGTATTGAACTTTTGTCCTAAATATATGATTATTCAATATTTGAACATTCTAATTTTTTCAAAAAGCAAAAAAAAAACATATGAATGTGAGAACAATGATATTCAAGGTAAAAATCATTTTAAGATGCGTAAATTAATATAAAATTGTATATATAAATAGTTAAATACAAATGGATTTTACGGTTATCTAATATTAGTTAAAAAATAATTGTTTCAATAACAAGAGTTTACACGAAATTATGCTTTTAAAAATTTGAGTGGACAGCTGTTACTTTGTAATTTTTTAACGAAGCATCGATGATGCGGGAGGATTTACAAATAATTATAAATAAGTAACAATTATTAAAAAACTATTGACAATGATTGTGTAAACTATTGATAATAATTTATATATATAAGTCGTACTTAAAGAGAGATTCATTTGCAAATCACATTTTTCCCGAAAACTATAGTAGCAAATATTGATGCACTAGTAGTCGGCACACGATCGAAATTCGACATCAGCATTATAACGATATCGGAAACATCATCTGAAAAAGAAAAATATCTCTTATTAAGATCATAAGAAATTGTTCTATATCAAATACTCAAATAGAACCATGTGTAGTGCTCAATTTGAATGTATTTCTATAATATTCGAATGATCAATATATATTAATTTACGTTTATCATATCCTAAATCTGCAATTCCTTAAAATGCACAAAGTCAAATTAAAACTTAAATTTTATGTTTAATTAAATGTATACATAAATCCTAACGATGTAAAATTATTATAGTTTCCAAATATGTAAATATACAACTAAATTTATGAAAATATTAAAAATTATATGATCTCGATACAAAGTGTATTGACCTTTTGTCCTAAATATATGATTATTCAATATTTGAACATTCTAATTTTTTCAAAAAGCAAAAAAAAAACATATGAATGTGAGAACAATGATATTCAAGGTAAAAATCATTTAAAGATGCGTAAATTAATATAAAATTGTATATATAAATAGTTAAATACATATATAGTTAAATAATTAGTTATTTTTAAATAGTTAAATATATAAATAGTTAAATATATAAATTTATTTTTAAATAGTTAAATATATAAATAGTTAAATACAAATGGATTTTACGGTTATCTAATATTAGTTAAAAAATAAGAGTTTCAATAACAAGAGTTTACACGAAATTATGCTTTTAAAAATTTGAGTGGACAGCTGTTACTTTGTAATTTTTTAACGAAGCATCGATGATGCGAGAGTATTTACAAATAATTATAAATAAGTAACAATTATTAAAAAACTATTGACAATGATTGTGTAAACTATTGATAATAATTAATATATATAGGTCGTACTTAAAGAGAGATTCATTTGCAAATCACATTTTTCCCGAAAACTATAGTAGCAAATATTGATGCACTAGTAGTCGGCACACGAACGAAATTCGACATCAGCATTATAACGATATCGGAAACATCATCTGAAAAAGAAAAATATCTCTTATTAAGATCATAAGAAATTGTTCTATATCAAATACTCAAATAGAACCATGTGTAGTGCTCAATTTGAATGTATTTCTATAACATTCTAATGATCAATATATATTAATTTACGTTTATCATATCCTAAATCTGCAATTCCTTAAAATGCACAAAGTCAAATTAAAACTTAAATTTTATGTTTAATTAAATGTACACATAAATCCTAACGATGTAAAATTATTATAGTTTCCAAATATGTAAATGTACAACTAAATTTATGAAAATATTAAAAATTATCCGATCTCGATACATAGTGTATTGAACTTTTGTCCTAAATATATGTTTATTCAATATTTGAACATTCTAATTTTTTCAAAAAGCAAAAAAATAACATATGAATATGTAGTGCTCAATTTTAATGTATTTCTATAACATTCGAATGATCAATATATATTAATTTACTATTACCATATCATTAATCAGCACTTCCTTAAATAGTACAAAGTCAAATTAAAACTTAAATTTTATGTTTAATTAAATGTAAACATAAATCCTAACGATGTAAAATTATTATAGTTTCCAAATATGTAAATGTACAACTAAATTTATGAAAATATTAAAAATTATCTGATCTCGATACATAGTGTATTGAACTTTTGTCCTAAATATATGTTAATTCAATATTTGAACATTCTAATTTTTTCAAAAAACAAAAAAAAAACATATGAATGTGAGAACAATGATATTCAAGGTAAAAATCATTTAAAGATGCGTAAATTAATATAAAATTGTATATATAAATAGTTAAATACATATATAGTTAAATAATTAGTTATTTTTAAATAGTTAAATATATAAATAGTTAAATATATAAATTTATTTTTAAATAGTTAAATGTATAAATAGTTAAATACAAATGGATTTTACGGTTATCTAATATTAGTTAAAAAATAATTGTTTCAATAACAAGAGTTTACACGAAATTATGCTTTTAAAAATTTGAGTGGACAGCTGTTACTTTGTAATTTTTTAACGAAGCATCGATGATGCGAGAGTATTTACAAATAATTATAAATAAGTAACAATTATTAAAAAACTATTGACAATGATTGTGTAAACTATTGATAATAATTTATATATATAGGTCGTACTTAAAGAGAGATTCATTTGCAAATCACATTTTTCCCGAAAACTGTAGTAGCAAATATTGATGCACTAGTAGTCGGCACACGAACGAAATTCGACATCAGCATTATAACGATATCGGAAACATCATCTGAAAAAGAAAAATATCTCTTATTAAGATCATAAGAAATTGTTCTATATCAAATACTCAAATAGAACCATGTGTAGTGCTCAATTTGAATGTATTTCTATAACATTCGAATGATCAATATATATTAATTTACGTTTATCATATCCTAAATCTGCAATTCCTTAAAATGCACAAAGTCAAATTAAAACTTAAATTTTATGTTTAATTAAATGTATACATAAATCCTAACGATGTAAAATTATTATAGTTTCCAAATATGTAAATATACAACTAAATTTATGAAAATATTAAAAATTATATGATCTCGATACATAGTGTATTGAACTTTTGTCCTAAATATATGATTATTCAATATTTGAACATTCTAATTTTTTCAAAAAGCAAAAAAAAAACATATGAATGTGAGAACAATGATATTCAAGGTAAAAATCATTTAAAGATGCGTAAATTAATATAAAATTGTATATATAAATAGTTAAATACAAATGGATTTTACGGTTATCTAATATTAGTTAAAAAATAAGAGTTTCAATAACAAGAGTTTACACGAAATTATGCTTTTAAAAATTTGAGTGGACAGCTGTTACTTTGTAATTTTTTAACGAAGCATCGATGATGCGAGAGTATTTACAAATAATTATAAATAAGTAACAATTATTAAAAAACTATTGACAATGATTGTGTAAACTATTGATAATAATTAATATATATAGGTCGTACTTAAAGAGAGATTCATTTGCAAATCACATTTTTCCCGAAAACTATAGTAGCAAATATTGATGCACTAGTAGTCGGCACACGAACGAAATTCGACATCAGCATTATAACGATATCGGAAACATCATCTGAAAAAGAAAAATATCTCTTATTAAGATCATAAGAAATTGTTCTATATCAAATACTCAAATAGAACCATGTGTAGTGCTCAATTTGAATGTATTTCTATAACATTCTAATGATCAATATATATTAATTTACGTTTATCATATCCTAAATCTGCAATTCCTTAAAATGCACAAAGTCAAATTAAAACTTAAATTTTATGTTTAATTAAATGTACACATAAATCCTAACGATGTAAAATTATTATAGTTTCCAAATATGTAAATGTACAACTAAATTTATGAAAATATTAAAAATTATCCGATCTCGATACATAGTGTATTGAACTTTTGTCCTAAATATATGTTTATTCAATATTTGAACATTCTAATTTTTTCAAAAAGCAAAAAAAAAACATATGAATGTGAGAACAATGATATTCAAGGTAAAAATCATTTTAAGATGCGTAAATTAATATAAAATTGTATATATAAATAGTTAAATACAAATGGATTTTACGGTTATCTAATATTAGTTAAAAAATAAGAGTTTCAATAACAAGAGTTTACACGAAATTATGCTTTTAAAAATTTGAGCAGACAGCTGTTACTTTGTAATTTTTTAACGAAGCATCGATGATGCGAGAGTATTTACAAATAATTATAAATAACAATTATTATGAAACTATTGCCAATGATTGTGTAAACTATTGATAATAATTTATATATATAAGTCGTACTTAAAGAGAGATTCATTTGCAAATCTTATTTTTCCCGAAAACTATAGTAGCAAATATTGATGCACTGGTAGTCGGCACACGATCGAAATTCGACATCAGCATTATAACGATATCGGAAACATCATCTGAAAAAGAAAAATATCTCTTATTAAGATCATAAGAAATTGTTCTATATCAAATACTCAAATAGAACCATGTGTAGTGCTCAATTTGAATGTATTTCTATAACATTCGAATGATCAATATATATTAATTTACGTTTATCATATCCTAAATCTGCAATTCCTTAAAATGCACAAAGTCAAATTAAAACTTAAATTTTATGTTTAATTAAATGTATACATAAATCCTAACGATGTAAAATAATTATAGTTTCCAAATATGTAAATATACAACTAAATTTATGAAAATATTAAAAATTATATGATCTCGATACAAAGTGTATTGACCTTTTGTCCTAAATATATGATTATTCAATATTTGAACATTCTAATTTTTTCAAAAAGCAAAAAAAAAACATATGAATGTGAGAACAATGATATTCAAGGTAAAAATCATTTTAAGATGCGTAAATTAATATAAAATTGTATATATAAATAGTTAAATACAAATGGATTTTACGGTTATCTAATATTAGTTAAAAAATAAGAGTTTCAATAACAAGAGTTTACACGAAATTATGCTTTTAAAAATTTGAGCAGACAGCTGTTACTTTGTAATTTTTTAACGAAGCATCGATGATGCGAGAGTATTTACAAATAATTATAAATAACAATTATTATGAAACTATTGCCAATGATTGTGTAAACTATTGATAATAATTTATATATATAAGTCGTACTTAAAGAGAGATTCATTTGCAAATCTTATTTTTCCCGAAAACTATAGTAGCAAATATTGATGCACTGGTAGTCGGCACACGAACGAAATTCGACATCAGCATTATAACGATATCGGAAACATCATCTGAAAAAGAAAAATATCTCTTATTAAGATCATAAGAAATTGTTCTATATCAAATACTCAAATAGAACCATGTGTAGTGCTCAATTTGAATGTATTTCTATAACATTCGAATGATCAATATATATTAATTTACGTTTATCATATCCTAAATCTGCAATTCCTTAAAATGCACAAAGTCAAATTAAAACTTAAATTTTATGTTTAATTAAATGTATACATAAATCCTAACGATGTAAAATAATTATAGTTTCCAAATATGTAAATATACAACTAAATTTATGAAAATATTAAAAATTATATGATCTCGATACAAAGTGTATTGACCTTTTGTCCTAAATATATGATTATTCAATATTTGAACATTCTAATTTTTTCAAAAAGCAAAAAAAAAACATATGAATGTGAGAACAATGATATTCAAGGTAAAAATCATTTAAAGATGCGTAAATTAATATAAAATTGTATATATAAATAGTTAAATACATATATAGTTAAATAATTAGTTATTTTTAAATAGTTAAATATATAAATAGTTAAATACAAATGGATTTTACGGTTATCTAATATTAGTTAAAAAATAAGAGTTTCAATAACAATAGTTTACACGAAATTATGCTTTTAAAAATTTGAGTAGACAGCTGTTACTTTGTAATTTTTTAACGAAGCATCGATGATGCGGGAGGATTTACAAATAATTATAAATAAGTAACAATTATTAAAAAACTATTGACAATGATTGTGTAAACTATTGATAATAATTTATATATATAAGTCGTACTTAAAGAGAGATTCATTTGCAAATCACATTTTTCCCGAAAACTATAGTAGCAAATATTGATGCACTAGTAGTCGGCACACGAACGAAATTCGACATCAGCATTATAACGATATCGGAAACATCATCTGAAAAAGAAAAAAAACTCTTATTAAGATCATAAGAAATTGTTCTATATCAAATACTCAAATAGAACCATGTGTAGTGCTCAATTTGAATGTATTTCTATAACATTCGAATGATCAATATATATTAATTTACTTTATCATATCCTAAATCTGCAATTCCTTCAAATGCACAAATTCAAATTAAAACTTAAATTGTATGTTTAATTAAATGTACACATAAATCCTAACGATGTAAAATTATTATAGTTTCCAAATATGTAAATGTACAACTAAATTTATGAAAATATTAAAAATTATCTGATCTCGATACATAGTGTATTGAACTTTTGTCCTAAATATATGTTTATTCAATATTTGAACATTCTAATTTTTTCAAAAAGCAAAAAAATAACATATGAATATGTAGTGCTCAATTTTAATGTATTTCTATAACATTCGAATGATCAATATATATTAATTTACTATTACCATATCATTAATCAGCACTTCCTTAAATAGTACAAAGTCAAATTAAAACTTAAATTTTATGTTTAATTAAATGTAAACATAAATCCTAACGATGTAAAATTATTATAGTTTCCAAATATGTAAATGTACAACTAAATTTATGAAAATATTAAAAATTATCTGATCTCGATACATAGTGTATTGAACTTTTGTCCTAAATATATGTTAATTCAATATTTGAACATTCTAATTTTTTCAAAAAACAAAAAAAAAAACATATGAATGTGAGAACAATGATATTCAAGGTAAAAATCATTTAAAGATGCGTAAATTAATATAAAATTGTATATATAAATAGTTAAATACATATATAGTTAAATAATTAGTTATTTTTAAATAGTTAAATATATAAATAGTTAAATATATAAATTTATTTTTAAATAGTTAAATGTATAAATAGTTAAATACAAATGGATTTTACGGTTATCTAATATTAGTTAAAAAATAATTGTTTCAATAACAAGAGTTTACACGAAATTATGCTTTTAAAAATTTGAGTGGACAGCTGTTACTTTGTAATTTTTTAACGAAGCATCGATGATGCGAGAGTATTTACAAATAATTATAAATAAGTAACAATTATTAAAAAACTATTGACAATGATTGTGTAAACTATTGATAATAATTAATATATATAGGTCGTACTTAAAGAGAGATTCATTTGCAAATCACATTTTTCCCGAAAACTATAGTAGCAAATATTGATGCACTAGTAGTCGGCACACGAACGAAATTCGACATCAGCATTATAACGATATCGGAAACATCATCTGAAAAAGAAAAATATCTCTTATTAAGATCATAAGAAATTGTTCTATATCAAATACTCAAATAGAACCATGTGTAGTGCTCAATTTGAATGTATTTCTATAACATTCTAATGATCAATATATATTAATTTACGTTTATCATATCCTAAATCTGCAATTCCTTAAAATGCACAAAGTCAAATTAAAACTTAAATTTTATGTTTAATTAAATGTACACATAAATCCTAACGATGTAAAATTATTATAGTTTCCAAATATGTAAATGTACAACTAAATTTATGAAAATATTAAAAATTATCCGATCTCGATACATAGTGTATTGAACTTTTGTCCTAAATATATGTTTATTCAATATTTGAACATTCTAATTTTTTCAAAAAGCAAAAAAAAAACATATGAATGTGAGAACAATGATATTCAAGGTAAAAATCATTTTAAGATGCGTAAATTAATATAAAATTGTATATATAAATAGTTAAATACAAATGGATTTTACGGTTATCTAATATTAGTTAAAAAATAAGAGTTTCAATAACAAGAGTTTACACGAAATTATGCTTTTAAAAATTTGAGTGGACAGCTGTTACTTTGTAATTTTTTAACGAAGCATCGATGATGCGAGAGTATTTACAAATAATTATAAATAAGTAACAATTATTAAAAAACTATTGACAATGATTGTGTAAACTATTGATAATAATTTATATATATAGGTCGTACTTAAAGAGAGATTCATTTGCAAATCACATTTTTCCCGAAAACTATAGTAGCAAATATTGATGCACTAGTAGTCGGCACACGAACGAAATTCGACATCAGCATTATAACGATATCGGAAACATCATCTGAAAAAGAAAAATATCTCTTATTAAGATCATAAGAAATTGTTCTATATCAAATACTCAAATAGAACCATGTGTAGTGCTCAATTTGAATGTATTTCTATAACATTCTAATGATCAATATATATTAATTTACGTTTATCATATCCTAAATCTGCAATTCCTTAAAATGCACAAAGTCAAATTAAAACTTAAATTGTATGTTTAATTAAATGTACACATAAATCCTAACGATGTAAAATTATTATAGTTTCCAAATATGTAAATGTACAACTAAATTTATGAAAATATTAAAAATTATCTGATCTCGATACATAGTGTATTGAACTTTTGTCCTAAATATATGTTTATTCAATATTTGAACATTCTAATTTTTTCAAAAAGCAAAAAAATAACATATGAATATGTAGTGCTCAATTTTAATGTATTTCTATAACATTCGAATGATCAATATATATTAATTTACTATTACCATATCATTAATCAGCACTTCCTTAAATAGTACAAAGTCAAATTAAAACTTAAATTTTATGTTTAATTAAATGTAAACATAAATCCTAACGATGTAAAATTATTATAGTTTCCAAATATGTAAATGTACAACTAAATTTATGAAAATATTAAAAATTATCTGATCTCGATACATAGTGTATTGAACTTTTGTCCTAAATATATGTTTATTCAATTTTGAACATTCTAATTTTTTCAAAAAGCAAAAAAAAAACATATGAATGTGGGAACAATGATATTCAAGGTAAAAATCATTTAAAGATGCGTAAATTAATATAAAATTGTATATATAAATAGTTAAATACAAATAGATTTTACGGTTATCTAATATTAGTTAAAAAATAATTTTTTCAATAACAAGAGTTAACACGAAATTATGCTTTTAAAAATTTGAGTGGACAGCTGTTACTTTGTAATTTTTTAACGAAGCATCGATGATGCGAGAGTATTTACAAATAATTATAAATAAGTAACAATTATTAAAAAACTATTGACAATGATTGTGTAAACTATTGATAATAATTTATATATATAGGTCGTACTTAAAGAGAGATTCATTTGCAAATCACATTTTTCCCGAAAACTATAGTAGCAAATATTGATGCACTAGTAGTCGGCACACGAACGAAATTCGACATCAGCATTATAACGATATCGGAAACATCATCTGAAAAAGAAAAATATCTCTTATTAAGATCATAAGAAATTGTTCTATATCAAATACTCAAATAGAACCATGTGTAGTGCTCAATTTGAATGTATTTCTATAACATTCGAATGATCAATATATATTAATTTACTTTATCATATCCTAAATCTGCAATTCCTTCAAATGCACAAATTCAAATTAAAACTTAAATTGTATGTTTAATTAAATGTACACATAAATCCTAACGATGTAAAATTATTATAGTTTCCAAATATGTAAATGTACAACTAAATTTATGAAAATATTAAAAATTATCTGATCTCGATACATAGTGTATTGAACTTTTGTCCTAAATATATGTTTATTCAATATTTGAACATTCTAATTTTTTCAAAAAGCAAAAAAATAACATATGAATATGTAGTGCTCAATTTTAATGTATTTCTATAACATTCGAATGATCAATATATATTAATTTACTATTACCATATCATTAATCAGCACTTCCTTAAATAGTACTAAGTCAAATTAAAACTTAAATTTTATGTTTAATTAAATGTAAACATAAATCCTAACGATGTAAAATTATTATAGTTTCCAAATATGTAAATGTACAACTAAATTTATGAAAATATTAAAAATTATCTGATCTCGATACATAGTGTATTGAACTTTTGTCCTAAATATATGTTAATTCAATATTTGAACATTCTAATTTTTTCAAAAAACAAAAAAAAAACATATGAATGTGAGAACAATGATATTCAAGGTAAAAATCATTTAAAGATGCGTAAATTAATATAAAATTGTATATATAAATAGTTAAATACAAATGGATTTTACGGTTATCTAATATTAGTTAAAAAATAATTGTTTCAATAACAAGAGTTTACACGAAATTATGCTTTTAAAAATTTGAGTGGACAGCTGTTACTTTGTAATTTTTTAACGAAGCATCGATGATGCGAGAGTATTTACAAATAATTATAAATAAGTAACAATTATTAAAAAACTATTGACAATGATTGTGTAAACTATTGATAATAATTTATATATATAGGTCGTACTTAAAGAGAGATTCATTTGCAAATCACATTTTTCCCGAAAACTATAGTAGCAAATATTGATGCACTAGTAGTCGGCACACGAACGAAATTCGACATCAGCATTATAACGATATCGGAAACATCATCTGAAAAAGAAAAATATCTCTTATTAAGATCATAAGAAATTGTTCTATATCAAATACTCAAATAGAACCATGTGTAGTGCTCAATTTGAATGTATTTCTATAACATTCGAATGATCAATATATATTAATTTACTTTATCATATCCTAAATCTGCAATTCCTTCAAATGCACAAATTCAAATTAAAACTTAAATTGTATGTTTAATTAAATGTACACATAAATCCTAACGATGTAAAATTATTATAGTTTCCAAATATGTAAATGTACAACTAAATTTATGAAAATATTAAAAATTATCTGATCTCGATACATAGTGTATTGAACTTTTGTCCTAAATATATGTTTATTCAATATTTGAACATTCTAATTTTTTCAAAAAGCAAAAAAATAACATATGAATATGTAGTGCTCAATTTTAATGTATTTCTATAACATTCGAATGATCAATATATATTAATTTACTATTACCATATCATTAATCAGCACTTCCTTAAATAGTACAAAGTCAAATTAAAACTTAAATTTTATGTTTAATTAAATGTAAACATAAATCCTAACGATGTAAAATTATTATAGTTTCCAAATATGTAAATGTACAACTAAATTTATGAAAATATTAAAAATTATCTGATCTCGATACATAGTGTATTGAACTTTTGTCCTAAATATATGTTAATTCAATATTTGAACATTCTAATTTTTTCAAAAAACAAAAAAAAAACATATGAATGTGAGAACAATGATATTCAAGGTAAAAATCATTTAAAGATGCGTAAATTAATATAAAATTGTATATATAAATAGTTAAATACAAATGGATTTTACGGTTATCTAATATTAGTTAAAAAATAATTGTTTCAATAACAAGAGTTTACACGAAATTATGCTTTTAAAAATTTGAGTGGACAGCTGTTACTTTGTAATTTTTTAACGAAGCATCGATGATGCGAGAGTATTTACAAATAATTATAAATAAGTAACAATTATTAAAAAACTATTGACAATGATTGTGTAAACTATTGATAATAATTTATATATATAGGTCGTACTTAAAGAGAGATTCATTTGCAAATCACATTTTTCCCGAAAACTATAGTAGCAAATATTGATGCACTAGTAGTCGGCACACGAACGAAATTCGACATCAGCATTATAACGATATCGGAAACATCATCTGAAAAAGAAAAATATCTCTTATTAAGATCATAAGAAATTGTTCTATATCAAATACTCAAATAGAACCATGTGTAGTGCTCAATTTGAATGTATTTCTATAACATTCTAATGATCAATATATATTAATTTACGTTTATCATATCCTAAATCTGCAATTCCTTAAAATGCACAAAGTCAAATTAAAACTTAAATTTTATGTTTAATTAAATGTACACATAAATCCTAACGATGTAAAATTATTATAGTTTCCAAATATGTAAATATACAACTAAATTTATGAAAATATTAAAAATTATATGATCTCGATACAAAGTGTATTGACCTTTTGTCCTAAATATATGATTATTCAATATTTGAACATTCTAATTTTTTCAAAAAGCAAAAAAAAAACATATGAATGTGAGAACAATGATATTCAAGGTAAAAATCATTTAAAGATGCGTAAATTAATATAAAATTGTATATATAAATAGTTAAATACATATATAGTTAAATAATTAGTTATTTTTAAATAGTTAAATATATAAATAGTTAAATATATAAATTTATTTTTAAATAGTTAAATATATAAATAGTTAAATACAAATGGATTTTACGGTTATCTAATATTAGTTAAAAAATAAGAGTTTCAATAACAAGAGTTTACACGAAATTATGCTTTTAAAAATTTGAGCAGACAGCTGTTACTTTGTAATTTTTTAACGAAGCATCGATGATGCGAGAGTATTTACAAATAATTATAAATAACAATTATTATGAAACTATTGCCAATGATTGTGTAAACTATTGATAATAATTTATATATATAAGTCGTACTTAAAGAGAGATTCATTTGCAAATCACATTTTTCCCGAAAACTGTAGTAGCAAATATTGATGCACTGGTAGTCGGCACACGAACGAAATTCGACATCGGCATTTTAACGATATCGGAAACATCATCTGAAAAAGAAAAATATCTCTCATTAAGATTATAAGAAATTGTTCTATATCAAATACTCAAATAGAACCATGTGTAGTGCTCAATTTGAATGTATTTCTATAACATTCGAATGATCAATATATATTAATTTACGTTTATCATATCCTAAATCTGCAATTCCTTAAAATGCACAAAGTCAAATTAAAACTTAAATTTTATGTTTAATTAAATGTATACATAAATCCTAACGATGTAAAATTATTATAGTTTCCAAATATGTAAATATACAACTAAATTTATGAAAATATTAAAAATTATATGATCTCGATACATAGTGTATTGAACTTTTGTCCTAAATATATGATTATTCAATATTTGAACATTCTAATTTTTTCAAAAAGCAAAAAAAAAACATATGAATGTGAGAACAATGATATTCAAGGTAAAAATCATTTAAAGATGCGTAAATTAATATAAAATTGTATATATAAATAGTTAAATACAAATGGATTTTACGGTTATCTAATATTAGTTAAAAAATAAGAGTTTCAATAACAAGAGTTTACACGAAATTATGCTTTTAAAAATTTGAGTGGACAGCTGTTACTTTGTAATTTTTTAACGAAGCATCGATGATGCGAGAGTATTTACAAATAATTATAAATAAGTAACAATTATTAAAAAACTATTGACAATGATTGTGTAAACTATTGATAATAATTTATATATATAGGTCGTACTTAAAGAGAGATTCATTTGCAAATCACATTTTTCCCGAAAACTATAGTAGCAAATATTGATGCACTAGTAGTCGGCACACGAACGAAATTCGACATCAGCATTATAACGATATCGGAAACATCATCTGAAAAAGAAAAATATCTCTTATTAAGATCATAAGAAATTGTTCTATATCAAATACTCAAATAGAACCATGTGTAGTGCTCAATTTGAATGTATTTCTATAACATTCGAATGATCAATATATATTAATTTACGTTTATCATATCCTAAATCTGCAATTCCTTAAAATGCACAAAGTCAAATTAAAACTTAAATTTTATGTTTAATTAAATGTATACATAAATCCTAACGATGTAAAATAATTATAGTTTCCAAATATGTAAATATACAACTAAATTTATGAAAATATTAAAAATTATATGATCTCGATACAAAGTGTATTGACCTTTTGTCCTAAATATATGATTATTCAATATTTGAACATTCTAATTTTTTCAAAAAGCAAAAAAAAAACATATGAATGTGAGAACAATGATATTCAAGGTAAAAATCATTTAAAGATGCGTAAATTAATATAAAATTGTATATATAAATAGTTAAATACATATATAGTTAAATAATTAGTTATTTTTAAATAGTTAAATATATAAATAGTTAAATATATAAATTTATTTTTAAATAGTTAAATGTATAAATAGTTAAATACAAATGGATTTTACGGTTATCTAATATTAGTTAAAAAATAATTGTTTCAATAACAAGAGTTTACACGAAATTATGCTTTTAAAAATTTGAGTGGACAGCTGTTACTTTGTAATTTTTTAACGAAGCATCGATGATGCGAGAGTATTTACAAATAATTATAAATAAGTAACAATTATTAAAAAACTATTGACAATGATTGTGTAAACTATTGATAATAATTTATATATATAGGTCGTACTTAAAGAGAGATTCATTTGCAAATCACATTTTTCCCGAAAACTATAGTAGCAAATATTGATGCACTAGTAGTCGGCACACGAACGAAATTCGACATCAGCATTATAACGATATCGGAAACATCATCTGAAAAAGAAAAATATCTCTTATTAAGATCATAAGAAATTGTTCTATATCAAATACTCAAATAGAACCATGTGTAGTGCTCAATTTGAATGTATTTCTATAACATTCTAATGATCAATATATATTAATTTACGTTTATCATATCCTAAATCTGCAATTCCTTAAAATGCACAAAGTCAAATTAAAACTTAAATTTTATGTTTAATTAAATGTACACATAAATCCTAACGATGTAAAATTATTATAGTTTCCAAATATGTAAATGTACAACTAAATTTATGAAAATATTAAAAATTATCCGATCTCGATACATAGTGTATTGAACTTTTGTCCTAAATATATGTTTATTCAATATTTGAACATTCTAATTTTTTCAAAAAGCAAAAAAAAAACATATGAATGTGAGAACAATGATATTCAAGGTAAAAATCATTTTAAGATGCGTAAATTAATATAAAATTGTATATATAAATAGTTAAATACAAATGGATTTTACGGTTATCTAATATTAGTTAAAAAATAAGAGTTTCAATAACAAGAGTTTACACGAAATTATGCTTTTAAAAATTTGAGCAGACAGCTGTTACTTTGTAATTTTTTAACGAAGCATCGATGATGCGAGAGTATTTACAAATAATTATAAATAACAATTATTATGAAACTATTGCCAATGATTGTGTAAACTATTGATAATAATTTATATATATAGGTCGTACTTAAAGAGAGATTCATTTGCAAATCACATTTTTCCCGAAAACTATAGTAGCAAATATTGATGCACTAGTAGTCGGCACACGAACGAAATTCGACATCAGCATTATAACGATATCGGAAACATCATCTGAAAAAGAAAAATATCTCTTATTAAGATCATAAGAAATTGTTCTATATCAAATACTCAAATAGAACCATGTGTAGTGCTCAATTTGAATGTATTTCTATAACATTCTAATGATCAATATATATTAATTTACGTTTATCATATCCTAAATCTGCAATTCCTTAAAATGCACAAAGTCAAATTAAAACTTAAATTTTATGTTTAATTAAATGTACACATAAATCCTAACGATGTAAAATTATTATAGTTTCCAAATATGTAAATGTACAACTAAATTTATGAAAATATTAAAAATTATCCGATCTCGATACATAGTGTATTGAACTTTTGTCCTAAATATATGTTTATTCAATATTTGAACATTCTAATTTTTTCAAAAAGCAAAAAAAAAACATATGAATGTGAGAACAATGATATTCAAGGTAAAAATCATTTTAAGATGCGTAAATTAATATAAAATTGTATATATAAATAGTTAAATACAAATGGATTTTACGGTTATCTAATATTAGTTAAAAAATAAGAGTTTCAATAACAAGAGTTTACACGAAATTATGCTTTTAAAAATTTGAGCAGACAGCTGTTACTTTGTAATTTTTTAACGAAGCATCGATGATGCGAGAGTATTTACAAATAATTATAAATAACAATTATTATGAAACTATTGCCAATGATTGTGTAAACTATTGATAATAATTTATATATATAAGTCGTACTTAAAGAGAGATTCATTTGCAAATCACATTTTTCCCGAAAACTGTAGTAGCAAATATTGATGCACTGGTAGTCGGCACACGAACGAAATTCGACATCGGCATTTTAACGATATCGGAAACATCATCTGAAAAAGAAAAATATCTCTCATTAAGATTATAAGAAATTGTTCTATATCAAATACTCAAATAGAACCATGTGTAGTGCTCAATTTGAATGTATTTCTATAACATTCGAATGATCAATATATATTAATTTACGTTTATCATATCCTAAATCTGCAATTCCTTAAAATGCACAAAGTCAAATTAAAACTTAAATTTTATGTTTAATTAAATGTATACATAAATCCTAACGATGTAAAATTATTATAGTTTCCAAATATGTAAATATACAACTAAATTTATGAAAATATTAAAAATTATATGATCTCGATACATAGTGTATTGAACTTTTGTCCTAAATATATGATTATTCAATATTTGAACATTCTAATTTTTTCAAAAAGCAAAAAAAAAACATATGAATGTGAGAACAATGATATTCAAGGTAAAAATCATTTAAAGATGCGTAAATTAATATAAAATTGTATATATAAATAGTTAAATACAAATGGATTTTACGGTTATCTAATATTAGTTAAAAAATAAGAGTTTCAATAACAAGAGTTTACACGAAATTATGCTTTTAAAAATTTGAGTGGACAGCTGTTACTTTGTAATTTTTTAACGAAGCATCGATGATGCGAGAGTATTTACAAATAATTATAAATAAGTAACAATTATTAAAAAACTATTGACAATGATTGTGTAAACTATTGATAATAATTTATATATATAGGTCGTACTTAAAGAGAGATTCATTTGCAAATCACATTTTTCCCGAAAACTATAGTAGCAAATATTGATGCACTAGTAGTCGGCACACGAACGAAATTCGACATCAGCATTATAACGATATCGGAAACATCATCTGAAAAAGAAAAATATCTCTTATTAAGATCATAAGAAATTGTTCTATATCAAATACTCAAATAGAACCATGTGTAGTGCTCAATTTGAATGTATTTCTATAACATTCGAATGATCAATATATATTAATTTACGTTTATCATATCCTAAATCTGCAATTCCTTAAAATGCACAAAGTCAAATTAAAACTTAAATTTTATGTTTAATTAAATGTATACATAAATCCTAACGATGTAAAATAATTATAGTTTCCAAATATGTAAATATACAACTAAATTTATGAAAATATTAAAAATTATATGATCTCGATACAAAGTGTATTGACCTTTTGTCCTAAATATATGATTATTCAATATTTGAACATTCTAATTTTTTCAAAAAGCAAAAAAAAAACATATGAATGTGAGAACAATGATATTCAAGGTAAAAATCATTTAAAGATGCGTAAATTAATATAAAATTGTATATATAAATAGTTAAATACATATATAGTTAAATAATTAGTTATTTTTAAATAGTTAAATATATAAATAGTTAAATATATAAATTTATTTTTAAATAGTTAAATGTATAAATAGTTAAATACAAATGGATTTTACGGTTATCTAATATTAGTTAAAAAATAAGAGTTTCAATAACAAGAGTTTACACGAAATTATGCTTTTAAAAATTTGAGTGGACAGCTGTTACTTTGTAATTTTTTAACGAAGCATCGATGATGCGAGAGTATTTACAAATAATTATAAATAAGTAACAATTATTAAAAAACTATTGACAATGATTGTGTAAACTATTGATAATAATTTATATATATAGGTCGTACTTAAAGAGAGATTCATTTGCAAATCACATTTTTCCCGAAAACTATAGTAGCAAATATTGATGCACTAGTAGTCGGCACACGAACGAAATTCGACATCAGCATTATAACGATATCGGAAACATCATCTGAAAAAGAAAAATATCTCTTATTAAGATCATAAGAAATTGTTCTATATCAAATACTCAAATAGAACCATGTGTAGTGCTCAATTTGAATGTATTTCTATAACATTCGAATGATCAATATATATTAATTTACGTTTATCATATCCTAAATCTGCAATTCCTTAAAATGCACAAAGTCAAATTAAAACTTAAATTTTATGTTTAATTAAATGTATACATAAATCCTAACGATGTAAAATTATTATAGTTTCCAAATATGTAAATATACAACTAAATTTATGAAAATATTAAAAATTATATGATCTCGATACAAAGTGTATTGACCTTTTGTCCTAAATATATGTTTATTCAATATTTGAACATTCTAATTTTTTCAAAAAGCAAAAAAATAACATATGAATATGTAGTGCTCAATTTTAATGTATTTCTATAACATTCGAATGATCAATATATATTAATTTACTATTACCATATCATTAATCAGCACTTCCTTAAATAGCACAAAGTCAAATTAAAACTTAAATTTTATGTTTAATTAAATGTATACATAAATCCTAACGATGTAAAATTATTATAGTTTCCAAATATGTAAATATACAACTAAATTTATGAAAATATTAAAAATTATATGATCTCGATACATAGTGTATTGAACTTTTGTCCTAAATATATGATTATTCAATATTTGAACATTCTAATTTTTTCAAAAAGCAAAAAAAAAACATATGAATGTGAGAACAATGATATTCAAGGTAAAAATCATTTTAAGATGCGTAAATTAATATAAAATTGTATATATAAATAGTTAAATACAAATGGATTTTACGGTTATCTAATATTAGTTAAAAAATAATTGTTTCAATAACAAGAGTTTACACGAAATTATGCTTTTAAAAATTTGAGTGGACAGCTGTTACTTTGTAATTTTTTAACGAAGCATCGATGATGCGGGAGGATTTACAAATAATTATAAATAAGTAACAATTATTAAAAAACTATTGACAATGATTGTGTAAACTATTGATAATAATTTATATATATAAGTCGTACTTAAAGAGAGATTCATTTGCAAATCACATTTTTCCCGAAAACTATAGTAGCAAATATTGATGCACTAGTAGTCGGCACACGATCGAAATTCGACATCAGCATTATAACGATATCGGAAACATCATCTGAAAAAGAAAAATATCTCTTATTAAGATCATAAGAAATTGTTCTATATCAAATACTCAAATAGAACCATGTGTAGTGCTCAATTTGAATGTATTTCTATAATATTCGAATGATCAATATATATTAATTTACGTTTATCATATCCTAAATCTGCAATTCCTTAAAATGCACAAAGTCAAATTAAAACTTAAATTTTATGTTTAATTAAATGTATACATAAATCCTAACGATGTAAAATTATTATAGTTTCCAAATATGTAAATATACAACTAAATTTATGAAAATATTAAAAATTATATGATCTCGATACAAAGTGTATTGACCTTTTGTCCTAAATATATGATTATTCAATATTTGAACATTCTAATTTTTTCAAAAAGCAAAAAAAAAACATATGAATGTGAGAACAATGATATTCAAGGTAAAAATCATTTAAAGATGCGTAAATTAATATAAAATTGTATATATAAATAGTTAAATACATATATAGTTAAATAATTAGTTATTTTTAAATAGTTAAATATATAAATAGTTAAATATATAAATTTATTTTTAAATAGTTAAATATATAAATAGTTAAATACAAATGGATTTTACGGTTATCTAATATTAGTTAAAAAATAAGAGTTTCAATAACAAGAGTTTACACGAAATTATGCTTTTAAAAATTTGAGTGGACAGCTGTTACTTTGTAATTTTTTAACGAAGCATCGATGATGCGAGAGTATTTACAAATAATTATAAATAAGTAACAATTATTAAAAAACTATTGACAATGATTGTGTAAACTATTGATAATAATTAATATATATAGGTCGTACTTAAAGAGAGATTCATTTGCAAATCACATTTTTCCCGAAAACTATAGTAGGAAATATTGATGCACTAGTAGTCGGCACACGAACGAAATTCGACATCAGCATTATAACGATATCGGAAACATCATCTGAAAAAGAAAAATATCTCTTATTAAGATCATAAGAAATTGTTCTATATCAAATACTCAAATAGAACCATGTGTAGTGCTCAATTTGAATGTATTTCTATAACATTCTAATGATCAATATATATTAATTTACGTTTATCATATCCTAAATCTGCAATTCCTTAAAATGCACAAAGTCAAATTAAAACTTAAATTTTATGTTTAATTAAATGTACACATAAATCCTAACGATGTAAAATTATTATAGTTTCCAAATATGTAAATGTACAACTAAATTTATGAAAATATTAAAAATTATCCGATCTCGATACATAGTGTATTGAACTTTTGTCCTAAATATATGTTTATTCAATATTTGAACATTCTAATTTTTTCAAAAAGCAAAAAAATAACATATGAATATGTAGTGCTCAATTTTAATGTATTTCTATAACATTCGAATGATCAATATATATTAATTTACTATTACCATATCATTAATCAGCACTTCCTTAAATAGTACAAAGTCAAATTAAAACTTAAATTTTATGTTTAATTAAATGTAAACATAAATCCTAACGATGTAAAATTATTATAGTTTCCAAATATGTAAATGTACAACTAAATTTATGAAAATATTAAAAATTATCTGATCTCGATACATAGTGTATTGAACTTTTGTCCTAAATATATGTTAATTCAATATTTGAACATTCTAATTTTTTCAAAAAACAAAAAAAAAACATATGAATGTGAGAACAATGATATTCAAGGTAAAAATCATTTAAAGATGCGTAAATTAATATAAAATTGTATATATAAATAGTTAAATACATATATAGTTAAATAATTAGTTATTTTTAAATAGTTAAATATATAAATAGTTAAATATATAAATTTATTTTTAAATAGTTAAATGTATAAATAGTTAAATACAAATGGATTTTACGGTTATCTAATATTAGTTAAAAAATAATTGTTTCAATAACAAGAGTTTACACGAAATTATGCTTTTAAAAATTTGAGTGGACAGCTGTTACTTTGTAATTTTTTAACGAAGCATCGATGATGCGAGAGTATTTACAAATAATTATAAATAAGTAACAATTATTAAAAAACTATTGACAATGATTGTGTAAACTATTGATAATAATTTATATATATAGGTCGTACTTAAAGAGAGATTCATTTGCAAATCACATTTTTCCCGAAAACTGTAGTAGCAAATATTGATGCACTAGTAGTCGGCACACGAACGAAATTCGACATCAGCATTATAACGATATCGGAAACATCATCTGAAAAAGAAAAATATCTCTTATTAAGATCATAAGAAATTGTTCTATATCAAATACTCAAATAGAACCATGTGTAGTGCTCAATTTGAATGTATTTCTATAACATTCGAATGATCAATATATATTAATTTACGTTTATCATATCCTAAATCTGCAATTCCTTAAAATGCACAAAGTCAAATTAAAACTTAAATTTTATGTTTAATTAAATGTATACATAAATCCTAACGATGTAAAATTATTATAGTTTCCAAATATGTAAATATACAACTAAATTTATGAAAATATTAAAAATTATATGATCTCGATACATAGTGTATTGAACTTTTGTCCTAAATATATGATTATTCAATATTTGAACATTCTAATTTTTTCAAAAAGCAAAAAAAAAACATATGAATGTGAGAACAATGATATTCAAGGTAAAAATCATTTAAAGATGCGTAAATTAATATAAAATTGTATATATAAATAGTTAAATACAAATGGATTTTACGGTTATCTAATATTAGTTAAAAAATAAGAGTTTCAATAACAAGAGTTTACACGAAATTATGCTTTTAAAAATTTGAGTGGACAGCTGTTACTTTGTAATTTTTTAACGAAGCATCGATGATGCGAGAGTATTTACAAATAATTATAAATAAGTAACAATTATTAAAAAACTATTGACAATGATTGTGTAAACTATTGATAATAATTAATATATATAGGTCGTACTTAAAGAGAGATTCATTTGCAAATCACATTTTTCCCGAAAACTATAGTAGCAAATATTGATGCACTAGTAGTCGGCACACGAACGAAATTCGACATCAGCATTATAACGATATCGGAAACATCATCTGAAAAAGAAAAATATCTCTTATTAAGATCATAAGAAATTGTTCTATATCAAATACTCAAATAGAACCATGTGTAGTGCTCAATTTGAATGTATTTCTATAACATTCTAATGATCAATATATATTAATTTACGTTTATCATATCCTAAATCTGCAATTCCTTAAAATGCACAAAGTCAAATTAAAACTTAAATTTTATGTTTAATTAAATGTACACATAAATCCTAACGATGTAAAATTATTATAGTTTCCAAATATGTAAATGTACAACTAAATTTATGAAAATATTAAAAATTATCCGATCTCGATACATAGTGTATTGAACTTTTGTCCTAAATATATGTTTATTCAATATTTGAACATTCTAATTTTTTCAAAAAGCAAAAAAATAACATATGAATATGTAGTGCTCAATTTTAATGTATTTCTATAACATTCGAATGATCAATATATATTAATTTACTATTACCATATCATTAATCAGCACTTCCTTAAATAGTACAAAGTCAAATTAAAACTTAAATTTTATGTTTAATTAAATGTAAACATAAATCCTAACGATGTAAAATTATTATAGTTTCCAAATATGTAAATGTACAACTAAATTTATGAAAATATTAAAAATTATCTGATCTCGATACATAGTGTATTGAACTTTTGTCCTAAATATATGTTAATTCAATATTTGAACATTCTAATTTTTTCAAAAAACAAAAAAAAAACATATGAATGTGAGAACAATGATATTCAAGGTAAAAATCATTTAAAGATGCGTAAATTAATATAAAATTGTATATATAAATAGTTAAATACATATATAGTTAAATAATTAGTTATTTTTAAATAGTTAAATATATAAATAGTTAAATATATAAATTTATTTTTAAATAGTTAAATGTATAAATAGTTAAATACAAATGGATTTTACGGTTATCTAATATTAGTTAAAAAATAATTGTTTCAATAACAAGAGTTTACACGAAATTATGCTTTTAAAAATTTGAGTGGACAGCTGTTACTTTGTAATTTTTTAACGAAGCATCGATGATGCGAGAGTATTTACAAATAATTATAAATAAGTAACAATTATTAAAAAACTATTGACAATGATTGTGTAAACTATTGATAATAATTTATATATATAGGTCGTACTTAAAGAGAGATTCATTTGCAAATCACATTTTTCCCGAAAACTGTAGTAGCAAATATTGATGCACTAGTAGTCGGCACACGAACGAAATTCGACATCAGCATTATAACGATATCGGAAACATCATCTGAAAAAGAAAAATATCTCTTATTAAGATCATAAGAAATTGTTCTATATCAAATACTCAAATAGAACCATGTGTAGTGCTCAATTTGAATGTATTTCTATAACATTCGAATGATCAATATATATTAATTTACGTTTATCATATCCTAAATCTGCAATTCCTTAAAATGCACAAAGTCAAATTAAAACTTAAATTTTATGTTTAATTAAATGTATACATAAATCCTAACGATGTAAAATTATTATAGTTTCCAAATATGTAAATATACAACTAAATTTATGAAAATATTAAAAATTATATGATCTCGATACATAGTGTATTGAACTTTTGTCCTAAATATATGATTATTCAATATTTGAACATTCTAATTTTTTCAAAAAGCAAAAAAAAAACATATGAATGTGAGAACAATGATATTCAAGGTAAAAATCATTTAAAGATGCGTAAATTAATATAAAATTGTATATATAAATAGTTAAATACAAATGGATTTTACGGTTATCTAATATTAGTTAAAAAATAAGAGTTTCAATAACAAGAGTTTACACGAAATTATGCTTTTAAAAATTTGAGTGGACAGCTGTTACTTTGTAATTTTTTAACGAAGCATCGATGATGCGAGAGTATTTACAAATAATTATAAATAAGTAACAATTATTAAAAAACTATTGACAATGATTGTGTAAACTATTGATAATAATTAATATATATAGGTCGTACTTAAAGAGAGATTCATTTGCAAATCACATTTTTCCCGAAAACTATAGTAGCAAATATTGATGCACTAGTAGTCGGCACACGAACGAAATTCGACATCAGCATTATAACGATATCGGAAACATCATCTGAAAAAGAAAAATATCTCTTATTAAGATCATAAGAAATTGTTCTATATCAAATACTCAAATAGAACCATGTGTAGTGCTCAATTTGAATGTATTTCTATAACATTCTAATGATCAATATATATTAATTTACGTTTATCATATCCTAAATCTGCAATTCCTTAAAATGCACAAAGTCAAATTAAAACTTAAATTTTATGTTTAATTAAATGTACACATAAATCCTAACGATGTAAAATTATTATAGTTTCCAAATATGTAAATGTACAACTAAATTTATGAAAATATTAAAAATTATCCGATCTCGATACATAGTGTATTGAACTTTTGTCCTAAATATATGATTATTCAATATTTGAACATTCTAATTTTTTCAAAAAGCAAAAAAAAAACATATGAATGTGAGAACAATGATATTCAAGGTAAAAATCATTTAAAGATGCGTAAATTAATATAAAATTGTATATATAAATAGTTAAATACAAATGGATTTTACGGTTATCTAATATTAGTTAAAAAATAAGAGTTTCAATAACAAGAGTTTACACGAAATTATGCTTTTAAAAATTTGAGTGGACAGCTGTTACTTTGTAATTTTTTAACGAAGCATCGATGATGCGAGAGTATTTACAAATAATTATAAATAAGTAACAATTATTAAAAAACTATTGACAATGATTGTGTAAACTATTGATAATAATTAATATATATAGGTCGTACTTAAAGAGAGATTCATTTGCAAATCACATTTTTCCCGAAAACTATAGTAGCAAATATTGATGCACTAGTAGTCGGCACACGAACGAAATTCGACATCAGCATTATAACGATATCGGAAACATCATCTGAAAAAGAAAAATATCTCTTATTAAGATCATAAGAAATTGTTCTATATCAAATACTCAAATAGAACCATGTGTAGTGCTCAATTTGAATGTATTTCTATAACATTCGAATGATCAATATATATTAATTTACGTTTATCATATCCTAAATCTGCAATTCCTTAAAATGCACAAAGTCAAATTAAAACTTAAATTTTATGTTTAATTAAATGTATACATAAATCCTAACGATGTAAAATTATTATAGTTTCCAAATATGTAAATATACAACTAAATTTATGAAAATATTAAAAATTATATGATCTCGATACAAAGTGTATTGACCTTTTGTCCTAAATATATGTTTATTCAATATTTGAACATTCTAATTTTTTCAAAAAGCAAAAAAATAACATATGAATATGTAGTGCTCAATTTTAATGTATTTCTATAACATTCGAATGATCAATATATATTAATTTACTATTACCATATCATTAATCAGCACTTCCTTAAATAGCACAAAGTCAAATTAAAACTTAAATTTTATGTTTAATTAAATGTATACATAAATCCTAACGATGTAAAATTATTATAGTTTCCAAATATGTAAATATACAACTAAATTTATGAAAATATTAAAAATTATATGATCTCGATACATAGTGTATTGAACTTTTGTCCTAAATATATGATTATTCAATATTTGAACATTCTAATTTTTTCAAAAAGCAAAAAAAAAACATATGAATGTGAGAACAATGATATTCAAGGTAAAAATCATTTTAAGATGCGTAAATTAATATAAAATTGTATATATAAATAGTTAAATACAAATGGATTTTACGGTTATCTAATATTAGTTAAAAAATAATTGTTTCAATAACAAGAGTTTACACGAAATTATGCTTTTAAAAATTTGAGTGGACAGCTGTTACTTTGTAATTTTTTAACGAAGCATCGATGATGCGGGAGGATTTACAAATAATTATAAATAAGTAACAATTATTAAAAAACTATTGACAATGATTGTGTAAACTATTGATAATAATTTATATATATAAGTCGTACTTAAAGAGAGATTCATTTGCAAATCACATTTTTCCCGAAAACTATAGTAGCAAATATTGATGCACTAGTAGTCGGCACACGATCGAAATTCGACATCAGCATTATAACGATATCGGAAACATCATCTGAAAAAGAAAAATATCTCTTATTAAGATCATAAGAAATTGTTCTATATCAAATACTCAAATAGAACCATGTGTAGTGCTCAATTTGAATGTATTTCTATAATATTCGAATGATCAATATATATTAATTTACGTTTATCATATCCTAAATCTGCAATTCCTTAAAATGCACAAAGTCAAATTAAAACTTAAATTTTATGTTTAATTAAATGTATACATAAATCCTAACGATGTAAAATTATTATAGTTTCCAAATATGTAAATATACAACTAAATTTATGAAAATATTAAAAATTATATGATCTCGATACAAAGTGTATTGACCTTTTGTCCTAAATATATGATTATTCAATATTTGAACATTCTAATTTTTTCAAAAAGCAAAAAAAAAACATATGAATGTGAGAACAATGATATTCAAGGTAAAAATCATTTAAAGATGCGTAAATTAATATAAAATTGTATATATAAATAGTTAAATACATATATAGTTAAATAATTAGTTATTTTTAAATAGTTAAATATATAAATAGTTAAATATATAAATTTATTTTTAAATAGTTAAATATATAAATAGTTAAATACAAATGGATTTTACGGTTATCTAATATTAGTTAAAAAATAAGAGTTTCAATAACAAGAGTTTACACGAAATTATGCTTTTAAAAATTTGAGTGGACAGCTGTTACTTTGTAATTTTTTAACGAAGCATCGATGATGCGAGAGTATTTACAAATAATTATAAATAAGTAACAATTATTAAAAAACTATTGACAATGATTGTGTAAACTATTGATAATAATTAATATATATAGGTCGTACTTAAAGAGAGATTCATTTGCAAATCACATTTTTCCCGAAAACTATAGTAGCAAATATTGATGCACTAGTAGTCGGCACACGAACGAAATTCGACATCAGCATTATAACGATATCGGAAACATCATCTGAAAAAGAAAAATATCTCTTATTAAGATCATAAGAAATTGTTCTATATCAAATACTCAAATAGAACCATGTGTAGTGCTCAATTTGAATGTATTTCTATAACATTCTAATGATCAATATATATTAATTTACGTTTATCATATCCTAAATCTGCAATTCCTTAAAATGCACAAAGTCAAATTAAAACTTAAATTTTATGTTTAATTAAATGTACACATAAATCCTAACGATGTAAAATTATTATAGTTTCCAAATATGTAAATGTACAACTAAATTTATGAAAATATTAAAAATTATCCGATCTCGATACATAGTGTATTGAACTTTTGTCCTAAATATATGTTTATTCAATATTTGAACATTCTAATTTTTTCAAAAAGCAAAAAAATAACATATGAATATGTAGTGCTCAATTTTAATGTATTTCTATAACATTCGAATGATCAATATATATTAATTTACTATTACCATATCATTAATCAGCACTTCCTTAAATAGTACAAAGTCAAATTAAAACTTAAATTTTATGTTTAATTAAATGTAAACATAAATCCTAACGATGTAAAATTATTATAGTTTCCAAATATGTAAATGTACAACTAAATTTATGAAAATATTAAAAATTATCTGATCTCGATACATAGTGTATTGAACTTTTGTCCTAAATATATGTTAATTCAATATTTGAACATTCTAATTTTTTCAAAAAACAAAAAAAAAACATATGAATGTGAGAACAATGATATTCAAGGTAAAAATCATTTAAAGATGCGTAAATTAATATAAAATTGTATATATAAATAGTTAAATACATATATAGTTAAATAATTAGTTATTTTTAAATAGTTAAATATATAAATAGTTAAATATATAAATTTATTTTTAAATAGTTAAATGTATAAATAGTTAAATACAAATGGATTTTACGGTTATCTAATATTAGTTAAAAAATAATTGTTTCAATAACAAGAGTTTACACGAAATTATGCTTTTAAAAATTTGAGTGGACAGCTGTTACTTTGTAATTTTTTAACGAAGCATCGATGATGCGAGAGTATTTACAAATAATTATAAATAAGTAACAATTATTAAAAAACTATTGACAATGATTGTGTAAACTATTGATAATAATTTATATATATAGGTCGTACTTAAAGAGAGATTCATTTGCAAATCACATTTTTCCCGAAAACTGTAGTAGCAAATATTGATGCACTAGTAGTCGGCACACGAACGAAATTCGACATCAGCATTATAACGATATCGGAAACATCATCTGAAAAAGAAAAATATCTCTTATTAAGATCATAAGAAATTGTTCTATATCAAATACTCAAATAGAACCATGTGTAGTGCTCAATTTGAATGTATTTCTATAACATTCGAATGATCAATATATATTAATTTACGTTTATCATATCCTAAATCTGCAATTCCTTAAAATGCACAAAGTCAAATTAAAACTTAAATTTTATGTTTAATTAAATGTATACATAAATCCTAACGATGTAAAATTATTATAGTTTCCAAATATGTAAATATACAACTAAATTTATGAAAATATTAAAAATTATATGATCTCGATACATAGTGTATTGAACTTTTGTCCTAAATATATGATTATTCAATATTTGAACATTCTAATTTTTTCAAAAAGCAAAAAAAAAACATATGAATGTGAGAACAATGATATTCAAGGTAAAAATCATTTAAAGATGCGTAAATTAATATAAAATTGTATATATAAATAGTTAAATACAAATGGATTTTACGGTTATCTAATATTAGTTAAAAAATAAGAGTTTCAATAACAAGAGTTTACACGAAATTATGCTTTTAAAAATTTGAGTGGACAGCTGTTACTTTGTAATTTTTTAACGAAGCATCGATGATGCGAGAGTATTTACAAATAATTATAAATAAGTAACAATTATTAAAAAACTATTGACAATGATTGTGTAAACTATTGATAATAATTAATATATATAGGTCGTACTTAAAGAGAGATTCATTTGCAAATCACATTTTTCCCGAAAACTATAGTAGCAAATATTGATGCACTAGTAGTCGGCACACGAACGAAATTCGACATCAGCATTATAACGATATCGGAAACATCATCTGAAAAAGAAAAATATCTCTTATTAAGATCATAAGAAATTGTTCTATATCAAATACTCAAATAGAACCATGTGTAGTGCTCAATTTGAATGTATTTCTATAACATTCTAATGATCAATATATATTAATTTACGTTTATCATATCCTAAATCTGCAATTCCTTAAAATGCACAAAGTCAAATTAAAACTTAAATTTTATGTTTAATTAAATGTACACATAAATCCTAACGATGTAAAATTATTATAGTTTCCAAATATGTAAATGTACAACTAAATTTATGAAAATATTAAAAATTATCCGATCTCGATACATAGTGTATTGAACTTTTGTCCTAAATATATGTTTATTCAATATTTGAACATTCTAATTTTTTCAAAAAGCAAAAAAAAAACATATGAATGTGAGAACAATGATATTCAAGGTAAAAATCATTTTAAGATGCGTAAATTAATATAAAATTGTATATATAAATAGTTAAATACAAATGGATTTTACGGTTATCTAATATTAGTTAAAAAATAAGAGTTTCAATAACAAGAGTTTACACGAAATTATGCTTTTAAAAATTTGAGCAGACAGCTGTTACTTTGTAATTTTTTAACGAAGCATCGATGATGCGAGAGTATTTACAAATAATTATAAATAACAATTATTATGAAACTATTGCCAATGATTGTGTAAACTATTGATAATAATTTATATATATAAGTCGTACTTAAAGAGAGATTCATTTGCAAATCTTATTTTTCCCGAAAACTATAGTAGCAAATATTGATGCACTGGTAGTCGGCACACGATCGAAATTCGACATCAGCATTATAACGATATCGGAAACATCATCTGAAAAAGAAAAATATCTCTTATTAAGATCATAAGAAATTGTTCTATATCAAATACTCAAATAGAACCATGTGTAGTGCTCAATTTGAATGTATTTCTATAACATTCGAATGATCAATATATATTAATTTACGTTTATCATATCCTAAATCTGCAATTCCTTAAAATGCACAAAGTCAAATTAAAACTTAAATTTTATGTTTAATTAAATGTATACATAAATCCTAACGATGTAAAATAATTATAGTTTCCAAATATGTAAATATACAACTAAATTTATGAAAATATTAAAAATTATATGATCTCGATACAAAGTGTATTGACCTTTTGTCCTAAATATATGATTATTCAATATTTGAACATTCTAATTTTTTCAAAAAGCAAAAAAAAAACATATGAATGTGAGAACAATGATATTCAAGGTAAAAATCATTTTAAGATGCGTAAATTAATATAAAATTGTATATATAAATAGTTAAATACAAATGGATTTTACGGTTATCTAATATTAGTTAAAAAATAAGAGTTTCAATAACAAGAGTTTACACGAAATTATGCTTTTAAAAATTTGAGCAGACAGCTGTTACTTTGTAATTTTTTAACGAAGCATCGATGATGCGAGAGTATTTACAAATAATTATAAATAACAATTATTATGAAACTATTGCCAATGATTGTGTAAACTATTGATAATAATTTATATATATAAGTCGTACTTAAAGAGAGATTCATTTGCAAATCTTATTTTTCCCGAAAACTATAGTAGCAAATATTGATGCACTGGTAGTCGGCACACGAACGAAATTCGACATCAGCATTATAACGATATCGGAAACATCATCTGAAAAAGAAAAATATCTCTTATTAAGATCATAAGAAATTGTTCTATATCAAATACTCAAATAGAACCATGTGTAGTGCTCAATTTGAATGTATTTCTATAACATTCGAATGATCAATATATATTAATTTACGTTTATCATATCCTAAATCTGCAATTCCTTAAAATGCACAAAGTCAAATTAAAACTTAAATTTTATGTTTAATTAAATGTATACATAAATCCTAACGATGTAAAATAATTATAGTTTCCAAATATGTAAATATACAACTAAATTTATGAAAATATTAAAAATTATATGATCTCGATACAAAGTGTATTGACCTTTTGTCCTAAATATATGATTATTCAATATTTGAACATTCTAATTTTTTCAAAAAGCAAAAAAAAAACATATGAATGTGAGAACAATGATATTCAAGGTAAAAATCATTTAAAGATGCGTAAATTAATATAAAATTGTATATATAAATAGTTAAATACATATATAGTTAAATAATTAGTTATTTTTAAATAGTTAAATATATAAATAGTTAAATACAAATGGATTTTACGGTTATCTAATATTAGTTAAAAAATAAGAGTTTCAATAACAATAGTTTACACGAAATTATGCTTTTAAAAATTTGAGTAGACAGCTGTTACTTTGTAATTTTTTAACGAAGCATCGATGATGCGGGAGGATTTACAAATAATTATAAATAAGTAACAATTATTAAAAAACTATTGACAATGATTGTGTAAACTATTGATAATAATTTATATATATAAGTCGTACTTAAAGAGAGATTCATTTGCAAATCACATTTTTCCCGAAAACTATAGTAGCAAATATTGATGCACTAGTAGTCGGCACACGAACGAAATTCGACATCAGCATTATAACGATATCGGAAACATCATCTGAAAAAGAAAAAAAACTCTTATTAAGATCATAAGAAATTGTTCTATATCAAATACTCAAATAGAACCATGTGTAGTGCTCAATTTGAATGTATTTCTATAACATTCGAATGATCAATATATATTAATTTACTTTATCATATCCTAAATCTGCAATTCCTTCAAATGCACAAATTCAAATTAAAACTTAAATTGTATGTTTAATTAAATGTACACATAAATCCTAACGATGTAAAATTATTATAGTTTCCAAATATGTAAATGTACAACTAAATTTATGAAAATATTAAAAATTATCTGATCTCGATACATAGTGTATTGAACTTTTGTCCTAAATATATGTTTATTCAATATTTGAACATTCTAATTTTTTCAAAAAGCAAAAAAATAACATATGAATATGTAGTGCTCAATTTTAATGTATTTCTATAACATTCGAATGATCAATATATATTAATTTACTATTACCATATCATTAATCAGCACTTCCTTAAATAGTACAAAGTCAAATTAAAACTTAAATTTTATGTTTAATTAAATGTAAACATAAATCCTAACGATGTAAAATTATTATAGTTTCCAAATATGTAAATGTACAACTAAATTTATGAAAATATTAAAAATTATCTGATCTCGATACATAGTGTATTGAACTTTTGTCCTAAATATATGTTAATTCAATATTTGAACATTCTAATTTTTTCAAAAAACAAAAAAAAAACATATGAATGTGAGAACAATGATATTCAAGGTAAAAATCATTTAAAGATGCGTAAATTAATATAAAATTGTATATATAAATAGTTAAATACATATATAGTTAAATAATTAGTTATTTTTAAATAGTTAAATATATAAATAGTTAAATATATAAATTTATTTTTAAATAGTTAAATGTATAAATAGTTAAATACAAATGGATTTTACGGTTATCTAATATTAGTTAAAAAATAATTGTTTCAATAACAAGAGTTTACACGAAATTATGCTTTTAAAAATTTGAGTGGACAGCTGTTACTTTGTAATTTTTTAACGAAGCATCGATGATGCGAGAGTATTTACAAATAATTATAAATAAGTAACAATTATTAAAAAACTATTGACAATGATTGTGTAAACTATTGATAATAATTAATATATATAGGTCGTACTTAAAGAGAGATTCATTTGCAAATCACATTTTTCCCGAAAACTGTAGTAGCAAATATTGATGCACTAGTAGTCGGCACACGAACGAAATTCGACATCAGCATTATAACGATATCGGAAACATCATCTGAAAAAGAAAAATATCTCTTATTAAGATCATAAGAAATTGTTCTATATCAAATACTCAAATAGAACCATGTGTAGTGCTCAATTTGAATGTATTTCTATAACATTCGAATGATCAATATATATTAATTTACGTTTATCATATCCTAAATCTGCAATTCCTTAAAATGCACAAAGTCAAATTAAAACTTAAATTTTATGTTTAATTAAATGTATACATAAATCCTAACGATGTAAAATTATTATAGTTTCCAAATATGTAAATATACAACTAAATTTATGAAAATATTAAAAATTATATGATCTCGATACATAGTGTATTGAACTTTTGTCCTAAATATATGATTATTCAATATTTGAACATTCTAATTTTTTCAAAAAGCAAAAAAAAAACATATGAATGTGAGAACAATGATATTCAAGGTAAAAATCATTTAAAGATGCGTAAATTAATATAAAATTGTATATATAAATAGTTAAATACAAATGGATTTTACGGTTATCTAATATTAGTTAAAAAATAAGAGTTTCAATAACAAGAGTTTACACGAAATTATGCTTTTAAAAATTTGAGTGGACAGCTGTTACTTTGTAATTTTTTAACGAAGCATCGATGATGCGAGAGTATTTACAAATAATTATAAATAACAATTATTATGAAACTATTGCCAATGATTGTGTAAACTATTGATAATAATTTATATATATAAGTCGTACTTAAAGAGAGATTCATTTGCAAATCACATTTTTCCCGAAAACTGTAGTAGCAAATATTGATGCACTGGTAGTCGGCACACGAACGAAATTCGACATCGGCATTTTAACGATATCGGAAACATCATCTGAAAAAGAAAAATATCTCTCATTAAGATTATAAGAAATTGTTCTATATCAAATACTCAAATAGAACCATGTGTAGTGCTCAATTTGAATGTATTTCTATAACATTCGAATGATCAATATATATTAATTTACGTTTATCATATCCTAAATCTGCAATTCCTTAAAATGCACAAAGTCAAATTAAAACTTAAATTTTATGTTTAATTAAATGTATACATAAATCCTAACGATGTAAAATTATTATAGTTTCCAAATATGTAAATATACAACTAAATTTATGAAAATATTAAAAATTATATGATCTCGATACATAGTGTATTGAACTTTTGTCCTAAATATATGATTATTCAATATTTGAACATTCTAATTTTTTCAAAAAGCAAAAAAAAAACATATGAATGTGAGAACAATGATATTCAAGGTAAAAATCATTTAAAGATGCGTAAATTAATATAAAATTGTATATATAAATAGTTAAATACAAATGGATTTTACGGTTATCTAATATTAGTTAAAAAATAAGAGTTTCAATAACAAGAGTTTACACGAAATTATGCTTTTAAAAATTTGAGTGGACAGCTGTTACTTTGTAATTTTTTAACGAAGCATCGATGATGCGAGAGTATTTACAAATAATTATAAATAAGTAACAATTATTAAAAAACTATTGACAATGATTGTGTAAACTATTGATAATAATTAATATATATAGGTCGTACTTAAAGAGAGATTCATTTGCAAATCACATTTTTCCCGAAAACTATAGTAGCAAATATTGATGCACTAGTAGTCGGCACACGAACGAAATTCGACATCAGCATTATAACGATATCGGAAACATCATCTGAAAAAGAAAAATATCTCTTATTAAGATCATAAGAAATTGTTCTATATCAAATACTCAAATAGAACCATGTGTAGTGCTCAATTTGAATGTATTTCTATAACATTCTAATGATCAATATATATTAATTTACGTTTATCATATCCTAAATCTGCAATTCCTTAAAATGCACAAAGTCAAATTAAAACTTAAATTTTATGTTTAATTAAATGTACACATAAATCCTAACGATGTAAAATTATTATAGTTTCCAAATATGTAAATGTACAACTAAATTTATGAAAATATTAAAAATTATCCGATCTCGATACATAGTGTATTGAACTTTTGTCCTAAATATATGTTTATTCAATATTTGAACATTCTAATTTTTTCAAAAAGCAAAAAAATAACATATGAATATGTAGTGCTCAATTTTAATGTATTTCTATAACATTCGAATGATCAATATATATTAATTTACTATTACCATATCATTAATCAGCACTTCCTTAAATAGTACAAAGTCAAATTAAAACTTAAATTTTATGTTTAATTAAATGTAAACATAAATCCTAACGATGTAAAATTATTATAGTTTCCAAATATGTAAATGTACAACTAAATTTATGAAAATATTAAAAATTATCTGATCTCGATACATAGTGTATTGAACTTTTGTCCTAAATATATGTTAATTCAATATTTGAACATTCTAATTTTTTCAAAAAACAAAAAAAAAACATATGAATGTGAGAACAATGATATTCAAGGTAAAAATCATTTAAAGATGCGTAAATTAATATAAAATTGTATATATAAATAGTTAAATACATATATAGTTAAATAATTAGTTATTTTTAAATAGTTAAATATATAAATAGTTAAATATATAAATTTATTTTTAAATAGTTAAATACAAATGGATTTTACGGTTATCTAATATTAGTTAAAAAATAAGAGTTTCAATAACAAGAGTTTACACGAAATTATGCTTTTAAAAATTTGAGTGGACAGCTGTTACTTTGTAATTTTTTAACGAAGCATCGATGATGCGACAGTATTTACAAATAATTATAAATAAGTAACAATTATTAAAAAACTATTGACAATGATTGTGTAAACTATTGATAATAATTTATATATATAGGTCGTACTTAAAGAGAGATTCATTTGCAAATCACATTTTTCCCGAAAACTATAGTAGCAAATATTGATGCACTAGTAGTCGGCACACGAACGAAATTCGACATCAGCATTATAACGATATCGGAAACATCATCTGAAAAAGAAAAATATCTCTTATTAAGATCATAAGAAATTGTTCTATATCAAATACTCAAATAGAACCATGTGTAGTGCTCAATTTGAATGTATTTCTATAACATTCTAATGATCAATATATATTAATTTACGTTTATCATATCCTAAATCTGCAATTCCTTAAAATGCACAAAGTCAAATTAAAACTTAAATTTTATGTTTAATTAAATGTATACATAAATCCTAACGATGTAAAATTATTATAGTTTCCAAATATGTAAATATACAACTAAATTTATGAAAATATTAAAAATTATATGATCTCGATACAAAGTGTATTGACCTTTTGTCCTAAATATATGTTTATTCAATATTTGAACATTCTAATTTTTTCAAAAAGCAAAAAAATAACATATGAATATGTAGTGCTCAATTTTAATGTATTTCTATAACATTCGAATGATCAATATATATTAATTTACTATTACCATATCATTAATCAGCACTTCCTTAAATAGCACAAAGTCAAATTAAAACTTAAATTTTATGTTTAATTAAATGTATACATAAATCCTAACGATGTAAAATTATTATAGTTTCCAAATATGTAAATATACAACTAAATTTATGAAAATATTAAAAATTATATGATCTCGATACATAGTGTATTGAACTTTTGTCCTAAATATATGATTATTCAATATTTGAACATTCTAATTTTTTCAAAAAGCAAAAAAAAAACATATGAATGTGAGAACAATGATATTCAAGGTAAAAATCATTTTAAGATGCGTAAATTAATATAAAATTGTATATATAAATAGTTAAATACAAATGGATTTTACGGTTATCTAATATTAGTTAAAAAATAATTGTTTCAATAACAAGAGTTTACACGAAATTATGCTTTTAAAAATTTGAGTGGACAGCTGTTACTTTGTAATTTTTTAACGAAGCATCGATGATGCGGGAGGATTTACAAATAATTATAAATAAGTAACAATTATTAAAAAACTATTGACAATGATTGTGTAAACTATTGATAATAATTTATATATATAAGTCGTACTTAAAGAGAGATTCATTTGCAAATCACATTTTTCCCGAAAACTATAGTAGCAAATATTGATGCACTAGTAGTCGGCACACGATCGAAATTCGACATCAGCATTATAACGATATCGGAAACATCATCTGAAAAAGAAAAATATCTCTTATTAAGATCATAAGAAATTGTTCTATATCAAATACTCAAATAGAACCATGTGTAGTGCTCAATTTGAATGTATTTCTATAATATTCGAATGATCAATATATATTAATTTACGTTTATCATATCCTAAATCTGCAATTCCTTAAAATGCACAAAGTCAAATTAAAACTTAAATTTTATGTTTAATTAAATGTATACATAAATCCTAACGATGTAAAATTATTATAGTTTCCAAATATGTAAATATACAACTAAATTTATGAAAATATTAAAAATTATATGATCTCGATACAAAGTGTATTGACCTTTTGTCCTAAATATATGATTATTCAATATTTGAACATTCTAATTTTTTCAAAAAGCAAAAAAAAAACATATGAATGTGAGAACAATGATATTCAAGGTAAAAATCATTTAAAGATGCGTAAATTAATATAAAATTGTATATATAAATAGTTAAATACATATATAGTTAAATAATTAGTTATTTTTAAATAGTTAAATATATAAATAGTTAAATATATAAATTTATTTTTAAATAGTTAAATATATAAATAGTTAAATACAAATGGATTTTACGGTTATCTAATATTAGTTAAAAAATAAGAGTTTCAATAACAAGAGTTTACACGAAATTATGCTTTTAAAAATTTGAGTGGACAGCTGTTACTTTGTAATTTTTTAACGAAGCATCGATGATGCGAGAGTATTTACAAATAATTATAAATAAGTAACAATTATTAAAAAACTATTGACAATGATTGTGTAAACTATTGATAATAATTAATATATATAGGTCGTACTTAAAGAGAGATTCATTTGCAAATCACATTTTTCCCGAAAACTATAGTAGCAAATATTGATGCACTAGTAGTCGGCACACGAACGAAATTCGACATCAGCATTATAACGATATCGGAAACATCATCTGAAAAAGAAAAATATCTCTTATTAAGATCATAAGAAATTGTTCTATATCAAATACTCAAATAGAACCATGTGTAGTGCTCAATTTGAATGTATTTCTATAACATTCTAATGATCAATATATATTAATTTACGTTTATCATATCCTAAATCTGCAATTCCTTAAAATGCACAAAGTCAAATTAAAACTTAAATTTTATGTTTAATTAAATGTACACATAAATCCTAACGATGTAAAATTATTATAGTTTCCAAATATGTAAATGTACAACTAAATTTATGAAAATATTAAAAATTATCCGATCTCGATACATAGTGTATTGAACTTTTGTCCTAAATATATGTTTATTCAATATTTGAACATTCTAATTTTTTCAAAAAGCAAAAAAATAACATATGAATATGTAGTGCTCAATTTTAATGTATTTCTATAACATTCGAATGATCAATATATATTAATTTACTATTACCATATCATTAATCAGCACTTCCTTAAATAGTACAAAGTCAAATTAAAACTTAAATTTTATGTTTAATTAAATGTAAACATAAATCCTAACGATGTAAAATTATTATAGTTTCCAAATATGTAAATGTACAACTAAATTTATGAAAATATTAAAAATTATCTGATCTCGATACATAGTGTATTGAACTTTTGTCCTAAATATATGTTAATTCAATATTTGAACATTCTAATTTTTTCAAAAAACAAAAAAAAAACATATGAATGTGAGAACAATGATATTCAAGGTAAAAATCATTTAAAGATGCGTAAATTAATATAAAATTGTATATATAAATAGTTAAATACATATATAGTTAAATAATTAGTTATTTTTAAATAGTTAAATATATAAATAGTTAAATATATAAATTTATTTTTAAATAGTTAAATACAAATGGATTTTACGGTTATCTAATATTAGTTAAAAAATAAGAGTTTCAATAACAAGAGTTTACACGAAATTATGCTTTTAAAAATTTGAGTGGACAGCTGTTACTTTGTAATTTTTTAACGAAGCATCGATGATGCGACAGTATTTACAAATAATTATAAATAAGTAACAATTATTAAAAAACTATTGACAATGATTGTGTAAACTATTGATAATAATTTATATATATAGGTCGTACTTAAAGAGAGATTCATTTGCAAATCACATTTTTCCCGAAAACTATAGTAGCAAATATTGATGCACTAGTAGTCGGCACACGAACGAAATTCGACATCAGCATTATAACGATATCGGAAACATCATCTGAAAAAGAAAAATATCTCTTATTAAGATCATAAGAAATTGTTCTATATCAAATACTCAAATAGAACCATGTGTAGTGCTCAATTTGAATGTATTTCTATAACATTCTAATGATCAATATATATTAATTTACGTTTATCATATCCTAAATCTGCAATTCCTTAAAATGCACATTCCTTAAAATGCACAAAGTCAAATTAAAACTTAAATTTTATGTTTAATTAAATGTATACATAAATCCTAACGATGTAAAATTATTATAGTTTCCAAATATGTAAATATACAACTAAATTTATGAAAATATTAAAAATTATATGATCTCGATACATAGTGTATTGAACTTTTGTCCTAAATATATGATTATTCAATATTTGAACATTCTAATTTTTTCAAAAAGCAAAAAAAAAACATATGAATGTGAGAACAATGATATTCAAGGTAAAAATCATTTAAAGATGCGTAAATTAATATAAAATTGTATATATAAATAGTTAAATACAAATGGATTTTACGGTTATCTAATATTAGTTAAAAAATAAGAGTTTCAATAACAAGAGTTTACACGAAATTATGCTTTTAAAAATTTGAGTGGACAGCTGTTACTTTGTAATTTTTTAACGAAGCATCGATGATGCGAGAGTATTTACAAATAATTATAAATAAGTAACAATTATTAAAAAACTATTGACAATGATTGTGTAAACTATTGATAATAATTAATATATATAGGTCGTACTTAAAGAGAGATTCATTTGCAAATCACATTTTTCCCGAAAACTATAGTAGCAAATATTGATGCACTAGTAGTCGGCACACGAACGAAATTCGACATCAGCATTATAACGATATCGGAAACATCATCTGAAAAAGAAAAATATCTCTTATTAAGATCATAAGAAATTGTTCTATATCAAATACTCAAATAGAACCATGTGTAGTGCTCAATTTGAATGTATTTCTATAACATTCGAATGATCAATATATATTAATTTACGTTTATCATATCCTAAATCTGCAATTCCTTAAAATGCACAAAGTCAAATTAAAACTTAAATTTTATGTTTAATTAAATGTATACATAAATCCTAACGATGTAAAATAATTATAGTTTCCAAATATGTAAATATACAACTAAATTTATGAAAATATTAAAAATTATATGATCTCGATACAAAGTGTATTGACCTTTTGTCCTAAATATATGATTATTCAATATTTGAACATTCTAATTTTTTCAAAAAGCAAAAAAAAAACATATGAATGTGAGAACAATGATATTCAAGGTAAAAATCATTTAAAGATGCGTAAATTAATATAAAATTGTATATATAAATAGTTAAATACATATATAGTTAAATAATTAGTTATTTTTAAATAGTTAAATATATAAATAGTTAAATATATAAATTTATTTTTAAATAGTTAAATATATAAATAGTTAAATACAAATGGATTTTACGGTTATCTAATATTAGTTAAAAAATAAGAGTTTCAATAACAATAGTTTACACGAAATTATGCTTTTAAAAATTTGAGTAGACAGCTGTTACTTTGTAATTTTTTAACGAAGCATCGATGATGCGGGAGGATTTACAAATAATTATAAATAAGTAACAATTATTAAAAAACTATTGACAATGATTGTGTAAACTATTGATAATAATTTATATATATAAGTCGTACTTAAAGAGAGATTCATTTGCAAATCACATTTTTCCCGAAAACTATAGTAGCAAATATTGATGCACTAGTAGTCGGCACACGAACGAAATTCGACATCAGCATTATAACGATATCGGAAACATCATCTGAAAAAGAAAAATATCTCTTATTAAGATCATAAGAAATTGTTCTATATCAAATACTCAAATAGAACCATGTGTAGTGCTCAATTTGAATGTATTTCTATAACATTCTAATGATCAATATATATTAATTTACGTTTATCATATCCTAAATCTGCAATTCCTTAAAATGCACAAAGTCAAATTAAAACTTAAATTTTATGTTTAATTAAATGTACACATAAATCCTAACGATGTAAAATTATTATAGTTTCCAAATATGTAAATGTACAACTAAATTTATGAAAATATTAAAAATTATCCGATCTCGATACATAGTGTATTGAACTTTTGTCCTAAATATATGTTTATTCAATATTTGAACATTCTAATTTTTTCAAAAAGCAAAAAAAAAACATATGAATGTGAGAACAATGATATTCAAGGTAAAAATCATTTTAAGATGCGTAAATTAATATAAAATTGTATATATAAATAGTTAAATACAAATGGATTTTACGGTTATCTAATATTAGTTAAAAAATAAGAGTTTCAATAACAAGAGTTTACACGAAATTATGCTTTTAAAAATTTGAGTGGACAGCTGTTACTTTGTAATTTTTTAACGAAGCATCGATGATGCGAGAGTATTTACAAATAATTATAAATAAGTAACAATTATTAAAAAACTATTGACAATGATTGTGTAAACTATTGATAATAATTTATATATATAGGTCGTACTTAAAGAGAGATTCATTTGCAAATCACATTTTTCCCGAAAACTATAGTAGCAAATATTGATGCACTAGTAGTCGGCACACGAACGAAATTCGACATCAGCATTATAACGATATCGGAAACATCATCTGAAAAAGAAAAATATCTCTTATTAAGATCATAAGAAATTGTTCTATATCAAATACTCAAATAGAACCATGTGTAGTGCTCAATTTGAATGTATTTCTATAACATTCTAATGATCAATATATATTAATTTACGTTTATCATATCCTAAATCTGCAATTCCTTAAAATGCACAAAGTCAAATTAAAACTTAAATTGTATGTTTAATTAAATGTACACATAAATCCTAACGATGTAAAATTATTATAGTTTCCAAATATGTAAATGTACAACTAAATTTATGAAAATATTAAAAATTATCTGATCTCGATACATAGTGTATTGAACTTTTGTCCTAAATATATGTTTATTCAATATTTGAACATTCTAATTTTTTCAAAAAGCAAAAAAATAACATATGAATATGTAGTGCTCAATTTTAATGTATTTCTATAACATTCGAATGATCAATATATATTAATTTACTATTACCATATCATTAATCAGCACTTCCTTAAATAGTACAAAGTCAAATTAAAACTTAAATTTTATGTTTAATTAAATGTAAACATAAATCCTAACGATGTAAAATTATTATAGTTTCCAAATATGTAAATGTACAACTAAATTTATGAAAATATTAAAAATTATCTGATCTCGATACATAGTGTATTGAACTTTTGTCCTAAATATATGTTTATTCAATTTTGAACATTCTAATTTTTTCAAAAAGCAAAAAAAAAACATATGAATGTGGGAACAATGATATTCAAGGTAAAAATCATTTAAAGATGCGTAAATTAATATAAAATTGTATATATAAATAGTTAAATACAAATAGATTTTACGGTTATCTAATATTAGTTAAAAAATAATTTTTTCAATAACAAGAGTTAACACGAAATTATGCTTTTAAAAATTTGAGTGGACAGCTGTTACTTTGTAATTTTTTAACGAAGCATCGATGATGCGAGAGTATTTACAAATAATTATAAATAAGTAACAATTATTAAAAAACTATTGACAATGATTGTGTAAACTATTGATAATAATTTATATATATAGGTCGTACTTAAAGAGAGATTCATTTGCAAATCACATTTTTCCCGAAAACTATAGTAGCAAATATTGATGCACTAGTAGTCGGCACACGAACGAAATTCGACATCAGCATTATAACGATATCGGAAACATCATCTGAAAAAGAAAAATATCTCTTATTAAGATCATAAGAAATTGTTCTATATCAAATACTCAAATAGAACCATGTGTAGTGCTCAATTTGAATGTATTTTTATAACATTCGAATGATCAATATATATTAATTTACTTTATCATATCCTAAATCTGCAATTCCTTCAAATGCACAAATTCAAATTAAAACTTAAATTGTATGTTTAATTAAATGTACACATAAATCCTAACGATGTAAAATTATTATAGTTTCCAAATATGTAAATGTACAACTAAATTTATGAAAATATTAAAAATTATCTGATCTCGATACATAGTGTATTGAACTTTTGTCCTAAATATATGTTTATTCAATATTTGAACATTCTAATTTTTTCAAAAAGCAAAAAAATAACATATGAATATGTAGTGCTCAATTTGAATGTATTTCTATAACATTCGAATGATCAATATATATTAATTTACTTTATCATATCCTAAATCTGCAATTCCTTCAAATGCACAAATTCAAATTAAAACTTAAATTGTATGTTTAATTAAATGTACACATAAATCCTAACGATGTAAAATTATTATAGTTTCCAAATATGTAAATGTACAACTAAATTTATGAAAATATTAAAAATTATCTGATCTCGATACATAGTGTATTGAACTTTTGTCCTAAATATATGTTTATTCAATATTTGAACATTCTAATTTTTTCAAAAAGCAAAAAAATAACATATGAATGTGGGAACAATGATATTCAAGGTAAAAATCATTTAAAGATGCGTAAATTAATATAAAATTGTATATATAAATAGTTAAATACAAATGGATTTTACGGTTATCTAATATTAGTTAAAAAATAAGAGTTTCAAGAACAAGAGTTTACACGAAATTATGCTTTTAAAAATTTGAGTGGACAGCTGTTACTTTGTAATTTTTTAACGAAGCATCGATGATGCGAGAGTATTTACAAATAATTATAAATAAGTAACAATTATTAAAAAACTATTGACAATGATTGTGTAAACTATTGATAATAATTTATATATATAAGTCGTACTTAAAGAGAGATTCATTTGCAAATCACATTTTTCCCGAAAACTATAGTATCAAATATTGATGCACTGGTAGTCGGCACACGATCGAAATTCGACATCAGCATTATAACGATATCGGAAACATCATCTGAAAAAGAAAAATATCTCTTATTAAGATCATAAGAAATTGTTCTATATCAAATACTCAAATAGAACCATGTGTAGTGCTCAATTTGAATGTATTTCTATAACATTCGAATGATCAATATATATTAATTTACGTTTATCATATCCTAAATCTGCAATTCCTTAAAATGCACAAAGTCAAATTAAAACTTAAATTTTATGTTTTATTAAATGTAAACATAAATCCTAACGATGTAAAATTATTATAGTTTCCAAATATGTAAATGTACAACTAAATTTATGAAAATATTAAAAATTATCTGATCTCGATACATAGTGTATTGAACTTTTGTCCTAAATATATGTTTATTCAATATTTGAACATTCTAATTTTTTCAAAAAGCAAAAAAAAAACATGAATGTGGGAACAATGATATTCAAGGTAAAAATCATTTAAAGATGCGTAAATTAATATAAAATTGTATATATAAATAGTTAAATACAAATGGATTTTACGGTTATCTAATATTAGTTAAAAAATAAGAGTTTCAATAACAAGAGTTTACACGAAATTATGCTTTTAAAAATTTAAGTGGACAGCTGTTACTTTGTAATTTTTTAACCCATATTTATAACTTAAGCATATCGGAAGGTACATTTCCAGATATATTTAAACTAGCCATTATTAAACCATTATATAAAAATGGTGATCGAACAAGTATTAGTAACTATAGACCTATCTCAATGATCAGTAATTTCTCCAAAATACTTGAAAAGGTAATAAAAAGTAGGTTAATACAATTTTTAGAAAAAACAATATTCTGTCTAAAAACCAGTTCGGTTTCAGACCTAAATTAGGTACTGAAAATGCGTTATATAATATCATTTATATATAATGCACTTGATAACAGTAAAAAAGCAACAGGAATTTTTCTGGACCAGGCTAAAGCTTTTGACACGGTGGATCATGATGAACTTATTAATTTACTTCCTAATTTTGGTATAAAAAAATCAAGTTTTAAATGGTTCAAGAGTTATCTAGACAAAAGAAAACAAAAAGTAAAAATCAATGGTATTTTAGGAGATGAAATGTTAATTACTTGTGGAGTACCTCAAGGGAGTGTTTTGGGTTCTACTTTGTTTATATTATATATAAATAGTATATGTGATCTTGATATCAATGGGCAAGTAGTAACGTATGCAGATGATACTTGTTTACTTTTTTCTGGTGATACTTAGGATAACGTTCGAACAAAAGCTTTACAAAAAAATAGCTATATTTTCCAGAATTAAAAATTATTATCAATGGGTGGACGTAGTTAACATTAATCAAAAAAGAGAAAATAGAGCATACAATGCTAAGATACCTTATACTAAAAAATCTTTTGGGCAAAAATTTGTTAATTATCTTTGTCCTACATATTTCAACCCACTGCCAATTAATATTAAAATAAGTATATACGATAACTCCAGGAATCTTAAAAAGTCGAATCTCAAAAAATTAATTTTCAACTGGTTAGAAACTCATTAGACTAGTGTTTATCGATTATGTATATTATAATTCATGTTTTTGTTTATTTATTTATATTTTTATCAATTATTATATTAATTACTAGATTTTGTAACTCTCTACCATCACCACAAGCTTGCTTACAGGTGGTAGATAGATTCATCTTATTATTATATTACTGTAAATTTGCTCTTTTTGAGCTATGTATAATTTATTATAATAAATGAATTATTTAAAAAAATAAAAAAAATAAAATTAATTTGTATACCATGGAACAATATTGTATATTATTTATTTAACATTTTACAAATGCCTCATCAGCAATGCAATTGCAAGAAAAACGGGCATATAGAAAATGAATGTTATAGGAAGCAAAGTAATAATAATAAACGTAATAACGATAATAGAAATAATAATAATTCGGGAAACGAGTCGGGATCGAATGTGGCTCGCGGAACACGTTCGATAAATCAAATAGTTACCGCAGAACAAACAGATGTTGCTACCACATCGTATCAACAATAAAAAATAATCACATAGAATGTAAATCAACCGCAAGTAAAACAAATTATTTAAAATTATTAGTAGATACTGGAAATCAAGTTAATATAATAAAAATAAATTGTTTAAAAGAGGAATGAATAGTAAATGAAAATGAAAAAATAAATTTAAAAGGGATAAATGAAAAATTAATAGAAACTGTAGGGAAAATAACAATTCCGATTGAAATAAATAATAAACATTTTAACATAGAATTTAACGTAGTATATCCAGAATTTCCGATTCCAAACGACGGGATTTTAGGACACACATTTTTATTAGAACATAAAGCATTAATAGATTTATTTAATAATACTTTGGTAATAAATAACGATAATAATAATGAAAATAAAATAAATGAGGAAAATTACTTTTTATTAAAACCAAGAACGGAAACAATAATCGAAATACCGATAGCAGATCCGAGCGTAGAAGATAAAAATATTATAATTCATAAACAGGAATTAATAGAAAACGTATATAGTAGTAGCGTTATAGGAAAAGTAAAAAATGGTAAAATAATAGTAACAATTTTAAATATATCTGAGGAAGATAAGAATATAAAATTAAATGATTTAAATAAAATATTATACGATGATGAAAAAGATTATAATATACTCGCGATAAAAATGAATAATGAATATGATATGAATAATATAAGTAGAATAAAACAAATAAAAAAATTAATACGTAGTGATCATATGAATAATGAAGAAAAACAATCGATAATTAAAATTTGCGAACAATATTCCGAAATATTTCATTTAGAAGGGGATCAATTAACTTTCACAAATGCTGCAGAACATAATATTAGATTGAAAGATAATCAAACACCAATTTATAAAAGACCTTATAGATTACCTCACTCACAACAAGAAGAAATTAATTCACAAATTCGAAAAATGGAAAACGATGATATTATAGAACCATCAATGAGTCCTTGGAATGCACCCTTATTATTAGTTAAAAAGAAATCAGATGCAAGTGGTAAAGAAAAGTTCAGAGTAGTTATAGATTTTAGAGCATTAAATGAAGTAACTTTAAATGAATTTCATCCATTACCAAACATAACAGAAATATTAGATCAATTAGGACAATGTCAATTATTTAGTGTAATTGATTTAGCGTCAGGATTTTATCAAATTCCATTATCAGAATCATCTCGAGAATTAACAGCGTTTTCAACTAATCAGGGACATTGGCATTTTAAAAGAATGGCTATGGGTATGAAAACATCACCAGCAACTTTTCAAAGACTAATGAATAATGTATTATCGGGAATAATAGGAATAAAATGTTTAGTATATTTAGATGACATAATTGTTTACGGGAAAAATTTACGTGATCATAATAATAAACTAATAGAAGTATTTGAACGTTTAAAGGAACATAACTTAAAAATACAACCAGATAAATGCGAATTTTTAAAACGAGAATGTAATTATTTAGGACATGTAATAACGGAACATGGAATAAAACCGGATATAAATAAAATTAAATCAGTATTAGATTTTCCAACACCAACAAATGTAAAAGGGATTAAATCATTTTTAGGATTATCAGGATATTATAGAAAATTCATAGAATCATATAGTGCAAAAGCAAAACCATTAACAAATTTATTAAAAAAAGATATAAAATTTAATTGGACTGATGAATGTCAAAAATCTTTCGATAACTTAAAACAATCATTATGTTCAGAACCAGTATTAAAATATCCAGATTTTACACAAAAATTTATTTTAACAACATATGCTAGTAATAAAGCATTAGGAGCAATATTATCACAAGGGGAAATAGGAAAAGATTTACCAATCCCATATGCTTCGAGAACTTTGAATAAAAGTGAAAATAATTATAGCACCACAGAATTAGAATGTTTAGCAATAATATTTGGGGTTAATCATTTCAGACCTTATTTATATGGTAGGAAGTTTATAATAGTAAGCGATCATAGACCATTAACATGGTTATTTAATTTAAAAAATCCATTATCTAAGTTAGCTAGATGGCGAATTCAATTAGAAGAATACGATTACGAAATTCGATATAAACCGGGAGTTTTAAATTCAAATGTAGATGCATTAAGTAGAATGTATTCAATAGAGGAAATAAAAAATGAAAATTACGAAACATTTTTAAATAAATTAGAAACACAATTAATAACAAATAAAAATATAAAAGAAACAGTAGGAAATTTATTAAATGCACCAAACACACATTACATAGTAACCGAGATAGCAAAACAATATAATTTTAAATCAGGGATAAATTATGAATTAAAACAAAAATTTGGAAATAATCAAACATTACCACAAAGTAAAATAATAGGAGACGTAAAATATTTTAAAACAGATAATCGTTATATATTGTTTTTAGTAACAAAAAATAGAGATAACCAATTATCAACATATGAAAATATATATATTGCATTAATGAACTTGAAACAATTTTGTGAAGAAAATAATATAAATAAATTAATAATGAATAAACTAGGTCAAACAGATAACCTAAATTGGGATAAAATTAGGTCAATGTTACGGTACATTTTCAGAAATACGGATATAGAGATATTAATATGTACGTTTACAGAATATACGGAAGAGGAAAAACAAACGATATTACAACAATATCACGATTCTAAAATAGGAGGTCATTTGGGAATAAATAAAACAATTAAACAAATAAAAGATAAATTTAAATGGATAGGTATAAAAGAAGCTGTAAAGAATTATATAAAAAATTGCACGTCATGTCAGAAAAATAAAATAACGAATAAAAAAATAAAACAACCTATGGCAATAACATCAACGAGTTCGAAACCTTTTGAAAAGATATTCTTAGATATTGTAGGACCATTAACAACTACCTTATCAGGTAACAATTACATTTTAACTATGCAAGATGACTTAACTAAGTATTCATTAGGTATACCAGTACCTGATCACCAAGCTAATACTGTAGCTGAGGCTTTCGTAGTACATTTTATATGTATTCACGGAATACCAGAGACTATATTAACTGATCAAGGAACGGAATTTCTTAGCAATACATTTAAGGAAATTTGCAAATTATTAAAAATAAACAAAATAAATACGAGTCCTTTTCATCCACAAACTAATGGGAGTTTAGAAAGATCACATAGAACATTAGCAGAATATCTGAGACATTACGTAGATAAGAATCAAACAAATTGGGATCATTTATTACCGTACGCATTTTTCGTTTATAATTCGACAGAACATACATCGCATAATTTCCAACCATACGAATTAGTATATGGGAGACATTTGGGGATACCTATAAAACTAAAATCTGAACCAGAACCTAGATATAATTACGATAATTACTTATACGATTTAAAGCAAAATATGCAAGAATCTCATAAAATAGCGCGAGAAAAGTTAATTAAAAATAAAATAAAATCTAAAGAAGGGTATGATAAAAATAAAAATTCAGTAGAAATACATGTTAAAGATTTAATATTATTAAAAGATAATGCTTCAAAAACTAAATTAAATAATTTATGGATAGGACCATATGAAGTAATAGATGTAATAGGGGAAGAAAATATCATTATTCAAAAAGGTAGAAGGGGAGTAACGGTACACAAGAATAATGTAAAGAAATATTTTAATGAAAATATTAGTTAATAATAATAAATAGAATTAGATAAAAAAAAAAAATAATAAAAATAAAATATAAATACTAAATTTTAGGATGATGATTGGGTTCATGACGGTTAATGAAATAGCAGGACAAGATCTTGAAAAATATTTTTCTATCGAAAGCTTCGACAACAATCCACCAGGAATATATTTCGAAAATTACGGACCGACCAGGTTAATTGGAGCTGAATATAAATTAATTACGTATTTATCATTAGTTGAATATAATAGAAAATATGAGGAGTTAGGAAAGAAAATTAAGGAATTAGATGTAACATGTAAAAAATCAAAGGTGAATAATTTATGTAGACGATATAATTATGTAATAACGGGTTTATTTAACGAAGTAACAACGCAACGTGACCGTATGTATATTGCATTAGGATACAATGAGGCAACAACGTTACGGGGCGAAAGAAAGAAAAGAGGGTTAATTAACATAATAGGAACATTTATGAACACACTATTTGGTGTATGTGATGATAATTGCGCGAGTAAAGCTAACGAACAAATTAAACAAATTGAGGAATCAGGCACTAATACATTACATCTTATGAAATCTCAAACTACTGTAATAAAAACAGCAGTTCAACGTATAGGCATGACTATGGGGCAAACCAATAATATGTACGAAGAATTAAAAATTAAAGAAAATCAAATTATAGCGAAACTAAATAATGTAACAAACACAACAAATAATTTAATAGATCTAATAACCATGTCAGAAGTACATAATATTTATACCGCATTAACTAACCAATATGAGTACGAAACCTCAACAATTAGTCAAATAATAACAGCCGCTAGAGGGGGAATAATACATACAAGCTTAATTACACCACAGGAAATATCTACAACACTTAAAGAAATATCTCACAGAATAAAAGGGAAATTAAGTATACCAATGGGAACTAATACAGCCGAATTATATGAATTACATAAAATAACTAAACTAATAGCATTTTACGAAAATGAAAGATTAGTTTTCATAACAAAAATACCTTTAATAACCGAAACAGAACTAACACTGTACAACGCAATACCGATTCCAATGATACGAACAATAAATTACGGAAATTCACTTAATACGAGAATAAGCATAAATCCGGAAAACCCATATGTAGCAATTACTAAAGATAGGCGCGAATACACAACTTTTACCGAAATTCAAGTACAAACCTGTAAGGAAACAACAATATATAGGATATGTTATGCTTATCAACCTATACAGGAAAATAATGGCTTACAACCATGTGAAGTAGATTTATTTAATAAACCAAAAGTAATTCCTAACAATTGTCGCTCTTTAATTATAACATTAGATCGTAATATTTACCATAAACTTAAATATCAAAACGAATGGATATACTTTGTGCTTAATGACACTATAGTATCATCATGCTCAGACTTACCAGAACCGCAAATTAACCATATAACAGGCACGGGAATTATTAAAATTAATGACAACGGGTGTCAACTATCTGGGAAACATGCAGTATTAACACCTGTAGAAGAGGTATCAAATAAAAAATTCATGGATTTCATTCCTAAAAGTGATATGAAAACATTATTCGATAAAATTCAACAAAACATACATTTAGCAACATTAAAGAACATAAGTTCACATAAAAGTTTAAAACTAACCGATTTACATGAATACTCACAATCACTTAATGAGTTAGAACAACAAATAAATAATGAGGAAGAAAGACAAAAACATAATATCCAACATAATACACATTCTTATACGTTTTACATCATAATAATATTAATTATAATAATAATAATAATATTAATAGTCGGGTACATAATATTAAAACATGCGAATATAATTACACTGGGAAGGACTATTAGGAGTATAACCACACCACTTCCGGTTAGGAGAAATAGATATCCTAATAATAACGACATAACAAGCGAACACGATAGATTTGAAGCAATATAATATAGTCGGATCACGATCACCATCCCCAAGATAAATAAATAAAAAAATAAATAAAAAAATATAATAAATATAATAATAGTAAATATTTTTAATAATAATTGTTAAGTAAATAAAGTAGTTAGATTTGAACATGTATATTAGAATATATATTAATTAAGTATTCTTAAAATTATATAGTGAGAAAAACAAACCAATAGGAAAAGCAACCATATTTATATTATCACCACCACCTGAAATTAATTTCAAAGAATTGACAAGGGAAAAAGCACATAAGTTAAGAAATGATGCTCAAAGGGTGTTAGAAATAATTAGAGAAGATGAAAATCATGACAAAGAATTATGTAAAATATGGGTTAATCATTTTTTAAGATTGTTAAGACCGATTAGGTATAGAACAAGTATTGAAGATAATAATTAAAATTAAAATAAGCTGATAATAATAAAATTAAACATATAAATGAATATTATTAATAAAAGAAAAAATATATAATCTGTTATAGTTCGGAGTTACGATTTTTTATAGTAGATTTCGAATTTGCTGTAATAAATCGATATGATCATTTAATAGTATCGGGAGCTATTGTAAATAGCTTAAACAAATACAAACCGCAAAAATTAGTGGGAACACCGCTGATTGTAACGAAAAATTGCCAACTCCAAGTATTCAGAAAAAGGGATCTAGGAAAAGTGATCAACAACCTAAAATGGATATTTTGCAGGAAGCCAGAGGTACTTACACCATTGCTGGTGACTGTTTTACTGGTAACTACCGGTGACGGACGTGATATTGACAAGATGTATCTTTAATTTTATAATAAGTAAAATGGGACCGATAAAGTTATATAAAGAATGTAATAAATTATTAAAATAAAAAAAAAAAAAAAAATAATAAGAAATAATAATAATAAAAAAAAAAAAAAAAAAAAAAGAAATATAAATAAATAAAATAAATATAGATATTAATTTACAGATAAGAAGAAAAGAAGGAACTTCGAATTAATTTACTAACGTAAAAAAAAAAAAAAAAAAAAATTAATAACCAAAATATGGAAAGAGCAAAAGAGTTTATGAGGAAATAAAATATATTCTTAAAAGGAAACAATCACATAGAGAGAGAGAAGTAGAAGGAATGAGTTCAACCATAGAGTTAGTGTGTTTCGCAGAACACGTGAGACAGGCAAATAATTTAATGACAGAACCATTCACACCAGGAGAAGTAATGAATATAATGATACCAATAATGGGGTTTACACAAGAAATAGTACAAGGAGATACAAGAAATCAAATATGTAAAGAATTAGGTGAAGCGTTAGACGAATTAATTGAGGATGGAGTATTATAAAAAAAAAAAAATTAATAATAATAAATGGAGAATAAAACTAATGTAATAAAATATATATAAAAAAAAAAAAATAATTATTATAAAAAAAAAAAAAATATAAAAACTATATTATAAATAAATTTAAAGGTTTAAGAAATAAGATTGTAGTAGCATGATAATATGCTAAGTAAAAAAAAAAATGTAATAAAATATATATTTAATAATCAATTATATTGTAATAGCACTTACCATATATTGTGTAACTAACATAGAAATTATACTTATTTATATTCAAATATTATAAAAGTAATCAAATAATTCAAATTGTATTAATCATGTAAAATTTATTATCAATTATTGTACTAATCATGTAATATTAATTATTGTATTAATCATGTAAAATTAATTATCAACTATTGTAAAATCATGCAGAATTATTGTAAACATTGAAATATTGTAAACCATGTCATGTAAACATAATATTGAAACTTAGGGAAAATGTAAAAGATTTCCAGCTAAGGCCAGAAATCTTTCTTTTCGCGCGGAGGTGTTACGGGCATACATAACTAATGTAATAATATAATATACATAAATATCACGATGTTAGGGACATATGTGAATATAATCTCATAGACCTTGGTTAGACATAACATTAAAAGACAAATACAAATTATGAGTAATCGGAAATGCGTGGGAACATATAAAAGATGTAACCATAGGGTACAACAGATAGATAGACAAATACAAATTATGAGTGATCGGAAATGCGTGGGAACATGTAAAAGATGTGACCATTGGGCACAACAGATAGATAGGCACATTAGTCAAAATATATAGAAGATGGATAGGCGTGACTAGTCAAAATGTGCGTGGGATCGTAATGAACATTACGATAAGACAGTGTAATAAGACATATATAATATATATATATATATATGTGTATATGTATATGTACGATAGGGATAAAACTCTATATGTGAAATCACACATCCGATGATTCACACGGGAAAAGGCACTACTAACCACATCCTGTGATAGACATAATCGAGATTAGGAATGAGAGATTCTCACAAGATCGGGGTATATAAGGAACCCGGGAACAGACCCATTTTCAGATGTGTTTTTAGTCTTGTTATGTATGCACCTTCACGCTACTTTATTTTATAATTATTTTGGACTTAGAATAATTTTTATATGTGAATTAAATATTGGACTTAGAATTATTTTAATAAAGTTATATTTAATAAAGTCTAGAGTTCATTATTTCATATTATTTAAATTATCTAACATTGATTGAGCAACTGTCACTTGAGGACTCTTCTCTCGTTGCACTGTCCGGTACTCCCATACCGGCACGCAACACTGTAAATGATCCCAATTACAGTTCTTTACTGATATTATTTCAGTTTAATTTTTATTATTTAAAAAAATGTTACTAAGTAACTATAATTTCATTTTTTAGTTAAAATTTGTACAGTGATTACAAAATTAATTATCCAACTTTTATTTTATGTTAAAAAATAAAAATAAACATACTGTAATACTGAATAACTTTTACTTATACATGTACTTCTATATCATTATTAATAAATTATCCACATAATCATTATCTTCTATGCTATGTAATTGTAATATATGTGTATCTTTAGCTGGTTTAATTTTCTTTATAACTTCGGATGGGCAATTTTTACAATTTTTTATTAAATGCATGATCATTCTAGTGGCATTTTTACAAGAACATTGAAATTTGCAATAACAGCATTCAAATATATTTTTGACTTTTACAGTTTTTTCTAGGTAATATGACCAACATGTCAATTTCTTTTTACCACCAGGCATTTCAACAAAAAATTTGATTTGCAAGTAGCAACAAACAAATAACAAACTTTATATAGGTACTAACACATACACTAGATTTAAGCACAACAAATTGTAACACAAATGTTAGGAAGTTTGTGAAGTGTGAAACAAAAAATTAACTTACAGTAATATGGTAACAGAAATTAAAAGTATAAAACTATGTAAATTAATCTATAATCTAATATATTGCTTATCAATATTATGTTAGTCAACAAAGCAGTTTAGCCAATTGATGTGAACAAAACACGCTAATTAATATTGTTACTCTAGTACAGAGTACAGCTGATGTACAGTAGTATAGACTGTCATTCTATTCCCACTTAATTTTTTTTTTAAAGAAATTTCTCGAGAGGCTGGGGAATATTCTGGGAACATTCCTTGGGGAATATTCCTAGTGACACATCACTAGGTTGGGCACTCAGTAATATTGCGTATTAAATAAATTAAGTAAGAATAGCGAAAACACCGTGTATATTGCCAAATTAACGAGGCCAACTACTAAAGGTTTGAACTATCTAATGCCCATAAATGGATATATTAAATAAACATGTTTATAATTAAATCATATCCGGGATAAGTAGTTTCACATAAGATCTTAGTATATAAGGGGGTCCTCAACAGACCAAAAGTCAGATGTGTTTAAGTCCGGACACAGCAAGCACCTTCACGCCACTCTATATTGTGAATGTTTTTATCGTACATTATTTTAATAAAAGTAGTAACTTTAATTTGGAGTCAATCTTTTAATTAAATCCTCTACCATCCCTATTGAATTGTCGGAACGCAAAAATATTTTACAAATATTTATTGCAATATAATAAGGTAAACAAGACTAGATAACCACATCTGGAGAGGAATTAGATAAATATATTATAACATACTACATCCTGGATGGCATATTCATATTTTATACATAAATGACCACATAGAATTACACGATAATCTCATACACAGCAGTCAGTAGATATGGTTTGGGCACGATATTTTCGTCACTCTTTATAGATGTCGAGTATATAAAGAAACCCAGAAAACAAGAGCAAATCAGATGAGTTCCTTCTATGCGACACTGAGCACCTTCACACTAGTGTATATTATGGTCAGGACTTAAAATCTCAAACAGCTTATTAAATTATTTGGACTTGGAATAATTTTTAAACAGTTTAATTGTACTTAGAATAAATCACATAAATTATTTAATTATTGAACTAAGTTTAAATAAAGCACTTTAACCACAACTATTAGTAATTATTTACATCTATCCACATCTGAGCGTTGATCAGACTGGAGGTATCATTGAAATACGATCAAACGGTTGGCACGCAACAAATGCATTTAATACCATAACTACATGATTTTCTTACAATTCAGGGCAAAATATTGGTATAAATATTAAATAACTACTTATTTTCTTCATATTTTTGTACATTTGTTGTTTTATTATTATCAATACTTATTTTTTACCAAAGAGTAAAAAAATGCTCAATATAATTAAACAAAAATGAATATTATGTTGTTATTAATTTATTTTATATTCTAAATGTAATATTTTTATATTTAACTGATATTATAAATAAACTGAAGATAAGATTCAATTTTATATCGTATTTATAATGTTTATTTTTACTTGAAAGGTTGATTTGAACCTCAATGTAATGAGAAAAGAAAAAAAAAATTTAGGTGACATTGTACACCTACGATATCCAAACTGAGTTCTTACTCTATTTAAATACATATATTATAAAACAAAAAAAGTATTTGAAAAAAATGTTTGTACAATTTCAAGTTAATTATTATATTTTTAAAATAATCCACTGAAAAAATTGAATACGACTATTCCATTTGGGATCTCATGGCAGTCCATGCATTTATCATAATGTGATAGGATATTCTTGAAATAAGTAGTTTTAATGATAACTGCATTTAAACAAATTATTTAGTTTGTTCTATAATAGAAATAAAATGTGATTTAAAAGAATTCGTTTATGATCAGATTACAATTTTACAAAATCTGATATTCTGAGTATTTTGTTAAACATAGGTGTAGTATGAATTGAGCCATAGGGAGGCTATAGTCCTCAAAAACATTTTTGCAGGCCTCTTATGATCTTTACTTCCATTTAAAATATTTTATCTGAAATTATACTTCTAATTTTATTTATTATTTTTTATATATATATAATATGAATGCAAGGAAATACAGACTCTAAATTTGATTTAATAGTTAAATTTTGATAGTTTTATCTTTTTGGTATTTTTAAATAAAATGCAGATTAATAATGAGTCATATATAAACTATTTTTACTTGAAAAAATTATTCTTCCTTTTTATTCAAATAAAACAGAATTTTGGAATACATTTTTCTAGTTCTATACAGCCGTCACAGATAATTATATCTAACTACGCCCATGTCGATAAATATAAAATATATAATCATGAATTATAAATTAAACAAGGCTATATGACTGAAAAATCAACAACATATTATTAAATAACACTTTATTCAGTGAGTCATTTATTTTGAATATACTCATGAAATACATTTAATGTAATTGTACGTTGACAAAAATTATTTCTCAGTGACCGTCCTTTTTTTTTTTTTTTTTTTAAGTGTTTATCACTATTTATTGACAGGTTTGGTACTGAATGAAACTGGTGTTGAGATAAATAATATAAAAAAGGCAAAAATCAATAGGCCAGATAAATAAATATTAAATCAAATAAAATGGCATGTGGACTGTATAAACAAATTTATGTAATGAACATACTTGATTATAATATCTAACAACATAAGTCTTAGCATTGTTAAATAAAAGTGTTCACCTACTGATACATTTTGATATTACTGAAACTTTTGCTTTACTATCGATAAATAATAATTACAATAGGAATAAAAACAATATTCAATAATAATAATAATAATAATAATCATTATAATAATAAGAATCGTATAGTATTTACCACCGCTGCCATTATGGCCGTTCCGAACGCAATTATCTCCGCAAAAACGAACCATAAACAATAATTGACCTTGCATCAACTCACCGGATCACATGCACACAAAACTATGTCAAACGCACGAGAATCACCACAACAACTGAACAGACGAGCGTGTGACGATTTTGAACGACTGTAAGCAAACAAAGAGGTGTTTTTATGAACGAACGCGCGAACGTCAACAAATAACACTATAAACTCAACGACGCGACGCGTACGCACGCACACGCACAGGCACGAATCTTATCAGAACAAGCATTGTTATCCGTCGGATCGTTGCCCGTGACTGCAATGGCGCGCAATTTAAACCTTAACTGAATACACAGATTATTTGAAAATGTAACAATTTTTATAAATTTTTTATGTTTATCATGTGTGAAAGCACTTACTTTTATAAATGTTAACACTTTGGTGATGAACCACGCGTCAGATTCGTGATATACATTGTTATGGGCCTCCATACATCGTATAATATAATATGACCACATGTATATTTAGAATACTGGGAATAATGATATAAACCTTATATTAATCGTAATCATGTGTATTATAAACTATTAAAGTGTAAAGTATTAAAATTAGATCCAACACTAAACCGTGTGCAGAATTTCCACGAATAAGGTATTATCGTATAAAGTCATACACCTGTTCCTGGTGTAACGTGCCTCGAGTGGTTTGTGGACGCTACGATAATGTTATGATTGAATAGTACTTCTAAGTGTTTTAATATAAGTTCAATAATTTAAACTTGAAAGAATAGAGTATGATAATTTTATTTTACACTTAGAAAAATCAGCAAAGTAATAACAAAGTAAATATGACTGTCGTAAGCGGAGTGTTTGTACTTGATGGCTGGATACGTCTGTCGTTGGTGGTGCAACGGTGCCTTTATATACTCTGTTTGGTGTTGTTTTCGCCACTTGGTTTCCCTTGGCCTTTGATCGTAAAATTCGACGAAATGTTTTTTCTTTTACAGTTGTTCATGGTCACAGGATGTGAATTGCACCGTTTATAACCTGCGCGTGGCTTACATCACAATTATGAATGCGATAGCTATTTATATAATTTATAAATGTGCATTTTTATCATCGTACGACTCGAGAATATGCATATCATTATTTGTTAGTAATTACATCACAACCATATTACATATAATGGTGCATGTTACACTGGAGATTAACAAATTAGCAAGGGCAACGAGTCCACAGTACCATAAAAAGTAACTAACTAGATAACCGGGTGCAGTATTTCTACGAAGCATCGTGTAAGGTCACACTCCTATTCCTGGAAATCACCAAACAACCGGGTGCAGCTTTCCAATGACGTCAATCGAGCCATATAAAAGAGGGTCAGAATCAACCACAAACCAGATGAGTTCTAGTCACGGAACTGCAAGCAACTTCACGTCACTCTGTTTTATGAATTGTTTTAACACATTGAATTATTTAAATAAACGTATTGTAAAAGTTAAAGTCTCAAATTTTATTAAATTAAATACATCATCGACTGCACAAGTTGAAATCGAGCCGGTGGCACGTAACAACATTAGCGTAATATAAACGATACTTTGTACTACTAAAATAATATTGCGGACGAATTACGTACAGGGAGCGTCATACTAAGTTGATTATAATAGACGATGGTTAATAGTTATTGAATTACGTTTCGGACGAATCACGCGCACAACGCGTCGTTGCATTTGTACTGATAAAAGACGAAATACGTGTTAATCGCGTTTTTCAATTTCAAGTATCGATATTAAACACAGAATTTCTCCTATAATTTTTATTCAAAATGAAATAATATAGATTTTTAGGACTTTTCTAAGAAATGTTAAACTACAATATTTCTGCACGTACGTTTTCTCGACTGCGCATCGCCACGCCATGATAATAACACGGAATAGATAAATCAGAATGGACACTGATAAAGAATTACATTAGAAGCATAGGGAAATTTTATGAACGAATTCGCCAGTTTTTTGGAAGAAATCAGTGTGACCATATTATACTATAAAAAAAAAAATTATGTTCCGGTAAATCAGTAAATTATTTATAAATCAATTTTTGATTTAATAACTCACTTAAACCATTAACTTATTAGTAATAACGGACTAATAAACCAATAAGTATTACAGAATTGAATAAAGTTTGAAGAGTTTTGAATTATATATTTTGTGAATTGTGTAGTTACAATAAAAGAAAATGTAAAATAAATAACTTCATACAATTTATTACAAATAATATTTTTTTAAATTTATTATTTATATTTCCATATAACAGCTTTAAATAATCAATTGAAAAATAATACAAAATAAATATTATAATTTTACTTAATTATTAGTTATTATAAAATATTCTTATAATCATATAGTGAACAATTATTTATTTTTTTAATATTAAATTGCCACAAATGTTTAATTCTTAGTCGTTTTACAATATTATAAAGGTACTAATTTACTTACATGAACTACATTTTCAATGTTGTTATTTTTCTTCTTTTTCCACAAAACTCGCAACAGTTCAAGTATTCACATGAAAAATATTACAACATTTTAATTTTACAAATAAAATTATTTTTTAAAATGCTCAGATCATATACTACACACATACATGAAACTGGTTTAGATAAATGAACGCTTCAATATATAAAACATTAGAATTCATGATATTTATTGAAATGTTCATTTATTTGAACCTCTTTCATAATTGCAAATTGTAATGTATTATACATTGTATATGTCGTAGGCAGGGCCGTATTTAGAAATTTGACGCCCTTGGGCAACATAAAATGCTGCCCCTACATAACTAAAAGGTGGGGGCTTAAACACCAAAATGATTTGTTTTTTGTTCTACATAGAAAAAGGCCATATAGAAGTCAGGAGAAGTTAAAATCCCCCATGATGTAGTTTAAATTAAGACAACCAGAAATAAATACTTTTTTCATTTAACAGCTTGTACATTTTAATAAGTTGCACAAATAATACTTATTATTATAATAAATCTAAAAAATTTTATAATAAGTAAAATGGGACCAATAAAATTATATAAAGAATGTAATAAATTATTAAAATAAAATAAAAAAAAAAAAAAAATTATGATTATAAAAAAAAAAAAAAATAAAAACTATATTATAAATAAATTTAAAGGTTTAAGAAATAAGATTGTAATAGCATGATAATATGCTAAGTTAAATAAAAAAAAAAAAAAAAAAAATGTAATAAAATATATATATTTAATAATCAATTATATTGTAATAGAAATTATACTTATTTATATTCGAATATTATAAAAATAATCAAATAATTCAAATTGTATTAATCATGTAAAATTTATTATCAATTATTGTACTAATCATGTAATATTAATTATTGTATTAATCATGTAAAATTAATTATCAACTATTGTAAAATCATGCAGAATTATTTAAAACATTGAAATATTGTAAACCATGTCATGTAAACATAATATTGAAACTTAGGGAAAATGTAAAAGATTTCCATCTAAGGCCGGAAATCTTTCTTTTCGCGCGGAGGTGTTACGGGCATCCATAACTAATGTAATAATATAATACACATAAGTATCACGATGTTAGGGACATATGTGAATATAATCTCATAGACCTTGGTGTAGACATAATATTAAAAGACAAATACAAATTATGAGTTATCGGAAATGCGTGGGAACATATAAAAGATGTGACAATTGGGCACAACAGATGGATAGGCACATTAGTCAAAATATATAGAAAATGTAACCATAGGGTACAACAGATGGATAGGCATGACTAGTCAAAATATGCGTGGGATCATAACGAGCATTACGATAAGACAGTGTGGTCAATAAGACATATATAATATATATATATATGTGTATATGTATATGTACGATAGGGATAAAACTCTATATGTGAAATCACACATCCGATGATTCACACGGGAAAAGGCACTACTAACCATATCCTGTAATAGACATAATCGAGATTAGGAATGAGAGATTCTCATAAGATCGGGGTATATAAGGAACCCGGGAACAGACCCATTTTTAGATGTTTTTAGTCTTGTTATGTATGCACCTTCTCGCTACTTTATTTTATAATTATTTTGGACTTAGAATAATTTTATATGTGAATTAAATATTGGACTTAGAATTATTTTATATGTGAATTAAATATTGGACTTAGAATTATTTTAATAAAGTTATATTTAATAAAGTCTAGAGTTCATTATTTCATTTTATTTAAATTATCTAACATTGATTGAGCAACGGTCACTTGAGGACTCTTCTCTCGTTGCACTGTCCGGTACTCCCATACCGGCACGCAACACCACTGAACATACTCATCTCATTTTTCCAATAATTAGTTTCAGTTTGAATATTATGAATAAGTTGCGAGTCAACTCTTCCTAAATCAGATACACGTTGATTCGTTTTAAACATACATGTTTTGTGCATAGCGGAATTTTCATGTTTTTTCACTAAATTGCTATGTTTCCAGTCTGAGAAACCATTAAGTGAAAAATTGACACAGAATATTTTACCAGTGCTGGCTGAATAAGAGAGATTGTTTCTGTGGCATACTTCACCATTGATCAAAGTGGATGTAAACAAATCTTTAGTAAGGTATCGGTAATGAGATCTAAACGAGCCTCGACGTACGTACTGATATTTCTTTTTAGAACGTGAAAAATCAGCATTTAAGTTCTGATTAAATCCATTTTTACAAATGAATTCTATAGTATCATCATTAATATCCCATAAAGCAGGATCAGGACTAAAATTTAAAAAATAATAATTTAATTATCACCATTTTAGTTTAATAAACAACAAAACTAACAATATTAGCAGGGGCGGATTTAAGGCACTGCGAACTATGCGGCAAATTTTGGAGGGCGGCAAAATTATGTTGAAAATTTATTTTGATTTTATAAAATTAGGTACATAATTTTTAAAATTGTATTTATCACTTCAAAATCTTGAAATTATGGATTTTGTATTTGTTTATTTTTAGCAAAATAATATTTATATTTTCCCAGGAACTCGTCTACGACAACGACGATAGTATTGTATTATAGCTTATCTTATTGTTTAAGAAATGTCTCGTAATACTATAATAAGCAAAAATTGCATATTAGGTAGGTATTGAAAAAATTAATTTATTTGAGGTTATTTTATTAAAGAGGTAGTAAGTTTTTTTAGATAGGGGCGGCAAATTTAATTTTGCATATGGACGGAAAATTGTTAAATCCGCCCCTGAATATTAGTACCAAAAAGTAAAAATTAAAGTCATTATACTTTATATTATGTTATCATATTTTAAGGGTAAATATTTCCTCTTCACTATTAGAAAAAAGATAATAGAAATTAAATTAACCAATTAATGTTGGGACAGTGAATACTGTAGATATAATTTTTAATTTTAAATATTACATACCCTGGTATTTTCACATCTTTAACATCATTTTTATGATCATCCTGTACCTACCGTGGCAACAGTATCAGAACAAGGCTCACTATTTTCAAATCTAAAAATAATAAATATTTATAATATAAACTAATATGGTTAAGTTAAATATATTTTAATCTATTTAAATAATGAAAATGCAAAATAAGTTTGTTTAATTTATTTTGATTCAATTTGATTTGTTTTAACTAATTGTAAGTACTTCAATATATAATTAGTAATGTAACAATTAAAATATTTAATTCATTTTGTTTGTTTGGAAAAATATTTTAAATAATAATAGTGCTAAAATAACTAATGCAATCTTGTTTTTAAAACTATTTAAGCACCAAATATCAATACTAATAATTTAATAATTTATTCCTATTAACAATAATAAAAGTTCATAATATTGAGTTGAATACTTACTTTGGTAAATCAGCACAAAGCATACTATAATCATCTTTATTTTTATCAATATCATCTGTGTCCTCTTGGGATTCCTTTAAAGCAGGTAATAAACTCTTGTCACATCTATAAAAACCAATACAATAAAAAAATATTAAATGCAAGGGGCGTACTCACATTTTCTCAGATAGAAGAACTGAGAAAATTATTACAATAAATTATTTTATTTTGTACAGTATGTCTGTATCTATTCTAATTTTTTAAATTAGGGAATTGAGAATAGAAAATTTAAACAAAGCAAGCATAAAACTTGTCAAAAATATTTTAAATGATAAAATTGCTAAAATAACTACTGCAATCTTGTTTTTAAAACTATTTAAGCACCAAATATCAATAAATTAATAAAATAATTAATTTAATAATTTATTGCTATTGACAATAATAAAAGTTCATAAAATCATAACATTGAGTTGAGTTATAGTAAAATTATTACAATAAATCAAGGCTGTTCAAGTTAATGGTATTTTTTAATTGAGTTAAGTCAAGTTAATCAATATCTAAAAAAATTAAGTTAATATGTTCTAAATACATCAATTAAGTTAATAATTAAGTTGACAAATTGTCATTAACTTAACTTAAATTAAATTAATTTTATGCACAAAGTGTAAAATTTTATTGAGTTTTTTATTAATTTAATTATTTAGTATACACTCGATTAAAAAAATCAGTTAAATAAAAATACTTACATTGGAAATTCAACAATACCAGAATTATGGTTACTAGTATCACTAAGTAGTGTTGCGTGCCGGTATGGGAGTACCGGACAGTGCAACGAGAGAAGAGTCCTCAAGTGTACAGCTTCTCAATCAATGTTAGATAATTTAAATAATATGAAATAATGAACTCTAGACTTTTAAAATATAACTTTATTAAAATAATTCTAAGTCCAAAATATAATTATAAAATAAAGTAGCGTGAAGGTGCATACGTAACAAGACTAAAAACACATCTGAAAATGGGTCTGTTCACGGGTCCCTTATATACCCCGATCTTGTGAGAATCTCTCATTCCTAATCTCGATTATGTCTATCACAGGATGTGGTTAGTAGTCCATAAAAATTGAATAGGGGAAGGATTCACATTATTACCATTTTGATTGTGAAAATTACCAAATAGATTTTCCTAACAATCCTGATTTAATCTATATGTACATAGTGAATATTGAAGTGGTTTATTAATGTTATCCCATAATTGTAACAAAGAATTTATAGTAATTTGCCATCCCTTTAAAAATGTAATTCTATGTGTAACATCATTAGACACTTATTCACCATTTACAATTTCGGTTTCCAAGACACGCATACATTAAAAAGCATCTAAAATGTAAAATAAGTGTTGTCTTTGGGATGTAGTGTTTTTAAATGGGCGATTGAAGTCCTTACTTCCTACTTTAGGTTTCGAATTTAAGATATCACATAATCTGTCCATATAATCAATAAACATAACAGTTGTTTTAGCAGTAGGTGACAAAACACCACTTTCAATACAAGTACGCTTACTGGCTGCTACGATTGCACTAAAAGTTTGACTAGCGTACCTCACTTTCATTTTTTGAAAAGGACTATAGTTTATGTGTGCATCAGTTTATTTGTGTGCAAGACGATTAAGAGCTTGATCAGATTCATAAAAATTAACCAAATGTTTTTTTTCTGTTATGCCATTAGAAAATGTTAAATGGTACTTAAAAAAGTTATTTCTAATTGATTTTTATAAGTGGGGGACATCAAAAATGTAAAATATTTTTTTTTGGTTGACAAAAAAATAAGGACGCTGAGGTGAAACATTCATTTTGTTTGCAAACCCAATAAAATTTGATCCTTGATCTGTTGTTAATACCCGTATATTTAATGAAATACTTTGTATTTTATAAATTACCGCAAACAATAATTGTAATTATAACAATAACTATAATTTTTCAACTATAGACCACTGCAACTTTTATTAATAAAAAAATATGCAACTGGTTGTTTCCAACTATAGTTTAAACTTCTTAACATAAAACATGATACATAGTTTGCAGGTTCATATGTTTTTTGCTCAAAAAAACTATTAAACCCTACCATATAATCTTTAGATAAATTATAAAAAAGGATGGGTTTTAATTGCCATTTCGTCAATGCATAAAATACAATCTTTTGCATCATATTTTAAACTATTCAATTTAAAAATTACCTCATTTAACCCAGGTCCTATATCTATTTTTTCAGTAACCCTACGCAATGTTCTTGTGCTAGGCAATTGTAAAATATTTTTTAAAAACTTATAAGCTTGAGGTCCGAAAAAATAAATTGTAAGAGCTAATTGCTTAAGTTCCTTAGAGTAGGTAACGATAACCTTGAGGTTTCCCAGTGGCCATTTTAACAAAACTTTTTACAACCAAAGATAAATTGGGTGGTAAATGTGCATCACAAACATCATAAAAATGATTTACTGATGATAAGGTTTCATTAATTTGTTTTGTTAACGATTCAACCTGTTTCTCTAGTTGGGTACATCTTCTATTAAGTTCACATACTTTACCTTTAAGTTTTAATTTTCTTGGAGTGTTTAAAGTGAGGTTCTTTGTAGTTTGTGTTGATACTACAGACAAACTTGGTTTATCTACTGGTTCATTTAAAGTTGTAGTAGAGATTGATATTGCTGCATAAATAGATTTATAAAAGTTGAATTAGACCTAATAAATTTATTAAACAGTAAAAAATACAAATATAAACTTACAGGTAGATGGTGAATTAAAATCCTTTGTGTGGTTAACTATTGTAGTGTTACGGACATGTATGATGAAGGTCCCAAGATAACTATCAACAGGGGGTTTTGAATAATAGGTGAGTTAATTGATGATGGAGTCTTATAAAAAAACAAATATAAAAAAAAAATTTTTTTATTAAATAAATAAAAAAAAAATTTAATATATATAATAAACATTATGGGAGTAAAAAAAAAAAAAGAAAAAAAAAAATGTATATTTAACATTAAAATATAAGAAAATTGTATAACTAACAAAATCATTATATATATAGTAATATTGTAAGCTATACTATAATGTTTTACTATTAAATAATTAATTCATATTATATTCAATAAATATTAAGAAATTATTGTATTCGATTATAATCAAACATTGTATCAGAATTTTAAAAATCTAGTTATGTAAATCAATTATTATTTTTAAAACTATTGTAAAATTTAAAATATGCCAATTATTGTAATATGTAAACATTGTAAAAGATTGTAAAAGATTTCCATCTAAGGCCGGAAATCTTTTTTTTCGCGCGGAGGTGTTACGGACATGTATGATGAAGGTCCCAAGATAACCATTATCAGCTGTCCACTCAAATTTTTAAAAGCATTATTTCGTGTAAACTCTTGTAATTGAAACTCTTATTCTTAAACTAATATTAGATAACCGTAACATGATTGTATATTTAACTATTTATATATTCACTTTTACATAAATTTAAGCATCATTAAATGATTTTTCGCTTGAATATCATTGTTTCCAAATTCATATGTTTTTTTTTGCTTTTTGAATAAGTTTAGAATGTTCAAGTATTGAATAGATATTAATTTAGGACATCAGTTCAATACACTATGTATCGAGATATGATAATTTTGACTATTTTCCTTAATTTCGATGTACATTTACATATTCGGAAACTATAATAATTTTACATCTTTAGGATTTATGTATACATTTAATTAAACATAAAATTTAAGTTTTCATTAGACTTTGTACTATTTAAGGAAGTGCTGAATTAAGATATGGTAATAGTAAATTAATATATGTTGATCATTTGAATGTTATAGAAATACATTCAAATTGAGCACTAATCATGGTTCTATATGAGTATTTGATATAGAACAATTTCCTATAATTTTAATAAGAGTTAATTTTCTTTTTTAGATGATGTTTCCGATGTCGTTATAATGCTGATGTCGAATTTCGTTCGTGTACTGACTTGCAGTGTTTCAATATATTCTAATATAGTTTTCTGGAAAAATGGGATTTGCAAATGAATCTCTCTTTAAGTACGACTTATATATATATCTATAAATTATTATCAATATTTTACACAATTATTGTTAATAGTTTTTCAATAATTGTTATTTCTTTAGAATAATTTGTAAATTTCTCGCATCATCGATGATTCGTTAAAAAATTACAATGTATCAGCTGTCCACTCAAATTTTTAAAAGCATTATTTCGTGTAAACTCTTGTAATTGAAACTCTTATTCTTAAACTAATATTAGATAACCGTAACATGATTTTATATTTAACTATTTATATATTCACTTTTACATTAATTTACGCATCTTTAAATGATTTTCCGCTTGAATATCATTGTTTCAAAAATCATATGTTTTTTTTTTGCTTTTTGAAAATATTAGTTATATTATTAATAATAATTATTTGTATTTATTTTTTCTCATTTAATTTTTGTTGATTGAACTATACATTGATTGATTATTAGAAATCAAACATGTTAAAAATGTTTTAAATTGTGATATTAGCATTAAATTATGTTTAATTATTACTTTTTTTTAAATGTACCATACTTTTAAAAACTATAAATTTTCGATGTGTTTTTAAATCATATTAAAATGTATAACTTTTTTTCCTTTCGATATGTTATCGGTTTATTTCAGGGGAAGACACTTATAATGTCTATATGCAATTTAATACTTTTTTAAATTCTATTCCATCTATTCAATAACTATTATTACCCTCTGCTGTTTAATTGTTTCATTATTTTACATTTTTTTATATGTTTGACACGTGTTAATCGAGTTATATGGTACTGTAGTGCTAATAATGAAATGATAATCTAGGTATATTAACTTTTTTACAATTAAAAAGAATTGTAGGTGCTATTTAAATAAATTATACAATGTATGTACCCTTAACGATTACATTCAATTGTTGCGTGCCGTCGAATCAATAGGGATGGTAGAGGATTTAATAAATAAGATTGACTTCAAATTAAAGTTAATACTTTTTATTAAAATAATGTGTGATAAAACATTTACAATGTAGAGTGGCGTGAAGGTGCTTGCTGTGTCTTGACTTAAACACATCTGACTTTTGGTGTGTTGAAGACCCCCTTATATACTAGGATCCCGTGTGAAACAACTTATCCCAGATATGATTTTTAATTATAATCATGCACAGTTAATATTTCCATTTATGGGCATTAGATAGTTAAACCTTAATGGTTGGCCTTGTTAGTTTGGCAATATTCACGTATCTTCGCTATTCTTAAATTAATCAATCTTAATAGGTACGCAATTTTGCTGAATGCCCAACCTTATTTGTTAATTGGCGGGTTTACTATTTTTACATTCTTCAACCTTTCACATGTCACTCATATTAATGATAGTTTTGAGAATGTGCTCATGTAACATTTAAGTTTTACTTATTATTTATAACCCCCTGTTGACCTTAATGCCTTAACGCCTTGGGCCCTAAGTCATACATGTCAGTAACACAATATTTTGATTCCAATTTTCAACGGTACAGTGTGTATACAGTAGTACAAGTTACAATTCTTACTCATTGTGGACTACTTTGATGAATACAAAATCCTAAAAAAAAAAAAATTGTGCAAACAGTGACTGCTAGATAGCGAACGCTGTTGACGCCGAAGGCGTCTCAGTTTTCCACCAGTATGTGTTATCAAAAGTTATAATTATCACACGATTCGTAACCGTGGTAGATTGTTGCAATTCTACATAAAAACGTTTTGAATTATTCTACATAAAAATTTTTTGAATTATTAATTGTAAATGATTAATTAATATTAATATAATAATTAAGCGAATTACACCCTCAGCTAAGCTATAACTGTGATATGTGAACAATATTACCTATGTTGCGTTTGTGTTTTCAGCAACATTTTGTCAATAATTTGAATTTTTCCTTTGCAGTCAACCAAAATATATTGAAAACTTCCTATAGCTCTCTATAATATAAATATATAAAATATAAAAATATAAAAATAAATGTATTTAACATATTTTATTACTATATTTAAAGCAAATAATTGAAAAATAGTATTAAAAATGTAATTCAATTCTGTTTTCTTAATTCTATAATATCAAAAAAGTAACACCAAGTGTAAAGATTAAAACTATAAGATTCTTCTCCTACATCATATTTTAAAAACACATTCAATGCATTTAGAAAATGTAATACGTACCATGTTTTCTTATTTTTATATCTGAGGGTCTCTTCAATAGTATCATTACAATCATTACGCAAAGTCATTCACAATGAATTATAGCATTTCAGTCAACTGAAATATGCATATATTATTATTAGATTATAATATGTGTAGTACACAACAAAGCTCTACAAAAACACATTTAGAGTATAGTTGTATAATAATACAATCTAAAAATGTAATACATACCATCTCTACATGTTTTTAAAAGTGTCATTTCGTTCACAATCCTTTCCAGTCAACAATGTATACCGACAAATACTATCAGATTCTCAACCTACAGTTGAAAAAAATCAAGTATTATTATCAAATAATCAATCAAATCTCCGATTATGGTACCCATGTTTGATTACCCATTAACCTAAATTAAGTATGAAAACAATCATTTATCGTTGTTTACAGCCACAATTTAAGCTAAGTTGAAGTTGAATGTAATACGTACCATTTTATTTTGAATAGTATCATTAGCACCAATGACTTTGAATTACATTCCAATAAGAAAAGTATAATGAAAACATACGGCTATTTGGAAAAATAAATCATATCAAATTTAACGTAATAATTTAAAAGCACAATTAAAAAAATACCAGGTTTTCATTGCTTTTTAGCTGTGTGTAATTATATAACGAAAACAAATAAAAGTCACATATATATTTGTTAATAAGTTAAAACTTAAAGAACGAAAAAAAAAGTTAAAACTTAAACGAAAAAAAAAAACAAATCGATTCCGATATATCAGACATTGACGGCAGCTATACATTTCGGAGCCGGTAGCACAACAATTACTACGCAACAAATGTCAGAAAGTTACAGTCATTAGGTACAGCCATACGCATTTAACTATAAAATTACAGTCAACAAAGCTCTTTCCCTATAACAATTAAAATTTATTATGTATTTAAAATGTATTAAAATTACATTTGGAGTAAAGTTGAATAATAATGCAATTAAAAAAATGAAATACATACCATTTTATCTGATTAGAAATCCATATATGTTTTCAAAAGTGTTATTTCATTCAATCACATTGAATCCTTCCTATGTATTGTTTTTTGACGAATACTATCAGATTGTCAACCTACGGTTGAAAATGTACCCGTGTTTGAGTATTTTATAATTCATTACCTTTGAACGTACTATTAGGAATGAAAACAATCATTTAACGTTGTTTAAAGACACAATAAAAGCTTAGTTGAAGTTGAATGTAATACGCACCATTTTATTTTGAAAAGTATCATAAGCACCAATGACGTTGAATTTCATTCCATTCCAATAAAAAAAGTATAATGAAAACATACGGCCATTTGTAAAAATAAATCATATCAAAGTTAACGTAATCATTTAAAAGCACAATTAAAAACATACCAGGTCTTCATTGCTTTTATTTAACGGAAACAAATAGAATTCACGTTTAAATTTGTTAAAACTTAAACGAAAAAAAAAAAAAGTTGAAACTTTAACGAAAAAAAAAAAAAATTCGGAGCGAAAAAAAAAAAAGAAATCAGATGTTCCCGATGGCATCGTTCGTCGGCGGCTGTACAAATCAACGATTACTGCGCAACAAACGTCGAAATAACACTTTTGAAAACATATATGGTTTTCTAATCGGATAAAACGGTATGTATTTCATTTTTTTATGCGTATTATTATTCAACTATACTCTAAATGTGTTTTTAAAATATTTTAAATAAATAATAAATTTTAATTGTTATAGGGAAAGAGCTTTGTTGACTGGAATTCTATAGTTAAATGCGTATGGCTGTACTTTATGACTATAACTTTCTGACATTAGTTGCGTAGTAAACACAGCCGCCGTCGAATTGCATAGCCGCCGTCGAACGACGCCATCGAATTTCGATTTTTTTCGTTTAAGTTTTAACAAATTTAAATGTGATTTCTATTTGTTTCCGTTATATAAAAGCAATGAAGACCTGATACGTTTTTTGGCTGTGTCCGGGCTACCAACCTACAGTGGCTTCCAGTCCTTTCGAACGTAGCTCCCCCGGCGATTCGAAGGCATCTCTCAACTGTCAAACTGTCACAGAAAATCAATAAATTAGTGAATCTCCCTGTATATAACGACATAAACAACGCACCATCTAAAAGATTAAGATCAAGAAACCCAATCTGGTCAATAGAAAATAGTTGTGACAGCATGGAGGATATGTGGAAACAACACTGGGAAAAAGGTAATGCAATAAATAGACATCTGATAAGCGACCCAACCCAAAGAGTTCCAGGATTTGACGGTCCGAGAGCCTTATGGACCAACCTAAACAGGATACGAACGGAGCAGGGTAATTGTAACTTCCTTCTACATAAGTGGAAGTTAAAAAACTCTTCCTTATGCGACTGCGGGCAAATACAATCCATCAAACACATTGTGGAGGAATGTCCTCAAACTAGATACAAGGGAGGAATAGAGGGACTTCACAAGGGCGATGACGAAGCAATGGATTGGCTGTCTAAGACCAATGTTCGCCTTTAAATATATTATGAGCTCTCCTTATTATTATTATCTTTGTTATTGTTAAATTTATTTATTAGCTTATTGTAAATCTATCTACCCTAGTACTCGTTACTTTGCTAATTTAATGTTTAATGTTTATTTAGTTTTATTTTATGTTTATTTAATTTTGCTTTTCACCAATAAACCTACGCCATATGCAAAAAAAAAAAAAATATATTTTGTTGACTGCAAAGGAAAAATTCAAATTATTGACAAAATGTTGCTGAAAACACAAACACAACATAGGTAATATTGTTCTCATAACACAGCTATTACAGCTATTACCATAAAATAAAGTGAGGAGATGGCCAATGGGATGTTTTCATTGTACAATTTCTGATATGATATGATAAAAAACGCACACAGTTTTAAAACAATGAAAAACAGGTATGTCTTTAAATTATGTTAGGCGATAGGATCTGTAGGTACCCGGTTCGAACCCTGCCCGTACTGTTCGACGTTTGTTGCGCAGTAATCGTTGATTTGTACAGCCGCCGACGAACGATGCCATCGGGAACATCTGATTTCTTTTTTTTTTTTTTCGCTCCGAATTTTTTTTTTTTTTTCGTTAAAGTTTCAACTTTTTTTTTTTTTCGTTTAAGTTTTAACAAATTTAAACGTGAATTCTATTTGTTTCCGTTATATAGAAGCAATTTATTACGTTCACTTTGATATGATTTATATTTACAAATGGCCGTATGTTTTCATTATACTTTTTTTATTGGAATGGAATGGAATTCAACGTCATTGGTGCTAATGATACTATTCAAAATAAAATGGTGCGTATTACATTCAACTAAGATTTTATTGTGTCTTTAAACAACGTTAAATGATTGTTTTCATTCCTAATAGTACGTTCAAAGGTAATGAATTATAAAATACTCAAACTCGGGTATGTATTCAACCGTAGGTATAAATTTTCAACAGTAGGTGGACAATCTAATAGTATTCGTTAATATACAATACATAGGAAGGATTCAATGTGATTGAACGAAATAACACATTTGAAAACATATATGGATTTCTAATCAGATAAAATGTTATGTATTTCATTTTTTTATTCGTATTATTATTCAACTACACTCCAAATGTGTTTTTAAAATATTTTAAATACATAATAAATTTTAATTGTTATAGGGAAAGAGCTTTGTTGACTGGAATTTTATAGTTAAATGCGTATGGCTGTACCTAATGACTGTAACTTTCTGACATTTGTTGCGTAGTAATTGTTGTGCTGCCGCCGCCGAAATGTATAGCCGCCGTCAATGTCTGATACATCGGAATCGATTTGTTTTTTTTTTTTTCGTTTAAGTTTTAACTTTTTTTTTTCGTTCTTTAAGTTTTAACTTATTAACAAATATATATGTGATTTCTGTTTGTTTTCGGTATATAATTACACACAGCTAAAAAGCAATGAAAACCTGGTATGTTTTTAATTGTGCTTTTAAATTATTACGTTAAATTTGATATGATTTATTTTTCCAAATAGCCGTATGTTTTCATTATACTATTCTTATTGGAATGGAATTCAATGTCATTGGTGCTAATGATACTATTCAAAATAAAATGGTACGTATTAAATTCAACTTCAACTTAGCTTAAATTGTAAATTTAAACAACGATAAATGATTGTTTTCATAGTTAATTTAGGTAAACGGGTAATCAAACATGGGTACCATAATCGGAGATTTGATTGATTATTTGATAATAATACTTGATTTTTTTCTACTGTATGTTGAGAATCTGATAGTATTTGTCGGTATACATTGTTGACTGGAAAGGATTGTGAACGAAATGACACTTTTAAAAACATGTAGAGATGGTATGTATTACATTTTTAGATTGTATAATTATTCAACTATACTCGGAATGGGTTTTTAAAATATTTTTAATACATTATTAATTTGAAATTGTTTTATCAAAAATTATAGGGAAAGAGCTTTGTTGTGTACTATGCATATTATAATCTAATAATAATATATGCATATTACAGTTGACTGGAATGCTATAATTCAATGTGAATGACTTTACGTAATGATTGTAATGATACTATTGAAGAGACCCTCAGATATAAAAATAAGAAAACATGGTATGTATTACATTTTCTAAATGCATTGAATGTGTTTTTAAAATATGATGTAGGAGAAGAGTCTTATAGTTTTAACCTTTACACTTGGTGTTACTTTTTTGATATTATAGAATTATGAAAACAGAATTGAATTACATTTTTAATACTATTTTTCAATTATTTGCTTTAAATATGGTATTAAAATATGTTAAAGACATTTATTTAGATTTTTTTATATTTTATATATTTATATTATAGAGAGCTATAGGAAGTTTTCAATATATTTTGTTGACTGCTAAGGAAAAATTCAAATTATTGACAAAATGTTGCTGAAAACACAAACACAACATAGGTTATATTGTTCACATATCACAGCTATTATTATCACTATTATTATATATTGGAAATGCTTATTAATTTTAATTAATATGTTATTCATAGGTATATATGTTATTTCGATTTGTTTTCCTTAAAATAATATAAGGAGACAGCTAATCGGATGTTTTCTGATATGATATTATGAAAATCTCGCACAGCTATAAAACAATGAAAACAATTGATTTAAACAATGGATTTCATATATTTTTCCAAATAATATAGGGAGATAGCTGTTGTATGTTTTCATTATACTTTTGGAATGGAATGTCATTGATGCTAATGAGATACTATTCAAAATAAAGAAATCATGGTACGTATAACACATTTTTTAACACATTCCTTCGACTCCATATAATATATTGAATGTTTATTATTTCGGTTTTAGTTAAAGAGTGTTATAGAGCATCAGTCTTTACACTTGGATAAAATTAAATGAAAACTTTTATAACATGAAAATGAGGAAGCCCAGTAAGTTTTAATTTTTTTGTAAATCATAAATAAGCTGTTGTATGTTTTCATTATACTTTTTTTATCGGAATCAAATTCAATGTCATTGGTGCAAATGACAAAAATCAAATAAAGTTAACAATATTACACATTTTATAATGCTCTAATTCCACTATGCTTTAAATGTCTTTTTAAAATATATTATAATATACTGTGTACTTTGCTCATAGTGGGTTGCAGAGTAATGGATTGAGAAATGCTCGAACCTGAGTGTAGTGCTATTGTACCCCACAGCTTGGTTATAAATAGATTTTTTTTCTCCTAATATAATATTAAAATATTTTTGTCTTAGTATAGTTTATTTACTTAAACCCTATATTACCGGATCGTTCTATAATAATAATAATATTTGCTTGACAATGATTATGTTGTACACTGCGTTATTAAAACTATTAGTATAGTGTGCACTTTATATTCATACACTATACTTAAATTTGTCTAATATGAAATTTTATAGTATACCTACAAGTTTTGAACAAATTAGAACAAATTCACTATTCCTAATACCAATGTTCATTATTGTGCAATAATCATATACAATTTAGTATTCACTTACAACAAGATCTATCTACATATCAATGCTTATCTCTGTTATTTAAATGAAATGTATTTATTTTTACCCTTTAATTATTTTTGGTTATACTACATATTGATTGATAATTAGAAATCAAACATTTTATAAATGTTTTAAATTGTGATATTAGCATTAAACTATTTTTAAATATTACATTTTTAAATGTGCCACACTTTTAAATGCTATACATTTTCAATGTGTTTTTAAATCATATTAAAATGTATTACTGTTATAATCATAAAGTGATGTTTTATTCTATAATTGAATTATCAAGATCTATATGCATATTCATACTTTTTTAAATTCTATTCCATCTACTTAATATATATTATTGCTCTCTGCAGTTTGATTGTTTTATTTTTTTACATAATGCTATATGTTTGACACATGTAAATTGAGGGTATGGTCATGCAGTACTAATAATGGAACAATTAGGTAGGTATAATAACTTTTATACATTTAAAAACAATTGTTGGTGCTGTTTCAACAAATTATACAATCTAGGAACCTTAACAAATACAATTACAATTACGATTACAATTTTCTACAGTAAAGAATTACGATTTACAATTCCTACTCCATAGGGCGACTTGGATGAATATAAAATCCAAAAAAAAAAACTGTACAAACAGTGACTGCTAGATAGCGAACGCTGTTGACGCCGAAGGCGTCTCCGTTTTCCACCCGTATGTGTTATCAAAAGTTATAATTATATCACACGATTCATAACCGTGGTATATTGTAATTCTACATAAAAATGTTTTGACTTATTAATAAGTAATTATTAATTAATATTAAATATTATGCCCGTACGGTTCGACGTTTGTTGAGTAGCCATTGTTGTTGTACTGTCGCCATTGAATTGCCCAGCCGCCGACGAACGACGCCATCGGGAACATCTGATTTTTTTTTTTTTTTTCGCTCCGAATTTTTTTTTTTTTCGTTAAAGTTTCAACTTTTTTTTTTTTTAAGTTTTAACAAATTTATATGTGATTTCTATTTGTTTTCGTTATATAAAAGCAATTGAAGACCTGGTACGTTTTTAATTGTGCTTTAAAATTATTACGTTAACTTTGATACGATTTATTTTTACAAATGGTCATATGTTTTCATTATACTTTTCTTATTGAAATGGAATTCAACGTCATTGGTGCTAATGATACTGTTCAGAATAAAATGGTGCGTATTACATTCAACTTCAACTAAGCTTTTATTGTGTCTTTAAACAACGTTAAATGATTGTTTTCATTCCTAATAGTACGTTCAAAGGTAATGAATTATAAAATACTCAAACACCGGTACGTTTTCAACCGTAGGTATAAATTTTCAACCATAGGTGGACAATCTGATAGCATTCGTCAATATACAATACATAGGAAGGATTCAATGTGATTGAACGAAATAACACTTTTGAAAACATATATGGATTTCTAATCAGATAAAATGGTATGTATTTCATTTTTTTATTCGTATTATTATTCAACTATACTCCAAATGTGTTTTTAAAATATTTTAAATACATAATAAATTTTAATTGTTATAGGGAAAGAGCTTTGTTGACTGGAATTTTATAGTTAAATACGTATGGCTGTACCTAATGACTGTAAGTTTCTGACATTTGTTGCGTAGTAATTGTTGTGCTGCCGCCGCCGAAATGTATAACTAAAAAGCAATGAAAACCTGGTATGTTTTTAATTGTGCTTTTAAATTATTACGTTAAATTTGATATGATTTATTTTTCCAAATAGCCGTATGTTTTCATTATACTTTTCTTATTGGAATGGAATTCAATGTCATTGGTACTAATGATACTATTCAAAATAAAATGGTACGTATTACATTCAACTTCAACTTAGCTTAAATTGTGGCTTTAAACAACGATAAATGATTGTTTTCATACTTAATTTAGGTAAACGGGTAATCAAACATGGGTACCATAATCGGAGATTTGATTGATTATTTGATAATCTGATAGTATTTTTCGGTATACATTGTTGACTGGAAAGGATTGTGAACGAAATGACACTTTTAAAAACATGTAAAGATGGTATGTATTACATTTTAGATTGTATTATTATTCAACTATACTCGGAATGTGTTTTTATAATATTTTTAATACATTATTAATTTGAAATTGTTATATCAATAATTAAAGCAAGAGAGCTTTGTTGTGTACTATGCATATTATAATCTAATAATAATATATGCATATTACAGTTGACTGGAATGCTTTAATTCAATGTGAATGACTTTACGTAATGACTGTAATGATACTATTGAAGAGACCATCAGAAATAAAAATAAGAAAACATGGTATGTATTACATTTTCTATATGCATTGAATATGTTTTTAAAATATGATGTAGGAGATGAATCTTATAGTTTTAATCATTACACTTGGTGTTTCTTTTTAGATATAATAGAAATAAGAAAATAAAATGAATTACATTTTTAATACTATTTTTCAATTACATGCTTTTAAGGTGGTAATAAATTATGTTAAATACATTTATTTTGATTTTTTTTTACCAAAAATTATAGGGAAGTTTTCAATATATTTTGTTGATTGTAAAGGATAAATTCAAATTATTGATAAAATGTTGCTGAAAAAACAAACACAATATAAGTAATATTGCTCACATAACACAGCTATTATTATCACTATTATGAGATAATGGAAACGCATACATTATACTGATGGAATAGTATTCAATGTCATTAGTGCTAATGAGATACTGTTGAAAATAAAGACATTTTGGTATGAATTACACATTTTTTAACTCATACCTTCGACTACATATTATATATTGAATGTTTTTTTTTCAGTTTTAGTAAAAGAGTGTTATAGTGTATCAGTCCTTACACTTGGATAGCATTAAATGAAAACATTTATAATATGAAAATTAGGAAGCCCAGTAAGTTTTACTCTGTTTGTAAATCATAAATTAGCTGTTGTGTATGTTCATCATTTTTTTTTCATTGGATAATGGAATGAAATTCAATGTCATTAGTGCTATTCAAAACAAACACAGATTTAAAATTAAGAAAATCAGCTATGTATTTTTATTTTAAAATATTATTCGTAGAGAGCTACAGATTGTTTTCAAAGATTTTCGTTCAACGAGAACGAATGTGATTGACTTTGATGTTTTTTTCTTAAACACAAACAGATATAATATTATTAACTTATGTTCAAAACTTATTATAATTTTATTGTTCACAAATAGTCTATTTTTTGACTATTATTTAATTGTGTCTTTAAATTATGTGTTACATAATTATAAATTTGTTTTCTAAATATATTACAAATACAATTTGATATATTTTTCCAAATAATTTAGGGAGAAGATAGCTGTTATATGTTTTCATTATACTCTTTTAATTGGAATGGTACTAGCCAATTCAATGTCATTGGTGCTAATGACAAAAATCAAATAAAGTTAACAATATTACACATTATTTAATGCTCTTATTCCACTTTTCTTTAAATGTCTTTTTAAAATATATTAAACTATACTGTGTAATTTGCTCATAGTGCTTTGCAGAGTAATGGATTGAGAAATGCTCGAACATGAGTGTAGTAGTATTGTACCCAAGAGCTTGGTTATAAATACCCTTTTCTTCTCCAAATATAATATTAAAATATAATTGTGTTAGTATAGTATATTTACTTAAACCCTATATTACCGGATCGTTCTATAATAATAATAATATTTGCTTGACAATGATTATGTTGTACACTGCGTTATTAAAACTATCAGTATAGTGTGCGCTTTATATTCATACACTATACTTAAATTTGTCTAATATGAAATTTTATAGTATACCTACAAGTTTTGAACAAATTAGAACAAATTCACTATTCCTAATACCAATGTTCATTATTGTGCAATAATCATATACAATTTAGTATTCACTTACAACAAGATCTATCTACATATCAATGCTTATCTCTGTTATTTAAATGAAATGTATTTATTTTTATCCATTTAATTATTGTTGATTGTACTACATATTGATTGATAATTAGAAATCAAACATGTTATATATTGCATTTTTTAATTGTGTCATACAATTGTGATACATTTAAACTTTAACTATTGTTGTGGAGACACATAATGTTCTATTCGATTATTTTCAAATATAATGTGGTTTGCCCTGTGCTATTTGATTGTTTTACTTTTTTACATGGTTATATATGTTTGACACATGTCAATTGAGAATATGGTACTGTAGTACTAATAATGAAACGATTAGGTTGATATAAATTTTTATAAAAAATACAATTGTTAGTGCTCTTTAAATGAATTATACAATGTAGGTACCCTAAACGGTTATATTCAATATTATGATTTCAATTTTCTACAGTAAAGTATTACAAATAACAATTCTTACTCATTGTGGCGATAGGATCTGTAGGTACCCGGTTCGAACCCTGCCCGTACGGTTCGACGTTTGTTGCGTAGCCATTGTTGTTGTTCTGCAGCCGTTGATTTGCACAGCCGCCGACGAACGAGATGCCATCGGGAACATCTGATTTCTTTTTTTTTTTTTCGCTCCGAATTTTTTTTTTTTTTCGTTAAAGTTTCAACTTTTTTTTTTTTTAAGTTTTAACAAATTTAAATGCGATTTCTATTTGTTTCCGTTATATAAAAGCAATTGAAGACCTGGTACGTTTTTAATTGTGCTTTAAAATTATTACGTTAACTTTGATACGATTTATTTTTACAAATGGTCGTATGTTTTCATTATACTTTTCTTATTGGAATGGAATTCAACGTCATTGGTGCTAATGATACTATTCAAAATAAAATTGTGCGTATTACATTCAACTTCAACTAAGCTTTTATTGTGTCTTTAAACAACGTTAAATGATTGTTTTCATTCCTAATAGTACGTTCAAAGGTAATGAATTATAAAATCTGAAACACGGGTACATTTTCAACCGTAGGTATAAATTTTCAACCGCAGGTGGACAATCTGATAGTATTCGTCAATATACAATACATAGGAAGGATTCAATGTGATTGAACGGAATAACACTTTTGAAAACATATATGGATTTCTTATAAGATAAAATGGTATGTATTTCATTTTTTTATTCGTATTATTATTCAACTATTCTCTAAATGTGTTTGTAAAATATTTTAAACACATAATAAATTTTAATTGTTATAGGGAAAGTGCTTTGTTGACTGGAATTCTATTGTTAAATGCGTATGGCTGTACTTAATGACTATAACTTTCTGACATTTGTTGCGTAGTAAACACAGCCGCCGTCGAATTGCATAGCCGCCGTCGAACGACGCCATCGAATTTCGATTTTTTTCGTTGAAGTTTTAACAAATTTATATGTGATTTCTATTTGTTTTCGTTATATAATTACACCAAATTACAGCTACATTAAAAACAATGAAACCTGGCATGTATTTCATTGTGGTGTTTTAATTATTATGTTTCCAAATAAATATAGTAGGTTAAATAGCCGTGTTTTCATTATACTTTTTTTATTGGAATGGAATTCAATGTCATTGGTGCTAATGGTACTATTCAAAATAAAATGATACGTATTACTTTCAACTTCAACTAAGCTTTAATTGTGTCTTTAAACAACGATAAATGATTGTTTTCATACTTAATTTATGTTAACGGGTAATCAAACATTTGAGATTTGATTGATTAGACGCCATCGGGTACGATTTTTTTTTTTTTTCGCTCCGAATTTTTTTTTTTCGTTTAAGTTTTAACAAATTTAAATGCGATTTCTATTTGTTTTGGTTATATAAAAGCAATGAAAACCCGGTATGTTTTTAATTGTGCTCTTAAATTATTACGTTAAATTTGATTTGATTTTTTTTTACAAATGGCCTTATGTTTTCATTATACTTTTTTTATTAGAATGGAATGGAATTTAACGTCATTGGTGCTTATGATACTAATCGAAATAAACGGTACGTATTACATTCAACTTCAACTAAGCTTTAATTGTGTCTTTAAACAACGATAAATGATTGTTTTCATACTTAATTTAGGTTAACGGGTAATAAATTATCAAATACTCAAACACGGTTACTTTACTATTTTACCAAAACACTTGATTATTAAATTTTCAACCGTAGGTCAATCTGATAGTATTTGTCAATATGCAATATTTATATAGGAATGATTCAATGCGTTTGAACGAAATGACACTTTTGAAAACATATAGAGATTTCTAATCAGATAAAATGGTAAGTATTACATTTTTAAATTGTATTATTATTCAACTATACTCTAAATGTGTTTTTAGAATATTTTAAATACATTATTAATTTGGAATTGTTTTATCAAAAATTATAAGGAGAGAGCTTTGTAGTGCACTATGCATATTATAATCTAATACTAATATATGCATATTACAGTTGACTGGAATGCTATAATTCAATGCGAACGACTGTACCTAATGACTGTAATGATACTATTGAAGAGACCCACAGATATAAAAATAAGAAAACATGGTATGTATTACATTTTCTAAATGCGTTGAATGTGTTTGTAAAATATGATGTATGAGAAGAATCTTATAGTTTTAATCGTTTCACTCTGTGTTACTTTTTTGATATTAAAGAAATAGGAAAACAAAATTGAATTACATTTTTTCAATTGTATGCTTTAAATATGGTAATAAAATATGTTAAATACATTTATTTTGATTTTTTTTACCAAAAATTAAAGAGAGCAATAGGAAATTTTCAATATATTTTGTTGACTGCAAAGGAAAAATTCAAATTATTGACAAAATGTTTCTAAAAAAACAAACACAACATAGGTAATATTGTAAGGAGATGGCTAATCAGATTTTTCATTGTACAATTTCTGATATGATATTATGAAAAACACACACAGCTTCAAAACAATGAAAACCTGGTATGTATATAATTGTGTCTTTAAATTATGATAATTACACACATTCGATTTGATATATTTTTCCAAATATTATAGGGAGATAGCTGTAGTATTTTTTCCTTATACTTCTGATATGGAATGTTATTGGTGGTAACGAGATACTATTCAAAATAAAAATATCATGGTACGTATTACACATTTTCTATCTCATTCCTTCGACTACATATTATATATATTGATTGTTTTTTTTTTCGGTTTTAGTAAAGGAGTGTTATAGTGCATCAGTACTTACATTTGGATTCAATTTAATGAAAACTTTTATAAAAGGAAGCTCAGTAAGTTTTACTTTTTTTGTAAATCATAAATAAGTTGTATGTGTTCATTATTCTTTTTTCATTGGAAAATGGAATGGTATTCAATGTCATTAGTGTTATTCAAAACAATCACAGATTTAAAATAAAGAAAACCTGTTGTATATTTTTATTTATTTTGTCAAATAATATTATAAGGAGAGAGCTACTGTGTGTGTAAGAAATGTGATTGACTTTAATGATATTTTTTACACACAAACAGATATAAAATTATCAACTTATGTTCAACACTTTTTATGATTTTATTGTTTACAAATAGTCTATTTTTTGACTATTATTTAATTTTGTCTTTAAATTATGTGTTAAATAATTATAAATTTGTTTATTAAATATTTGTTTAATACAATTTGATATATTTTTCCAATTAATGTAGGGAGAAGAAAGCTTTTGTATGTTTTCATCATACTTTTTTTATCGGAATCAAATTCAATGTCATTGGTGCTAATGACAAAAATAAGATAAAGTTAACAATATACACATTTTTTAATGCTCTTATTCCACTATGCTATAAAATATATAGTCTTTCTAAAATATATGTGTACTTTGCTCATAGTGGGTTGCAGAGTAATTGATTGAGAAATGCTCAAACATGAGTGTAGCACTATTGTACCAAGAACTTGGTTATTAATACATTTCTATTCTCCTAATAAAATATTATTGTCTTAGTATAGTTTATTTAATTCAACCCTATCTTACTGGATTCATTATTGTGCAATAAAATGTATCATTAAGTATTCGCTTATAACAAGATCTATCTACATATTAATGCTTATTTCTGTTATATTTAAATGTATTTTTTTTTACCCTTTAATTATTGTTGGTTTGTACTACATATTGATTGATAATTAGAAATCAAATGTGTTATGTATTGCAATTTTAAATTTTGATATTCGCTTTGTACATTAAATTATGTTTAAATATAATACATTTTTTAATTGTGCCATACTTTTATAATCAATATATTTTTAATGTGTTTTTAAATCATATTAAAATGTATTACTTTTATTCCCTTCAATATGCTATTGGTTTATTACAGGAGAAGACATTTATAATATTTTTATAATCATTAGGAGTTATTTTATTCTATAATTGAAATATCGAGATCTATATGCATATTAATACTTTTTTTAATTCTATTCCATCTATTCTATAATTATTATTGCCCTCTGCTGTTTGATGGTTTTACTTTTTTACATGGTTTTATATGTTTAACACATGTAAATTGAGGGTATGGTACTGTAGTGCTTATAATGAAACGATTAGGTAGGTATATAAACTTTTTTACAATTACAAGCAATTGTTGGTGTTCTTTAATTAAATTAAACAATGTAGGTACCCTTCACGATTACATTCAATATTATGATTCACATTTTCTACAGCAAAGAATTACAATTTAATATTCCTACTCCGTACAAACTACTTTGATGGATATAAAATCCTAAAAAAAAGTTGTGTAAACAGTGACTGCTAGATAGCGAACGCTGTTGACGCCGAAGGCGTCTCAGTTTTCCAACCTTATGTGTTATCAAAAGTTATAATTATCACACGATTCGTAACCGTGGTAGATTGTTGCAATTCTACATAATAATGTTTGAATATTAATTAATGATTTTCTAATATAATAATTAAGCGAATTACACCCTCAGCGAGGCACACAGAAGCTAGTCTATTATATAAAAAAATAACTCGCGCTCCCATTGGTCGACGGTTTTTTTTATTCCCCGGGAGCTTTTTCCCTTTTTCTTCGGTCCCGTCCCGTTGCCTTTTTCCTCCTCTATCCATTTCGGCCGTCCTTTGAATTTTCCGACGAGCCGTTTTCCCGATTCGACCGGATGAAAAATCCATATATATATCTAATTAAGGTCCGTCCAATCGCGGCGATCGTTACCTGTTTCCCTCGCGCCTCCGTGACGTTTCGCGCCCTCGTGACGTCACTATTCCGCGGTCGTCCGCTTACCTTATCTGCCTTTTCGCGTCCGCCGCACCGTTTAAATGCCCCGATTTTCGCCATGATTTTCAACTCGACCGCTAGGTAGGTAGGCATTAGGCGTTAGGCGATAGGATCTGTAGGTACCCGGTTCGAACCCTGCCCGTACGGTTCGACGTTTGTTGCGTAGCCATTGTTGTTGTACTGCCGCCGTTGAATTGCACAGCCGCCGACGAACGACGCCATCGGGAAATTCGAATTTCTTTTTTTTTTTTTCGCTCCGATTTTTTTTTTTTTTTCCGCTAAAGTTTCAACTTTTTTTTTTTTTAAGTTTTAACAAATTTAAATGCGATTTCTATTTGTTTCCGTTATATAAAAGCAATTGAAGACCTGGTACGTTTTTAATTGTGCTTTAAAATTATTACGTTAACTTTGATACGATTTATTTTTACAAATGGTCGTATGTTTTCATTATACTTTTCTTATTAAAATGGAATTCAACGTCATTGGTGCTAATGATACTGTTCAGAATAAAATGGTGCGTATTACATTCAACTTCAACTAAGCTTTTATTGTGTCTTTAAACAACGTTAAATGATTGTTTTCATTCCTAATAGTACGTTCAAAGGTAATGAAATAAAAAATACTCAAACACGGGAACATTTTCAACCGTAGGTGGGCAATCTGATAGTATTCGTCAATATACAATACATAGGAAGTATTCAATGAGATTGAACGAAATGACACTTTTGAAAACACACAGAGATTTCTAATCAGATAAAATGTTATGTATTTCATTTTTTTATTCGTATTATTATTCAACTATACTCCAAATGTGTTTTTAAAATATTTTAAATACATAATAAATTTTAATTGTTATAGGGAAAGAGCTTTGTTGACTGGAATTTTATAGTTAAATACGTATGGCTGTACCTAATGACTGTAACTTTCTGACATTTGTTGCGTAGTAATTGTTGTGCTGCCGCCGCCGAAATGTATAGCCGCCGTCAATGTCTGATATATCGGAATCGATTTGTTTTTTATTTTTCGTTTAAGTTTTAACTTATTAACAAATATATATGCGACTTCTATTTGTTTTCGTTATATAATTACACACAGCTAAAAAGCAATGAAAACCTGGTATGTTTTTAATTGTGCTTTTAAATTATTACGTTAAATTTGTTAAGATTTATTTTTCCAAATAGCCGTATGTTTTCATTATACTATTCTTATTGGAATGGAATTCAAAGTCATTGGTGCTAATGATACTATTCAAAATAAAATGGTACGTATTACATTCAACTTCAACTTAGCTTTAATTTTGTCTTTAATCAACGTTAAATGATTGTTTTCATACTTAATTTACGTTAACGGGTAATCAAACATGGGTGACATAATCGGAGATTTGATTGATTATTTGATAATAATACTTGATTTTTTTCAACTGTAGGTTGAGAATCTGATAGTATTTGTCGGTATACATTGTTGACTGGAAAGGATTGTGAACGAAATGACACTTTTAAAAACATGTAGAGATGGTATGTATTACATTTTTAGATTGTATTATTATTAAACTATACTCGGAATGTGTTTTTATAATATTTTTAATACATTATTAATTTGAAATTGTTTTATCAAAAATAATAGGGAAAGAGCTTTGTTGTGTACTATGCATATTATAATCTAATAATAATATATGCATATTACAGTTGACTGGAATGCTATAATTCAATGTGAATGACTTTACGTAATGATTGTAATAATACTATTGAAGAGACCCTCAGATATAAAAATATGAAAACATGGTATGTATTACATTTTCTAAATGCATTGAATGTGTTTTTAAAATATGATGTAGGAGAAGAGTCGTATAGTTTTAACCTTTACACTTGGTGTTACTTTTTTGATACATTTTTAATACTATTTTTCAATTATTTGCTTTAAATATGGTATTAAAATATGTTTAAGACATTTATTTAGATTTTTTTATATTTTATATTTTTATATTATAGAGAGCTATAGGAAGTTTTCAATATATTTTGTTGACTGCAAAGGAAAAATTCAATTTATTGACAAAATGTTGCTGAAAACACAAACACAACATAGGTTATATTGTTCACATATCACAGCTATTATTATCACTATTATGATATATTGGAAATGCTTATTAATTTTAATTAATATGTTATTCATAGGTATATATGTGATTTCGATTTGTCTTCCCTAAAAATAATATAAGGAGACAGCTAATCGGATGTTTTCTGATATGATATTATGAAAAACTCGCACAGCTTTAAAACAATGAAAACCACGTATGTAAATAATTGTGTCTTTAAATTATGATAATTACACTCATTGGATTTCATATATTTTTCCAAATAATATAGGGAGATAGCTGTTGTATGTTTTCATTATACTTTTGGAATGGAATGTCATTGATGCTAATAAGATACTATTCAAAATAAAGAAATCATGGTACGTATAATACATTTTTTAACTCATTCCTTGGACTCCATATTATATATTGAATGTTTATTATTTCGGTTTTAGTTAAAGAGTGTTATAGAGCATCAGTTCTTACACTCGGATAAAATTAAATGAAAACTTTTATAACATGAAAATAAGGAAGAACAGTAAGTTTTAATTTTTTTGTAAATCATAAATATGCTGTTGTATGTGTTCATTATACTTTTTTTATCGGAATCAAATTCAATGTCATTGGTGCTAACGACAAAAATAAACAATGTAAACAATATTACACATTTTTTAATAGTCTTATTTCACTATGCTTTAAATGTCTTTTTAAAATATATTATAATATACTGTGTACTTTGCTCATAGTGGGTTGCAGAGTAATGGATTGAGAAATGCTCGAACCTGAGTGTAGTGCTATTGAACCCGACAGCTTGGTTATAAATACCCTTTTTTTCTCCTAATATAATATTAAAATATTTTTTTCTTAGTATAGTTTATTTACTTAAACCCTATATTACTGGATCGTTGTATAATAATAAAAATATTTGCTTTGCAATGATTATGTTTTACACTGTGTTATTAAAACTATCAGTATAGTTGGCGTTTAATATTCATACACTATACTCAAAGTTGTCTAATATGAAATTTTATAGCATACCTACAAGTTTTGAACAAATTTGAACAAATTCACTATTCCTAATACCAATGTTCATTATTGTGCAATAATCATATATCATTTAGATCTATCTACATATCAATGCTTATCTCTGTTATTTAAATGAAATGTATTTATTTTTATCCATTTAATTATTGTTGATTGTACTACATATTGATTGATAATTTGAAATCAAACATGTTATATAATGCATTTTAAGATTGTGTCATACTTTTTAAAGCTATACATTTTTATTGTGTTTTTAAATCATATTAAAATTTATTACTTTTATTCACTTCGATATGCTAATGGTTTATCACAGGAGAAGACACTTATAATATATTTATAATCATAAAGAGTTGTTTTATTCTATAATTGAAATATCAAGATCTATATGTATATTAATACTTTTTTTTGGATTCTATTCCATCTGTTTAGAAATAAATGTGATAGATTTAAACTTTAACTATTGTTGTGGACACACATAATGTTCTATTCGATTATTTTCAAATATAATGTGGTTTGCCCTGTGCTATTTGATTGTTTTACTATTTTACATGGTTTTATTTTTTTGACACATGTCAGTTGAGGGTATGGTACTGCAGTAATAATAATGAAACAAGTATATTAACTTTTTTACAATGAAAAACAATTTTTGGTGCTCTTTAAATAAATTATACTATGTAGGTATCCTTAGCGATTACATTCAATATTTTGATTCCAATTTTCATCGGTTTAGTATTACAAATTACAATTCTTACTCATTGTGGACTACTTTGATGAATACAAAATCCTAAAAATCCTTTTTTAATTCTATTCCATCTATTCAATAATTATTATTGCTCTCTGCTGTTTGATAGTTTTACTTTTTTACATGGTTTTATATGTTTAACACATGTAAATAGAGGGTATGGTACTGTGGTGCTAATACTGAAACGATTAGGTAGGTATATTAACTTTTTTACGATTAAAAACATTTGTTGAAGCAATTCAAATGAATTATACAACAATGTAGTTACCCTTAACGATTACATTCAATATTTTGATTCCAATTTTCTACGGTAAGTATTACAAATTACAATTCTTACTCATTGTGAACTAAAAAAAGATTGTGCAAACAGTGACTGCTAGATAGCGGACGCTGTTGACGCCGAAGGCGTCTCAGTTTTCCACCCTCATGTGTTATCATAAGTTATAATTATCACACGATTCGTAACCTCGGTAGATTTTTGTAATTCTACATAAAAATGTTTTGAATTATTAATTATTAATTATAAATTATAAATTAATGATTTTTTAATAAAATAGAAAAGCGAATTACACCCTCAGCGAGGCACACAGAAGCTAGTCTAATATATTAAAAAAATTTCTGAGCGCTCCCATTGGTCGACGGTTTTTTTTATTCCGCGGGAGCTTTTTCCCTTTTTCGTCGGTCCCGTCCCGTTGCCTTTTACCTCCTCTTTCCATTTCGGCCGTCCTTTGAATTTTCCGACGAGCCGTTTTCCCGATTCGACCGGATGAAAAACCCATATATATATCGATGCAAGAACTGACCAATCGCGGCGATCGGTACCTGTTTCCCTCGCTCCTCCGTGACGTTTCGCCCCGCGTGACGTCACTTCTCCGCGGTCGTCCGCTTACCTTATCTACCTTTTCGCGTCCGCCGCACCGCTGCCGGACCGTTTAAATATACCGATTTTCGCCATGATTTTCAACTCGACCGTTAGGTAGGTAGGCATTAGGCGTTAGGCGATAGGATCTGTAGGTACCCGGTTCGAACCCTGGCCGTACGGTTCGACGTTTGTTGTCGTTGTACTGCCGCCGTTGAATTGCACAGCCGCCGACGAACGATGCCATCGGGATCATCTGATTTCGTTTTTTTTTTTTTTCGATAAAGTTTCAACTTTTTTTTTTTTAAGTTTTTACAAATTTAAATGCGATTTCTATTTGTATCCGTTATATAAAAGCAATGGAAGACCTGGTACGTTTTTAATTGTGCTTTAAAATTATTACGTTAACTTTGATACGATTTATATTTACAAATGGCCGTATGTTTTCATTATACTTTTCTTATTGGAATGAAATTCAAAGTCATTGGTGCTAATGATACTGTTCAATATAAAATGGTACGTATTACATTCAACTTCAACTAAGCTTTTATTGTGTCTTTAAACAACGTTAAATGAATGTTTTCATTCCTAATAGTACGTTCAAAGGTAATGAATTATAAAATACTCAAACACCGGTACATTTTCAACCGTAGGTGGACAATCTGATAGTATTCGTCAATATACAATACATAGGAAGGATTCAATGTGATTGAACGAAATAACACTTTTGAAAACATATATGGATTTCTAATCAGATAAAATGGTATGTATTTCATTTTTTTATTCGTATTATTATTCAACTATACTCTAAATGTGTTTGTAAAATATTTTAAATACATAATAAATTTTAATTGTTATAGGGAAAGAGCTTTGTTGACTGGAATTTTATAGTTAAATACGTATGGCTGTACCTAATGACTGTAACTTTCTGACATTTGTTGCGTAGTAATTTTTGTGCTGCCGCCGCCGAAATGTATAGCCGCCGTCAATGTCTGATATATCGGAATCGATTTGTTTTTTTTTTTCGTTTAAGTTTTAACTTTTTTTTATCGTTCTTTAAGTTTTAACTTATTAACAAATATATATGTGACTTCTATTTGTTTTCGTTATATAATTACACACAGCTAAAAAGCACTGAAAACCTGGTATGTTTTTAATTGTGCTTTTGAATTATTACGTTAAATTTGATATGATTTATTTTTCCAAATAGCCGTATGTTTTCATAATACTTTTCTTATTGGAATGGAATTCAAAGTCATTGGTGCTATTGATACTATGTGGGATCTAAGTAGAGAGGAGTGTGATTCTATAGTAGAGTCTTATCTATCACGTGACTATTACGAGCACCCCCGTATAACATTGAGTAACGTACTATCTTATTACCCGGTACATAATACAAATTTAAATCTTGCTACCGATTTTCTGTTAATACTTTTCATTAAATTCGATCATCGCATAAGTGGTCTAACGTTAAAATTTTGTGGAACGCAATGTATGGCTGATCAATTAGAACACGATGAAATTAATGACGATAATTATTCGTATGTATATACTGTACAGCATTACCAAGTTCTATCAGAATTTTTCGATCGATTTTTAATCCTTAAATGCAGTGAATGTGGTAAATATTTATCACGCTGCTGGACACCTGGTACTACGTTTCTGCTATACGGTGATCGCGGTGAGCATTGAGTACCAGCGGATCGAAGCTATTATGATTTTGATTTCTTAACAAGTATTCATCATTATTAAAGTTAGTACCTATTAAATTTGTACAAATTAAATTAATTAATTGATAGTTTATCTTATGCATAAAGATGATTATATTCAACCTAGGGATTGTAAAAATGTCTATTTTAATTACATGTGAATTTCTGTTTTTTATTTATTCCCCTTAAATATAAATAAGCACATTCAATCATAATATTTATTCATATGAAAGAAAGCATTCATGATAATAATAATAATATTTTTATATGTAGCATGGATTCATTCAAACAGCGGTTGGCTGTAGACGCGGCCATTTGCCGTTTGTCAGTGGGACAGTTGGTGTTGGGACGATGTTACGATATACAACTGCTAACCGTTACTAACACTAAATTCGGTCGGAGTATTTTAGCCAAAATGAATGCCGATGAAGAAGACAGATTAATAGAATGCTACCTGCCTAAAGCGGTGACGATGAACGATGAGGAGGTAGTGGACTTCAATGTTGCCGAGAAAAAAGACCTAAAATTTATATTCTTAGGAATGCGTGGAAACGCATTCATGTATAAATTCATTTAAAAAAAATTAATTTAATATAAAATGTTTATAAAAATTACCTTGTTATTTTTTACTTGACCTTATCTAGTAATAATATTTTCTATAGACACGATTGTTATATGTGATTATATTGTAAATAAGGTTTTATTACAAATTATATGTGTTATACAGAGTACAACGACAAATAATTATGTTTTCCAAGAAAAAAAAAAAATAAAAAAAAAAATAAACTGAAAGTCGAATAAAAAATAAAATTTATAATTTTACACTCAAATAATTTAAGATGATGATTAAGTTATTTGTATTAATTATAATCTACATGATACTAGATCTAATAATAATAATGTTTACATATAAAGAATATATTATTATACATACATACTAGGTTTTTGTTATGCATAATGTATAAAAAATATTATTCATTATTTATAGAAAGAAGAATTGTACAGGAGATTAAAACTATAATGTAAATAATATATATAGATTAATGATGAAATATTTTTAACATAATAATAAAAAATACTTAAAGACTAATTAATTTTATAATGACCATGAGCTAGAGTATGCACACAGTCATTTAAAATATATCTTTTATCGTCCGATCGATTCAACGTTTTTTTCATCGAATTTATCGTTTTCGCCTGATGTTTGAACGATCGGATGGATTTATTTAATCTATACGGTGTGTACGGCGTATAACTCGGCCGCAGGGAGATGACAATACCAGCATTTTGCCGGTGAAGATTATCCACCACAGCTTGACTACATCTCACCGCTACACGTTTCCCTCGCTCGTTATCATCATCGTCATCGTTGTTGTCGTCGTCGTCGTCATCGTCGTCTTCATCGCTGCCGCTAGCGTTAACATCATCATCATCATCATCATCATCAACATTATGCATCTCAAACAAACACCGCTTGTGATCCGCAAGCGTCAAATGGTTTCGAATCACGTGCCCCCTTATCCCTTTGGCTTTGATCGTCTCTTTGCGCTCAATTTCGTATGCGTAAGATTTTGCCCGAAGTGCGACGAATTCGTACATGGTATGACCATGGGTTTCATCCTTAAACAATCCGGGTATTTTCGCACGCTCGACTGCATAGCAAGGATGATCATAGGGGAGATTAGACGTGTCCATTCGACGTAGCAAGTTGTCCGTGTTTGCTAGATCTTGATAAAAATCGGTCGTTGTTATCTGATAAACGAATGAATCTGAAACATATTTTATAAAAAATAAAAATAAAGTTGTTATATTATAATAATTATCATAATTTACCGGTATCGGTGTACAACAGTTCTATGTTATGTTGATAATGTTTTTTCATGACGTTATAGTGATAATCGTACACCGATTGATGTAAAAAACTGCCTCGTACTTAGCCACCAGGTGCCTGGTACAATTGGGAGATACATGCACTGATCCGGACTTATCAAGGATTATCCAAAGGGACTTCTATGTAGATGATTTATTGACAGGAGCAGACACTGATGAACAATGTGTTGAGATTTTCCAAAAACTCACCAGTGTGCTCAACGTCGCCCAGTTGCCATTAAGGAAGTGGTGGTCAAACTCATCAACACTCTTGTCCTTGTTACCTACCACCACTGATGATAACTACATAATTACATTGTCAGAATCTGACTCGGTGAGTGCGTTGGGTTTGCAATGGCAACCCAGCACAGATAGTTTCAGATTTGTCGTGAAACCATGGACTCCACCTAAGCGTATGACTAAGCGGGGTTTATTGTCAAATATCAATAGTATTTATGATCCCATTGGTTTGATTACTCCAGTACTCATCAAAGGGAAGATCTTTTTACAACAATTATGGAGTCTGAAAATCGACTGGGATGAAATATTATCAGATGACATCTGTTCAAGGTGGACAACCTTCTATTCCAGTCTCCATCAACTTGTTGATTTGTCAGTACCTAGAAAGATGTTACTCGCCGATTTTGTCACTCTTCAAATACACGGCTTTTGCGACGCATCTCAACTGGCATTTGGTGCTTGTGTGTATCTGAGGTCATTCGCACGTGACAGCAGTGTGTATGTACACTTGTATACATCTAAGTCCAGGGTCGTCCCAATAAAGGCCACGACCATACCGAGGCTCGAATCATGTGGAGCCGTGACTCTAGCCGAACTTGTTCATGAAATTCAAATTGAACTACGTCAATTAAATGTCACAGTCCTACCTAATAATGTATTCTTGTGGAGCGACTCTACAATTGTTCTGGCTTGGATCGCGAGCACTAGTTTATTCCATGTGTATGTTTCAAATCGTATAGCCCGTATCCGAGACTTATCCACTACATATCAATGGCACCATGTCCCAACAAACGATAATCCGGCTGATGTAATTTCACGAGGTGTTGACGTGCGTACAATCACTGTCTCCTCTCTTTGGTGGCATGGGCCATCTTGGTTAAGTCAAGAGTCAACTGCTTGGCCAGACTGTCCATCATTACCAACAGAGATGCCTGAAGTTAAACCTGTGAACTTCGTTTTATCAGTATCCCAAGTAGCTTCACCTTGGTTATTAGAATTGTATTCAGATTGGATGAAGCTGTTGCGGATTTCAGCTCTGATCATGCGGTTTATCTCAAATTGTCGGATAAAAGCAGAGTGTAAAGAAAACCGGTGTGTTGGGTTTATTCTATCGCAAGAGTTACAGGAAGCAACGATTCACTGGTTGCGACAAGCTCAATCCGTGGCATTCTCTGAAGACTATTCTTTGTTAAAAAACAAACAACAAGTGTCCCGTCGCAGTTGCTTAAAACAATTAAGTCCGTTCATTGATGAAGCTGGGCTCATTCGTGTTGGAGGTCGTTTGATGAATGCTTCCATATCATACTCCATGAAGCATCCCATCGTATTACCATCCACCAGCCAAGTGACTCGTTTACTATTCCAATATGAACATATCAAATTACTGCATGTGGGACCATTGGCATTATTAGCACATATCAATAATCATTACTGGGTTATTAGAGGTCGGTGCATAGCAAGATCCACCGTCAGTCGCTGTATTCAATGCTTCAAAACCAGTCCTAGATTGGTATCACCTTTCATGGCACCCCTGCCACTTGAGAGAGTGACCATCGCAAGACCGTTTGCACGAACTGGTGTAGACTATTGTGGCCCGATTATGGTGCGAAATGGTTTAAGGTAAGTTACTCCTCTGAAAAGTTACGTGTGCGTGTTTGTCTGTCTAGTCACCAGAGCAATACATCTAGAATTAGTGTCTTCTTTGTCAGCAGATGACTTCATCAACACTTTATCCAGGTTTATGGCTCGCCGTGGGCAATGCCGAGAATTGTTCAGCGATAATGGGACCAACTTTGTTGGCACAGATCGAATCCTGCAGACGCATATTCTAGAGTGCCAAAGTACACAACGTTTTAAGCGGCCAAGGCATTGATTGGCATTTCATACCACCTGCAGCACCTCACTTTGGAGGTATATGGGTCAAGTCAGCCAAAAAACATTTGCTGCGTGTGTCCAAAGGCGTTATGATGACATTTGATGAGACTACCACACTACTATGCCGAATAGAAGCAGTGCTGAATTCACGGCCATTAACACCACTGTCAAACGATCCTTCTGACTTCAATGCGTTGACAGCTGGCCATTTCTTGGTTGGTGGTCCACTGCAGCTCCCACCTGAACCAGATTGTACAGGCATTCCACAAAACCGACTGCGTCGATTCAAACTCATGCAAGCACAAGCACAGAATTTTTGGAAACGGTGGTCGTCCGAGTATTTGCCTCAGTGTCAACGACGTGGCAAGTGGACCAAACTTACGCGAAACATTGAAGTAGGAGATTTAGCAGTGTTGAAGAATGACAATAGCCCACCACTGCAATGGGACCTAGTGCGTGTTACCAAAGTTCATCCGGGACCTGACGGAGTTGTACGAGCTGTCACGGTACGGAATTCTTCGGGATCTGAGGTCAAGCGTCCAACAACCAAGTTAGCTGTTCTCCCCACTGAAAACGATGAAGTCGAAGAAGGGCCGAACATGTCTTAAATTGTTATTTTGTATTTCTCGCTTATTTGTAATTATTGTTAAGTATCTGTGGTGATCCATGTATTCAAATTGTTATAGTTAGTCAAAATCAGTTAGTCTACTATTATCTGTAATTTTTGAAAGGTATATCCCTTTCAAAAAGGGGGAGAATGTTTGCGCGCAAACAAGTTGTCATTGTTCATGTTTTATTGTTTATTTTTGGTGTTATCATTTTCGTGCGATGTGTAGCGGTGCGTTGCGTATCCGCAGCCATCATCGGCGGTGGTGATAAGCCTCCGTGTGGGACCGGCCGGAACGTAATCGCGCTGTTGTCGCCGTGCGTAAATGTTCGTTATTTCCACGTTTTCATTATTGTCGGTTATGTTTTTTTTGTATAGTAAAAGTCATGTTCTCAGTGTCACAAAGTTTCGTAAGTTCTCGTGTTTGTTGTTTTAGTGTGGTGACACTGAGAAATTTATCTTCATTGTGGTGTCCGGCGGCCAAAGCCTTGGTGGTAAATGTCGTCGGCACCAGCTCTCTCTCGTTTATGTGCTTTTCAGCTGGGAACATCAAAGCCTTGTTTTCGTCATCTGCAGTCAAATTATTGTAAAACCACGTTTTCTTGTGTTGTTGTGTTCCGGTTCTGGCCGTCTGGCATATCTACCAGCGGTCATTGTGATTAACGTGGTTTTGAATTGTGTTGTGTTTATCTGCAGACACGTGTGAAGTCTTCATCAACAGTTGTCGGCACACATTCGCACGTGCGCAGGGTCAATTTGTTTTTTTTTTTTTGTATTGTAACTTATTTGACATAACTACAGGCCCTGGTGCGGTAGCGTGGGTGTAAAACCAGGTGTATGTCTCAACTGTTATGTGAGTATTGGTCGACCATATTTGTGTATCGTTAAGTGTGCCACAGGCCGACGGGTCTAGCCCTCAAAGGCAGTTGATTTATTTATTACATTTTATTTATATAGTTATTGCCTTTATATTATTTCGTGTGCGCCGTGTGGGTCACATAATTGATTAGTATTATTAATGTACTATTATTGTTAGTTACTATTGTATTATACAGACCAATTTATTATTATTAAAGTTTGTTTAACATATTATTCATAGCCAAAAACACAATTGTTTGTTATTATTAATTACCCTTATTTAACCGGCGAACAAGCCACCCTATATAACTGCGGGTACTTGCCGCGCCAACAGTGGCAAACAAGGTCATTTGATGGACATTTGCTACTCTAGAAAAAACGATGCCGGTCGTCAGAATATTAATTCGGGAAACGCCACACCGTACTCGCAACGCGCGCCGCGTACGGTACAACAAATTCAATGCGCGAACGAGAATTACAACGAAACACCCATAACGGACAATCAATGCGAAACTGTTTTCACATATTATCGATAATAATCGATAATCATATAAAATGTAAATCTAGCGCATGTAACATTGATGAATTGCATCTCCTCGTTGATACCGGGGCAGATATTAATATCATTAAATTACAATTTTTAAAAAATAATTTATTCATCGACGAAACTAATAAAGTATACATACGCGGTATTAATCAACAACTAATACATACAATAGGTCGAATAAATATTCCAATTACAATCAACAGCAAAGAAATAAATTTAACATTTGAAGTCGTAGGCCCACAATTTCCTTTATTAAAACACGGAATATTAGGAAAAGTATTCTTAATCGAATCAAAAGCAATAATAGATTTCGCGAATAATACATTAGTTTTAACAAATCATTATAATAAAGAAACGATAAAAAATTGTTACACAATAAATGCACGTTCAGAATCCATAATTAAAATCCCGATAAAAAACACTGAAGTACATAATAATTGCATTTTGATACAAAAACAAGAATTATCGAAAGATTTGTTTTGTAGCGAAAGTTTAACACACGTAAAAGACGGTTATTCCATAATTAGTATTTTAAATATATCCGAAGCAAACAAAAAACTTACAGATAATGAAATAAATAAATTAATATAGAATAACGAAAACGACTATGAAATATTAACATTTAACATAGAAATGGATAACAATAGCAGAATAGACAAAATAAAGAAACTAATAAAAGTAGATCACATGACGAGAAACGAAAGGGAGACTATAATAAACATATGCAATAAATATTCCGACGTATTTTTCCTAGAAGGCGATAAATTAACATGTACTAATACTATAGAGCATTCAATTAAGTTAAAATCAGACGCTAAAATACCAATACATCAGAGACAATTTAGGTTACCATTTTCTCAACAAACGGAAATAAATAAACAAATAAATAAAATGTTAGATAACGATATAATACAGCCTTCACTAAGCGGTTTTAATGCACCACTTATTCTAGTTAAGAAAAAACTAGATAACTCAGGTGTACAAAAATATAGAATCGTCGTCGATTTTAGAAAATTAAACGACGCTACCTTAGACGAAGTATTCCCATTACCAAATATTAATGAAATTTTAGATAGACTAGGTAATTGTACAATGTTTTCTGTTATTGATTTAACACAAGGTTTTTATCAAATACCTCTTTCACAAGACTCACGCGAATTCACAGCCTTTAGTACGCTTGAAGGTCATTGGGAATTCAAAAGAATGACAATGGGAATGAAACAAAGTCCCGCAATTTTCCAAAAGTTAATGACCAACGTTCTTTCAGGTCTAACTCCACTTCAAGTAATGGTTTACCTAGATGACATTTTAATTTTCTCAAGATCTTTAAACGAACACGCAAATAAATTATCAGAAGTTTTTAATAGACTCAAATCACACAATTTAAAAATCGAACCGCATAAATATAATTTTCTAAAACGGGAAATTTTATATCTCGGTCATAAAATAACAAGTGAGGGAATTAAACCCAATGAAATAAAAATTCAAGCAGTACTTAATTATCCTCCTCCAAAAACCGTAAAACAAATTAAATCATTTCTTGGCTTAAGTGGGTATTATCGGAAATGCATAAAAAATTATAGCGCCATCGCTAAACCATTAACAACATTATTATGCAAAGACGTAAAATTTAATTGGACTGAAGAGTGCCAAAGGTCATTCGATACGCTTCGAACAGCACTTTGTAAACACCCAATATTAAAATACCCAGATTTTGAAAAGAAATTTTATCTCACTACTGACGCATTCGGTAAAGCACTCGGTGATATATTATCACAAATACACAATGGAAAAGACTTCCCCGTAGGTTATGCGAGCAGAACATTAAATAAAGCTGAAAGTAACTACTCTACTATTGAGACCGAACTTTTAGGAATTATTTTTGGAGTTACATTTTTTAAACATTATTTACTAGATACTCATTTCATTATCATAACTGATCACCAACCATTAGTTTATTTAATGAACTTGAAAAATCCCTTATCTAGATTAGCTAGATGGAAATATTATTTGTTAGAATACAATTTTTCTATACAATACAAAGCAGGCTCTACCAACAAAGCTGACGCTCTTACTAGAATGTACACAATAAATGAAATCATAGAAAATACATATGAAAATTTCATTAAAGATATAAGTACTAAATTAATCACCAATAATAATATAAAAGAAACATCAGAAAATTTATTGGATACTAATCCTAAGTATCATATAGTTTCCGAAATTTCTAAACATTATAATTTTAAAGAGGGAATCAATTATGAAATCAAACAAAAATTCGGAATAAATCAATCACTCCTAGATAGTAAATTAATTGGCGATATACGTTACTTTAAAAACAACGACCGATTCGTAATATTTATGATAACAAAAAACAAAAATAAACAACCAACATCATATGAAAATATGTACGTTGCGCTCATGAATTTAAAACATTTCTGTATAGATAACAACATAAACAAACTCGTAATGAATAAACTAGATCAATCGGACAGTTTAAAATATGACACAATCAGAGCAATGATACGATATATATTCCGTAAAACCGATATCGAAATAAACATATGCGCTTACAATAATTATACCCAAGAACAAAAATTAGATATACTAAATCAATTTCATTATTCACTAATAGGAGGGCATCTTGGAATCAACAAAACATTAAAACGAATTAAACATAATTGTAATTGGCTAGGAATGAGGAAAGACGTAGAAGAATTTATAAAAAATTGTGAGTCATGCCAGAAAAATAAAATCTCCAACAAACATACACGATAACCACTTGCTATAACAAGTACCGCCTCAAGGCCATTCCAGAAAATATTTTTAGATATAGTAGGTCCATTAACTCCTACCTTTTCTGGAAATAATTATATACTTACCATGATGTGCGATCTCACTAAATATTCCATCGGAACGCCAATACCTAATCATACTGCAAACACTGTAGCAGAAGCATTTGTTACACATTTCATTACGACACACTCAATACCTAATGAAATCCTAACAGATCAAGGCACAGAATTTTTAAGTAAAACTTTCACAGAAGTATGCAAATTATTAAAAATAAAAAAATTACACACTAGCCCATTTCGACCACAATCCAACGGAACTTTAGAACGAAGTCACCGAACGTTAGGTGAATATTTAAGACACTATGTTGACAAAAACCTAGATAACTGGGATATATTATTACCTTACGCATTTTTTGTTTATAATTCTACGGAACATTCGGTAACCAGATATCAGCCGTATGAATTAGTTTACGGGAAAAGATTAGAAATTCCTATTAAATTAAAATCGGAACCTGAACCACGTTATAACTGACGATTACTTATACTAAATAAAACAACATATGCAAGAAGCACATAAAATTACGCGAGAACGATTAGTTAATAATAAACATAAAATAAAAGAACGTTACGATCTAAAAGAAAACCCATTAGATATAAACATAGGCGATTTTATACTATTAAAACAAAACGCACATAGAACTAAACTAGAACCACTTTGGCTAGGACCATACGAAGTACTAGATATTATAAATGAACATAATATCATTATAAAAAAAGGACGTAAATCAGTTACAGTCCATAAAAATAACGTGAAAATATATCACTGTTGGCGCTGCAAGTGCATACAATAATAGCAGGCAGGCTTGTTCGCCAGTTAAAATTAAATAATTAAATAAAAAATAAAATAAAAAATAAAACCAATTTGTAAATAAATAAATAAATATATTATAATAAATTAAAATACTGCCCACACGGCACAGCCAATTATAATAAATAAATGCTAATAAATGAATGCTAATAAATGAATAAATAAATGCTAATAAATGCTAATAAATGAATAAATAAATGCTAATAAATGCTAATAAATGAATAAATAAATGCTACCCAATACGGCACAGCCAATTATAATAAATATATGAATGAATAAATAAGCCTTTGGTGGCTAGGCCCGTCGGCCTTTACACAAGAACAAATATGGTCGACTAATACTCACATGTGACTGTGATTGATGGCGGATTTCATCCCAACGCGACCGCACCAGTGCTGTGACTTGACAAATGCCTACGACGGCACACCGCAGTGTATAATAAAAAATAAGTCACAGCGACTAGTGCGTGCGACCAACAAAGCACAGTCACCAACGAAGACAAAAACCGTTCTGCAGCCCGAATGATGACACGAAAGACAAAACCACGTTATTCACAATGCGACCGCTGGTAAAACTAAAAAACAATAAATATTAAATCGCTGGACAATATCCGATTGCCTCGAACGATACTTTACCAGACGGCCGATTCACAAAACGAAGAGCGACGACAACGTGGTTTCACAAGAAAATGACTGCAGACACGGGAACACGAAACTTGAATTGATGTGCACACCACGAAAACGAAAAGACAAGAGAGCGACGGTGCCGACGACATTCACCACGAAGGCTATGCCGCCGGACACCACAAAATGAAGATAAGTGTCTCAGTGCCACCACACAAAACTGAAAAACACACGAACTTAATGAAACTTGTGGCACTGAGAACATGACTTTAACTTTTACTGACTAACATAACATAACCGACAATATTTGAAAAACATGGAATAACGAATACATTTCATGCGATGATAACGATGCGATTACGTACCCGGCCGGTCGCACACGGAGGCTTATCACCGCCGCCGACAATGGCTGCGGATACGCAACGTACCGCTAAACATCGCACGAAAATGATAACATAATGTACAAACGAATTACATAACACAAATACATTTATGTCGCGGCATATGGCGCGAACAATCACAATGACTAATTAAGAAAGAAACTTATATACTGAACAAATATCACAATTAATTATTCATATTATTAACATAAAATATTACTTTTCAGATCATTATTCATTTAACCCTTTCGGTCATAGTGTCCCCTATGTAGGACACATATTAGGTCAGCTAAAAACTGTATAAATAATTTTCATATGATAACGATTAATATTTAATTTTATTGCATAGTGTGTCTAGTTTCTATGACAATTGAATAATTAATCATTTAGAGTTTATAAATTAATCTATAGATGAAATAAATATCGAAATTTAGTGATTACAATTATTCATTGATATGGCATATTTGTTGCGGTATTTGTTATTGATAACTTATATTTATCATGGAAGAAAAAATATGTTCCAATATAGTAACATGTGATCTATCGTTTATTACGCTTACACGTGATTAATTATATTCCAATGGCGCGTAATATGTATGTAAGTATGTGTCCTGTATACGGGACACTGTGACGCCTCGTTTGTTATCACCGGTGTTATCGTTATTTCAAAATGTGTTGTCGTAACGATGATTATTATCTGTAATTTTGTTACTTGTTTGAAATAATACGAATTAAATTAAAATGACAAATAAATTAAATACTCAATCAATTCTTGATATACTTGACTGTGACTTATCAAACTTTGAGGGTTCTTCAAGTGACGATGAAGACAATCAAATTCAGGAAGATTTATTGTATCATGGTATGTGAGAAATGTAACAATATATTTTATTTTAAATATTTTGCATTCTAAATAGTTTATGGTAATGATCAAGAGGATAAAGATGAATTAGAAAGTGTAAATGCACATACTGGAATTTATATTGATCAGTTGGATGAATTACTGAACTTCAGTGACAATCAATGTAAAAAGTTATACAATTTTCATAATGCTATTTACCTACACATTTATTTTATATTTATTTTATAATGTTACAGTAAATGAATATTTGTTATTTGATAATTCTGATCAAGTTCAAGCTACAAATCAAAATAATTATGTTCAATCTGAAACATATGAACCGGTAAAAAATTTAAAATGGAAAACAAATGCTACATATATTACACCTAATATTGATTGGTATATACCACCTCTAAATGATATTGACTGTTTGCTACTTCCTTCTGAATATTTTTTTAAATACATAAATAATGAAATGTTTGAACTAATATCTAAATTATATTTGACTGATAAAAAAAGTGATAGTTATTTTATTTTATTTTAATTTATGATTTATTTATAGTGTTCTAAGTAAGCTAATTTGTTATATTGTTTTAAACGAGTTAATTTTGTTATTTTTTAAAATTATCTAAATTATATTCGACTGATAAAAAAAGTGATAGTTATTTTATATTTTTATTTATTTTATAAGGGTTTTTTATTTATAATTTTATAACCAAGTTATTATTTTATTTATTTTTTTTTTTTTTGAGTTACTTTTAATTTTGTTATGCTAAAAAGTATGAAAACTGTTTTTTATTTGCCAATTTTATGTATTGAATTAATAAAAAGATTATATGGAAACATAATTTTTTATTTTTTATTTTAACGTTGAATCACAATGTCCCATATATGGGACACTTTCTACTTTCTAAAATAATAACGCTATCATAATTGAAAAGGTACCAAAAATTTTTTAAAAATTCAAATAATATGTGTAAAAAATTTCATAATTTTATCATGAAAAATGTAAAAGTATGACTGAAAGGGTTAAGAAGGAATTTATCGATTTCATAAAAAAGTTAATTATTAAATTTATTAATTCAATAATTAATTCTACATTTATAATATAACATTTCCTTCGACTACATATTATTTGTTGAGTGTTTTTTTTTTTCGGTTTTAGTAAAAGAGTGTTATAGTGACATACATTTATAACATGAAAATTAGGAAGCCCAGTATGTTATACTCTGTATGTAAATCAAAAATAAGCTGTTGTATGTGTTCATCATTCTTTTTTCATTGGATAATGGAATGAAATTCAAAGTCATTAGTGCTATTCAAAACAAACACAGATTAAAAATTAAGAAAACCGGCATGTATTTTTTTTTTAAAAATATTATTAGGAGAGAGCTACTGGATGTTTCAATGATTTTCGTTCAACGAGAAGGAATGTGATTGACTTTGATGATTTTTTTTTAAACACAAACAGATATAAAATAATTAACTTATGTTCAACACTTTTTATAATTTAATTGTTCACAAATAGTCTATTTTTTGACTATTATTTAATTGTGTCTTTAAATTATGTGTTACATAATTATAAATTTGTTTTTTAAATATATGTCAAATACAATTTGATATATTTTTCCAAATAATTTAGGGAGAAGATAGCTGTTGTATGTTTTCATTATACTTTTTTTATTGGAATGGTAGCCAATTCAATGTCATTGGTGCTAATGACAAAAATCAATTAGAGTTAACAATATTACACATTTTTTAATGCTCTTATTCCACTATGCTTTAAATGTCTTTTTAAAATATATTAAACTATACTGTGTACTTTGCTCATAGTGGTTTGCAGAGTAATGGATTGAGAAATGCTTGAACATGAGTGTAGTTCTATTGTACCCAAGAGCTTGGTTATAAATACCCTTTTCTTCTCCAAATATAATATTAAAATATAATTGTCTTAGTATAGTTTATTTACTTAAACCCTATATTACTGGATTGTTGTATAATAATAAAAATATTTGCTTATGCTTATGGTTTATTAGAGGAGAAGACACTTATAATATATTTATAATCATAAAGAGTTGTAGTCCAGTCAAATTAGGAAAAAGTTCGGAACTAATTCCACGAAAGCTGGAGTTTAATTTTTTTTTTAGATCATACCTCACTTATAAACATACTAAAAGTCCTGACACCTACCCCTTGTGCTTAGCCCTCCACCCCTCTTCAAAGGGTGGCGCACCCCTTTCACTTGCTTCGCTTATACGATAAAAATACCCATGACCAAAATTAAAGACCATACAATTTACCATAGACTAGTTAATATGTATAATAATAAAAACTTAATGTATATTTAAAAATATATGTACCTATTTAATATTTTACAGATATAAAAATCATATCATTAGATAGTACCACATGATGAGTAGGATTAATATTCCCTATATCTTTTTGAGATACACACAAAAAATCTGTAACATTGTTAAATGATACATTAAAGGCTTGATAATGTTTATCAAAATAATTTGTAATAATAAACAATTTTACAATAGCATATGTATAAAAATGAATTTAATTAAACAAAGATTAGGCAATAAAGTATCTTCATCGGAAACATTAACTATGATTGACATATTTTTATTATTGTACACAGTACCTTTTATATTAACCTTAGATACAAACATAGTTTTTTCAGAGATGCAATTAAATGGAATTAATTACAAATTGTGTTTTAGTATTATACATTTCAAGCTTGAATCGGGGTAATTTAATTATTTTTCCTATCCTTATAGGAATAGTATAAACATCACTTTTTGGTGAACTTAATCTAAATTCCAATTGAAGTTGTAGTTTTAGTGACAATGTATATACAATATTTTTCCTAGAGGTAATCGAGTTAGCAGTATCTTTTAGTTCCTTATGTTTCGCTTCAAAATGCATTGACCAAAAAGGAGATAAAGGACATGACTTTTCGATTATAGATGGATAGTGGACCATGTGATGGTGTTTTGGTTTCAAGTGCACATTAAATAATTTTAAATATAGCTCATGATGATCAGAAATTAAAGTTTTAAGTAAAATTGCATCCCCTGGACGAACACTTTTACTTAATGTTATATCTAAAATTTGTTTTAACAATAAATATAAGGACCAGGATTGTGTACTTGAAGGAACTAAATCTCCAATTATTAGCTCAGGGTATCTACTAAAACATAACATTTCACTTACTGTCATTTTTATACTCTTTTGTCGTTTAAGATTATCTTCTGTTATTTATGTTGGTTTATTTCGTATATCAACTATTCCATAATTGAATGTTTCAATTCTATTATTTAAATTGTCTAATGAGAAATATTTGCTTTAAAATATTAAGTGATTTAATGTAAAAGCTAAATCATACTTAAAAACACCTTCTAATAAATCGTGCATGATGTCTACACTATAGTTATTAACCACAGAAAATGAATAAACATTATTCCATGTACACATTTATTTTATACCAGTAAGAGAAGAATCGTTAGCCATTACATCTACATTATAATTGTTCAAATTTCTTAGACAGTTATCATTTTGTTTCAGCTGAGAGTGACATTCAGTTTTACTGCATTTACATAAACGAAAAGGGTATCTAGCAATAAAGTTTTCTGAAAAACCCAAATTTGAATGTAATCCAAGGTTATCCCCCAAAATTAAATCTAAGAAAAAATATACTTGATGTGATATGATCTTTAAGTTTATGGTGATTCCTGTCTCTTCTAAATAATTTAGTTCTGTTATAAGATTATAAAAAATTTTATGATTTCCATAATACTTTTTATCATCCGTTTTAAATAGAGAAGCTAAAAATATATTGTTTAACGAAGAAGATAACTCAGTTCTCAAACATGGTAATGAAACATATACAGCACCTAGCTTTTGACAACCAGCATGAGAATCTAAAGGGTTATTCACTTTGAAATCATCAAAATACAAAAACAAAGGTAAAATTATTTTGTTCTGATTCATTCTTAATTTCTCCTTCCATAATTGTGATTGTAGAAAACTAGATATCAACTCACTTTTAGTTGTTTTCAAATAAGATATATAATTTATATCTCAAACATATAACTGTGTTCTTAGAATTTTTCGAAAACTAATCTAAGAGGAATTACACTTATTTTAACTGCTTTTGGTTCCAATACTACTCTACCATTACATAATCTATCATTAAGCCTGTATCCAATGGATATTTCTTCAGATCGAACTAAAAGGCCCTGTTCATCAAGTGTCTGTAGTCTCAAATATTTAGTTTGCATACTTTCAAACCCATATTTAAAATTATCTCTTTAACTTGTGATAGCTCATTGCCAATATTATTATCGTTACATACGCTGATTACTTGATTTATCTTATCTTTCAAAATAGATAAACTCATACTATTAAACTCTTGTAAATCATCAATCAATTTTTGAACTATTTTTCTTAGTAAACCAAAGTAGCTATACCATTTAGAAATTAAAGCAATACTATTTTGATAAATTTGTTTTTTTATGTCATCTACTGATTCAATATTTAGATCTACATTATTATTAACATTGCTATTGGGAGAAATGTTTGAAACAGTAGGTGGTATTAACTCACAATAAGTATGAACTACTTTATCAATACTATTACAAATTAAATTTATAGGATGATCGTTTGAATGTTTCTTAAAATAATTTAAATTACTGAAACTTCTAAAACAATTTTGCTCTAAACATTTAAACTCTTTAATATTATTAACAATGTGAAATATATTTAAATGTATCATAAGGTGACTAACTGCCTAAAATTGTTCAAAACATAAAATCCACAATCCATATTTAAACATAATAACCCAGACAGCAATTTCATATTACCACAATGTGTTTAACATATTTTCAAAGAAATATTAATATTGACACAATGTGTTGGATTAGTATTTTTTATACTGTATAAATATGTTTTGAATGTTGTCACAATAACCCATGGCAGCTAAGAAAATATGGTCCTAAATATTTCCATACAATATTTCAACAATAAATCTCCAAATATTGTAGCAATGTAAATTTTAGATATTGTAACAATGTACTTTTTGCACATTGTATCAACGTTTATTTTACACATTGTAGGAGTTTATTTCAGACAATATTGTATCAATGTTTCTTTTAAAATATATTTTACCACTGTTCCTATAAATATTACTATTATGTAAACTTCCCACACAGCATTTGGAAAATTATAATATTTTCAGAATATTTTTTAATGATAAATAAAATAATGTTTATTGAAAAATATTGTTTAAATATGATAAAAATATTGCTAAAATATAATAAGAACATTGTCAAAAAAATATTTTTTTCAAATAACTGGACAGCTTTTAAGAAATATGATGAAAATACGAGTATTTCTCCATTAACTCACATAAATATTTTTTTGCTATACTCAAGAGGTTGTCTGACAATAATATTACTACTTTTAAGAAATATAATTTAAAAAAGAACTCCTAGATTGGGTGAGACTTCTAGGTAGAGTTAGACTCCTAAATTGAGTAAGATATAGAAATGGGTCTATTAATCTTGAAACCAATGTACTGTTGTGGACTAATGGTGACCCAGTTAGAATAATCATGTTCTAAGTATGAATAATACACGGATGTATGTGTAATCGAGTACCCATAGGCCACCACGGTAACTTCCGGTCTATGTGTCGCGCGCCGGCCATTGTAGGAAAGCGACGGAGAGTCTGAACTGACTACTCTTATGAGTAATTCAATTTTATCGGTTAGGTTCTCGTCTCTTATATTCTTTAATGTTCAAATATTTTATAATTATTTATGTAATAATTGCTGTAATATTGATTATATTTAGTTAAATAAACGTTAATGATATTAACTACAGGTAGTTGTAGGGATGCAACAGTACCACTGCTTTCGAAAAAACGATTCCGACTGAAACAGGTCGAATGAATCAATTTAAAATGTATAAATTTATTAAATTAAACCTTGCGAAAAATATACTTACTAGATAATATTTCCCTAAGAAACGCGTGCAATTTTTTAAAACTGGATTACTTTAATATAATTTATCATGTACACACACACAAAAAGTTAGAATCATTTATTAAACGGGGATTCTTACACAAAAAAAAATATGTATATATATACCTACATAGTCTTGATTTTAATTTTTATTTAAATTTTAAATACATTTAAATAAAATAAAATCTCTTGAAAATGTTCATATTAGTATCTTGTAAAAATTTCAAGTCCCTCCGATTATTATTTATTGAGTTAGGTACTCGGTTAGGTGCGTTGAAAAGTAATAATTGGAATCGGCATTTCGTAAATGTTGAGATATTCTCAAAAGTACCAACTAAACAAAATTTGCTATTCAAAACAAATTGATGATCAGATAACTCTTTTTAGGAGAAAATTTGATCACATCCACAGAAAAAAAAAAAGAAAAACACACATAGTAAAATCATTGATTATAGAATAATTTAATATATTGTATAATCAATGGTAGTAAGACTAATTCCTTGAAGAAACATTCCTTGTTTCACTCAGAATCTTATATAACTGAAAAAATATAATATCTATATATATAAAAATGGAGACAAAAAATTCGAAATTGCATCAGTTGAGAACGGCTGGGCCGATTATCTTGATTTTTTTTTTAAATGATAGAGAATGTCGTGGAGCGGGTTTATAGGGTTTATATATGGACCTAACTCCACCCCCGGGAGGTGGTCAAACAGGAATTTTGAGATTTACGATAAAAATTTTTGTTTTTGTTTATAAATGCTATGGGGGTTATAAGATTTGAGAAAATATTTATTTATTAGTGGTTAATATAATGAATTACCCGACGTTGCAAGGTAACCAAAAAAAAAACATAAATAAGTACTTTGAATATTTTCTATTTGTTTGTGTCATTAAAAATGCCAAGAAGACGCCAGAATTCCAATTTTTGTCGTAGAACAAATGCAGCTACAAACATGAGAAATAGAAGAGCGCAATGAACAGACGAACAATGCCAATTCGATAATGCAAATGATTCGTAGTTGACTCACACAGAGCAAATGAACAACTACGGCAACAGGTACATCGAACATTTATATCTGATTCATTCCTGCGTCTAGCATTCCAGTATGAGGCCGATATTGAATATTATGCTCATTCAAAAGTAGTAATTTGTGCTATGGACAAGGAATGCCCGCACTGCTATGCTCTCAAATTCAAAAATGAGCCAGTCTGGATGTGTTGTGCGTCAGGAAAGATGCAACTACCTGAAATTGAAACACCACCTGAACCATTGAACGGTTTACTTATCGGTACAGATCCAGATTCTAACGTGTTCCTGAAGTCAATTAGAACATTCAATTCATGTTTTCAAATGACATCGTTCGGAGCAACAGAAATAGTTCGTAATACTAATGCAAATGGTCAACAATACAATTCTATACTACGGATTTTAGTACGTTAAGGTTAGGTTAGGATTATGTATTAATTGATTATATTAATCCACCGTATTATGTCAAACTTGGTATAACTTTGATACTTTATTAGATTTAAATCATACACTAAGGTACGTACAAACAGCACTAGGTCCGCGATCTACCGCAGGTAGATTGCCTACCTGATAATATACTGCTGTGAATCAGAATTTTTATTCCGGAGAGAAAACTTAAGATAAATCTAGAACATCATCCACCGAATATTAAATAACGAGTTGAACAAAGTTAGAGTTATATTGAGTTGGTATATTTAACAAGCAACGAAGTGCACGGGATCAGCTAGTTTATGATAAAACTTAATATATAACCAACATATTATAAAGATTCTGTTTCATGACCTTTCTGAAAACATTGTACAGTTCTACAGCTATTAATTGTTATAAATACGTATCTCATTCGCGATAAGTCAACCATCGAAGCAAGTCGTTCGTTAATTGTCGCTCCGTATCTACGTTTTGCTATCGCCTTTTGTATAATGCCGGCGTCGTCTTCGGGCGGCGACGACAATCGTCCGCACGCTCCTAACAATTCAGTCGGTAAAATGAAAAAAACATCAAATGCTTCCAGACCACACAACACGGATCAGGAATGGACCACCAAGACAAGTAAAAAAGCATCTCAAGCTAAGAAGGTATCAACTCCAACTAGCCCTATATCTCCCACTCTACAGCAGATTAAAAATAATCCACCAGTATTAAATATGCCCAACAATACATTCGATTACGACATTTCATTATCTCATTTTTCTAATGACACGACCTATAATAATATGAATATAGATAAAGCTTTATCGCATTCTACAACCGATCACGCTAATGTTCCCGTTTCCGCAAATGCAACATACACCGCTGATATTTCAAACACTAATATAAATTACGATTCCAACGATATACAGTCCTTACGTAATTCCGAACAACTTAATAAATTTTTCTCCGCGGATTATAATGGTCCGTTCACTACCATTGCGGAACATTCAGATATCAACCTAAAAATTGATCACTGGCACCCGTTAAAATACGCAAAAATTTTTTCCACCAATTTCATTGGCATCAACAACATCAAACCAATTGGTCATAAAAAAATCAAAATCACCTTCAATACTAAAGTGTCAGCCAACAACTTTCTCACCTCCCCTCTACTCGCAAACATCGGTTTTACAGCGTACATTCCATCTACGCTTATCTACTCTTTCGGAATTATCAGAGTCGATAGTTCCCTAACCGAAGAAGATTTCTGGGAAGGACTTGATAACTCAGTCCGCGCTATTGCTTTCAAACGCATTTTAATCAAAAAGGATAATGTCCTAACTCCTACTCGTGTCGTGGAAATAAAATTTTTATCCCCCAAAATCCCAGATGCCGTATCGATTTACAACGTCATTTTCAAAATTTCTCCTAGCGTCCGTTCTCCCATACAGTGCAATAACTGTTTACGATTTGGCCACACGGCTAAATTCTGTCGCAGTAAATCCAAATGCAGCCACTGTGGCTTAAATGACCATTCATTAACTACTTGCCCTTCAATCAACGCAACAGATCCAGTTTGCATCTTCTGTAAACTCCCCCACCTCTCCACTGACCGGAATTGCCAAGAGTGGTCATTCCAAAGGGATGTTAAGAAAATTATGGCTACAGAAAACTTACCCTTCCGCGAAGCAGTCTCTCTCAAGAAAAATAATTACTCCTCAAGTGCATTTAGCTATTCAAATATTGTTAATAAACAGTCTGTGTTAAATCCTTCTCATCAAGTTCCGGATACCTCCACTAACTCTTTTCCCCCGTTAACCTCTCAATCACATCACCACCATACACCACATAGGAAGTATAACAATCATTCTTCTTACTCTAAACAAAAACAATTTTATGTTCCCAACCAATCTAATTTTTCGCTACCAAATGGGCATTTCATAGATTATGCTAGTAAAAATCGGTCCCAGGATCCCAAACCTTCTCAAGCTGATCTAACTTGGGTCAATGCCTTCTGCATCAAACTTTCCGAATCCTTATCCAACTCCCCTAGCCCCTCTCCCTTATCCCCCTCTTCCCTTCAAAACTTAATTGAATCATCCCTTATGTCTTGTCTCTCGCTTCCAAACATCTCCGTTATTTCTTCTAATGGTCAATATTCTACAATGGAATGTTCGTAGTCTTCCTGCAAGACTCCCTTCTATCCAACACCTCGTATCTTCCTTTAATTGTTCCATAATACTTATTTCTGAGACTTGGTTACTTCCATCCCGTAATTGCTTTATTCCTCACTTTAATTTATTCAGACAAGATCGAGCCGATGGCTACGGGGGCGTCGCAATTGCCACCCATACCTCACTTAATGTATCTTTAATAGAAATTAAACCCCCCTTAAAACAACTTCTCTTGGAAAACAATATCGATTTAATTGGTCTAAAAATAACAAATATTGACGGTCTACCTAATACATCATTCTGGTCCTGCTACAGTCCAAATGATTCACCTATCCCCTTTGAAATATGGTACTCTCTCTTCCAACTCACCGATCACAACTCTTTCTTTACAGGCGACTTCAATGCCCATCACCCTGCCTGGGGTTCCACTACGTCCACCAGACGGGGTAACTTAATCTACGATGCGTTGAACTCTTCTAATCTTAATATACTTAATAACGGCTCACCTACGCATGTAGGCAGACCCAACTCAACCAATTCGTGTATTGATTTATCCTTATCTACTCCAAATTTATTCTGGCTTTCAACCTGGCGCATTATAGATGATCCTAACGGAAGTGATCACTTACCTATTATCATATCTGTCAATGTTACAAACCCTAACTCCTTACCAAATAACAGATCTACCTTACCCAATTATCTCTCCCCCAATCTCAAATTTAACCTCAATAAAGCTGACTGGCCCCTTTTTTCTCAACTCATCAATTCCTCTATCCCTCTTCTCAACACTTACACATGTCCAATAAAAGATTATGAACAGTTCACTCATATGATCTTAGATATTTCTAAGAAAACAATTCCTATCAAACATAATAACCTTAACAACTTCCCTCCCTCTCCCCCGTGGTGGAACTCCTCCTGTTCCGAAGCAGTTTCCAACCGCAAATCCTTATATAAAACCTTCATTCGCTCAGGCTCCGTTCAAGATTATCTTAATTATCGCAATGCCAGCGCTGCAACCACACGTCTCTTAAAAGAATCTAAAAGACTAGCTTGGAAACAAGTTTGTATGAACCTCAACCCTTCTTCATCCATTCAATCTACCTGGACCACCGCTAAACGCTTTCGCAATAGTATTGTAACTCGCTCTCGTCCTCACAATGACAGTTGGTTCAATGATTTCTGTTGTAAAGTAGCACCATGTTATGTCCCTTCATCTTCTGAAGCCTCACATAATCCAATTTTGCCTGCCTCAAATTCACTTACTAATCACATAATCTCCATGCCTATAACCTTAAGTGAGCTAAATGCCGCCATCGCCTCACGCAAATCAATCGCTTCCGGCCCTGATAACATTTCCCCTGTTATGCTAAAACACCTTCCTACTAATGCCGTCGAGTACCTCTTGAATATACTCAACAAAATTCTCCTCCTCAATAAAATTCCTGACTCCTGGAAAGAGTTCATAGTCATACCTATTCCCAAAGTCAACTCTACCACTGCATTTAGGCCCATCGCCCTATCCTCAGCGTTATGCAAAACCATGGAATTTATTCTAAAAAACCGCCTAGATTGGTGGCTCGAACATAATTCTATTCTCTCTGACAACCTATATGCTTTCAGAAAAGGAAGAGGCACACTTGATTGCCTCGCAAATTTTTCGAGTAAAATATACCAATCTTTTAACAACAAATATTTCTTACCTGCAGCCTTTATCGACATTCGCGGTGCCTTTGACTCTGTCCATATACCAACTCTCCTATCTCACCTTAATTCACTCCAACTACCCCCTATATTCATTAACCTTATCTCCCTCTTGTTTTCACATAGAACTCTAAAATTCACATCCCCATACGGTTCTACAAACATACGCTCCACTTACACAGTGTAGACTACAAATTGTAGTAAGTTCAAAATCTTCATATTCTATGCTAACTTCTATTAATCTTGGAAAAAAAATCGAATCACTCGAATCAGACAATGCAGAATGCGACCGTCCCTATAGCGAAAAAGCAACAACTTCGTTAACTTCGCCAACAACAATAATTGTATCAGTTGAACCACAACAGTTTTCCGCCCCAGAACATATGTCACACGACCTCGCTGATTATTTTCACGAAAATTCGACCGAAACAAATCGTGAAATGTTGATTTGTAAGGGGCCTGCGTATTTTCAAAATAAAGATTATGATTTTTCCGAGGCATCTAGAACCTACAAAGAAACAAATGATAATAAATCAATAACTAGGTATTTCAACAAAGCATTATTCATTCGTAAATTAAAAAACAATGAAAGTGTCGAAAGAAAATGGTTGTTGTATTCGCCTTCGAAAAAATCAGTATTTTGTTTTTCATGTTGCTTATTTAACCCTTCTGATACAAGCCTATGCTCTCTAAGTGGATGTAATGACTGGAAGCACATTAATAGTATAATTTTATCACATGAAAATAGCTCAGCACATGGTCAATCTATGATGACTTATCTGGCACGAAGTAAAGCGGTTGGTAGAGTAGATAAAGATTTATTATCTCAAGGTAAAAAAGAAGTGGATTACTGGAGAAATGTACTTGAACGGATTGTAGCTGTAATTAAATTTTTGGCGTCGAGAGGACTTCCATTTCGCGGTGACAATGAAATCGTAGGATCTCCCAATAATGGAAATTATTTGGGATGCGTGGAATTATTAAGTGAATTTGATCCATTACTTGCAAATCACTTAAAAACATTTGGGAATCCAGGAAAAGGAAATATTTCTTATTTATCTGCAAATATCTGTAACGAGTTTATTAATGTAATGGGAAAACAGGTTCTAAAAGAAATTGTAAATGAAGTTAAATTAGCAAAATATTTTTCCATTATCGTTGACAGTACACCCGATCTATCTCATGTTGATCAGTTAACTTTTATAATTCGTTACGTAAAAGACTGTGTACCCGTTGAAAGATTTCTGAAATTTATACCCATCAAAGAGCATAAATCTAAGTATTTGGCGGAAACAATATTAAGTTTTTTAGAGAATCATAGTATTCCCATCAAAGATTGTAGAGGCCAAAGCTACGACAATGCGTCAAATATGTCGGGGAAGTATACAGGTGTACAAGCAAGAATCAAGGATAAATGTGAATTTGCAACCTTTGTACCATGTGCGGGACATTCACTAAACTTGGTAGGTGTCCATGCTGCTGGGTGTGTGTTAGAGGCAACAAAGTTTTTTGATATTATTCAGAAACTTTATAATTTTTTTTCGGGCTCTACGTATCGATGGAATAAATTAACAGAACATTTAGGTTCAAAAAAAGTTGTGAAAAGTCTTTCACAAACAAGATGGTCTGCGAGAGCTGATGCAGTAAGCGCCCTGCATAAAGGCCATAATCAAATTATTGAAGCTTTGATGTCTATAGCGAAGGATTCTGAACAGCCACGAGAAACAAGAGACGAAGCCTTTAGTGTATCCAGAAAAATTATAAACCTAGAATTTATGATACTAATCGAAATTTGGAGTTTAATATTGGAAAGAATAGACAAAACAAGCAATAATCTTCAGAAAAAAACAATAACACTAGACGTTGCCACTAATTTGTTAACTTCACTTGATGATTTTATTAATAACCTCAGGGATAAATTTGATGACTTCGAATCGTCCGCCAAAGAAAAAAATCCGAGATCTGACTACAAGGACCTATCTCAAAGAACAAGAGTCAAAAGCTCACGCCAGAGTTTTTTTGATGGCTCTAGATCGTCTGTTCAACTGTATGGAAAAGAAAAATTTAAAGTAGAAACTTTTCTTCCCATAATTGATACCCTGAGCGTGCATCTAAAACAGCGGTTAAGTTTGTACAAGGACATTAATCAGCGGTTTGGTTTGTTTTTTAGCTTGAAAACTCTGAGTTCTACAGCGTTGAGACAATGTTGCAAAGAATTTGCAAAAATCTATTACCAAGATGTTAATGAGGCAGAGTTGGAAATGGAATGTCTGCATTTAAAAGAATACTTGGAACATGTTGATTGTGAAAATGAAAAAACTGATAATATATTAGGTATATATCATCTTTTGAAAGAAAATAAAATTGAAGACACATTTCCAAATGTAGAAATTGCATTGAGAATATTTTTAAGCATGATGGTAACTAACTGCAGTGGAGAACGCTCTTTTTCGAAATTGAAACGAATTAAAAATGAATTAAGAAGTACAATGCTACAAGAAAGATTGAACAGTTTGTCGTTGATGTCAATAGAATGTGATATGCTCAAAAACATTGACTTCAAAGAAGTAATTGACGATTTTGCCAATCTTAAATCTAGAAGGGTATTTTTGCAATAAAAATAGAATGTTCATTATTTCTGGGTTATTTTATAATTATTTTAAAATTTATGTTTACTACCTTATATTTATGTGAAATGAAATAAAAAAAAAAATTAATTTACAGTTAAATTAATCAAGACTTTTTCTCTTCTACCACCTCACTATTTACCTGTTTTAATAAAATAGTGTTCTGCCCAAGTTGTAGGGGCCCCATTATACCACTGCCCAGGGCCTCAAAAAGGTTAAAGACGGCCCTGCAATTCTGGGATATATTAAACCTCATAAACATTTTATTTTAGATTCTGAACGGAGTGAAGAATGTATTGATTTTACAATGATGTGTTTTTTTTTTTTTTTTTTTTTGTGTCTGTCGACACGTTTTGGGGCAGTAAAAATGCTTCGATTGCCTTATGTAGCAACTTTTCTGAAAGGAAAGTGAATCTATTTGGTACTTTGGGGGGTCAAAAGTTAAAAATTTCCAATATTTTTTAAATGCGACGGGAAAAACCATAAAAAAATTTGGGAAAAACGGGAGTTTTTACGCAAAACCAGTTTTCGACATAATCAAATTTTTTATTTTGCTATAACTCAAAAACTAATCAATGTAAATACTTGAAATTTTCACCAAATGTTAAGATTAGCGTTCTCTATACACCATTAAATTTTCAAAGTATTTTGACTTTTATTAAGCTATTTATAGACAATTGAAATTTTCAATTTTTTTAAGTATTTTTTTTTTAAATAACGATAAAATTTTTTTGGCTGCCTAGAAAATCTTGAAAATTTAATACAAGGTTTCTTATAAGTTGTTCCTTAACTGATAAAAAAAAATCTAAAATCGTAAGTCACAATTTTTTTTTATAAGTGCTCAAAGTTACAATTTATACGAAATATGTAAAAATCACGATAATTTGCAAGTTATTTTGTAGATAAAAATTCATAAAATTTTTTCTGTTCATACTAAAGGTTCAAAATTTTAACACGAGGTTATGTATAAGCTACTCTTCAAAAATCTTTAAAAAAATTTCTACCGGAATTAAAGGAAAAAATTTTATGACTGTTTGAAATTTAAATATTTACGAAATTGCATAAAATAGCGATTTATTCTCAAACGATTTTAAATATTTGTTATAATTCAAAAAGTATAAGTCGCAGATTTTTGAAATTTCTACCAGCTTTTAAGATTGACATTTCCTTTATGACATATTTTTTTCAAAATATTATATTGATTTTTAAGCCACTTATAGGCATTTAAAATATTCGATTTTTTTACATTTTATTTTTATAATCGGTGATAAAAAAAATTTGGCTCGTACAAAATACTTAAAATTTAATAGAAGATTCCACAGAAGTAGTCCTTATTGTCATTCAAAAATTATTAAAATCCATAGGCACAATTTTTTTTTATAAGCGTTTGAACAGCGAATATTGACATAAAATTACATGTAAAATATAATATAATGTATAATATTCTAGACTGACAAATGATATCGGTTTTTTTAAAATGCCCTAACTCAAAAACAAAAACCGCAACAACTTGAAATTATCATTAAATCTTTATATTGACGTTTTCTATACATGGTTAAAATTTCAAAGTATTTTGACATATTTTGACTTATTTATAGACAATTTAAATTTTCGGTTTTTCTAAATTTTTCGTTTAAAAATAAAATATACTTATATTATATTTATAAATAACATTGTATTATATTCTAGACTAACATATCATCTCCGTTCAGAATCGTTTTTCGTATACAATGATATCTATCATTGCATTCAAATTTAACAAATCCATTATAATAATGACCTATCCTATAAGCAAGGTGCACTCCACCCCTAACTGTACAGCAGAGCGAGGCCCATCCGGTTCTTTTTTTAATTGGCTTATACTGGGGCTATAAAAAGCCTCAAGATGGCAATACATTTTTAGAAAAGTTTGTTCTTGAAGCTAAAGAACTCCTAGGAAGTGGTATAGTTATTAATGGTATACACAAGAAACTTGCTATTGCTGCTTTTTGTTTAGATGCACCAGCTAGGTCATTTATACTGAAAATAAAAGGCCATTTAGGATATAATTCTTGCAGTCGTTGTTTACATGAAGGTGAATATTTACAAAACCGCTTATGTTTTCCATTTATTCCTAGTGGATCTGTTTCTCGCACTCATTATGACTACATAACTAAACGACATGATGATCATCACACAAGTGATTCATTATCAATATTAATAGATTTACCAAATATTGATGTTGTCAAATCATTTGTACTTGATTACATGCATCTTACATGTCTTGGTGTTACCAAGAAAATGATATTACTGTGGATTAATAATGGACCATTAAAAATAAGAATGCCAAGTGCAAAATCGAAATTATTAAGTGTTTTTCTTATATCACTTGCACCATGTAGAACTTCTGAATTTTCTCGCAAACCAAGAGGCTTGGATGATGTAAGTAGGTGGAAAGCCACAGAATTCAGGCAGTTTTTATTGTATACTGGTCCAATAGTTCTAAAAAATATCTTAAATGAAAAATGCTATAAACATTTTATGTCATTTAGTATAGCTATGTTGATATTACTTAGTCCAGATAAAAGAGATTTAATTGATTATGCTGAAAAACTGTTAAACCATTTTGTTGAATACTTTGGAATAATTTATGAACCATATTTTATATCTTATAATGTACATGGACTGTTACATTTAATCGATGATTATAAATATTTTGGACTTTTGGACAATATTAGTTGTTTTCCTTTCGAAAACTACATGAAAAATTTAAAAAAAAAAGTTAAAAAGTATGAAAAACCATTGCAACAGGTTGTCAAAAGATATCATGATGAAGCCATTCATAAGCAAATTAAACATACAAATTTTGAAGTACTATTAAAACATCAACATTCAAATGGACCATTATTAACAGATTTGAGCAATCCACAATATAATACCATTTATTTATCAAAATTTGTAATTAAAGTAAAAAAAGATGCAGATTCATACATATTAACTCAAGAAAATGATATTGTTAAAGTATTTAATATTGCACTACAAATAAATACAAATGACATAGTACTTATATCAATGTCATCAATGTCAAATCTACGGACACACAAGAAATCAATGTCACCATACTCCTAGGTGCGTCAAATGCAGCGAAGAGCATTTTTCCGAGGATTGCACAAAAGATCAAAACAGCCCTGCTAAATGCGCCCTCTGCGCCGGTGATCATACGGCCAATTACAAAGGCTGCCCAGTTTTCAATTCACTTTCAAAGCGTCTTAAAAACCATCAGAACAAAAAAAGAACGCAGACTCTCAAAATAAATAAACCGGTCGAATTATCTCTTCCAAACACTTCTACTACCTCTCAGTCCAAACCGTCTTATGCATCTGTTGCTTCCAAGCCCAATGATATCAATGCTACTATAAATAACAATAGATTAGATTCTTTTAATGACCTTTCCACATTATCTAATTTTCTGTCCGAGCTATCCTCACTAATTAACCCCCTCCTCTCTCTGCTTACAGCTGTTCTACACAAACTTAATACACCATAAATATTATTGTATTCAAGGTTATATGTTATATCCCATTTGTGCTAACATGCAATCTTGTTATATTTTATACTACCTCTTATAACCTTTATATTTATATTATTAGGTAATCTTGTCTGATGTATTATATATTAATTGTTGAGCTATAATGGTTTATACCGAAAGCTAATAAAAAAAAAAAAAAAAAAAAAAAAAATAGTACTTATAGGAAGATTATTTAAAGTTAAAAAATCATTGTATGAAGAACCTATTAACTCATCAGTGTTTCATATTTATATTGTAAGTGAATTGGATGATAAATATCAATATTGGCATCTAAAAGACATTAAAGAAAAAATTGTTTTATTTCAACATAATAACACCAATATTGTGATGCCTAAAATTCATTCGTCTGAATTATATTTATGATTATCATCAAAATAAACAATAGGTAAAATTTTAAATTTACTCAATAAGAATATTAACTAAGTATTTAGTGAATAATAATAATGATTTTATTATATTTTGTGTAATAAATTTAGAAAATTTAAGTACTTGACAGTTGAATTACATTTTTATTTATGTGTGGGTTGAATATTTAATAATATTTCTTTTAAAACCTACCTATAAGATTATTAATTGACTTTGAATATTTACTAAAATATTAAATTTTAATTCATTAAGTATTTTGTTTTTAGCAAAAGTCAGAAAAATGTATATAGTTGTATGTTTTAAAGAAGATAAATCGGTAGAAGCAGTGCCAAAAATTTGGTATGATAATGGATATTATGTATGGCCTACAAAAAATCAAAATATAACCAGTCTTATAAAAAAAAATTCTCATCCGGATAAATTTTCTCATACAAAAGTACAAGCATATCAAATGAGTTCTAAACCGTGTAAGTATTCTATATTTTATATAGCTACCAGCTGTAATTATTAATGCATAAAATTGTAAGTCTCCACACCCAAAGCACTAAATTAAAATACAGATCATACTAAATATCCTAGGTAAATAATTCATATAAAATATTTTTAATCAATTGCAATTTTTTAAATAATAAACTAAATTATTATTATCAAAACGTTATAATACCTATATTTTTCCATAGTTCAAACAGTTATTTTGTTAACTTATATAAATCGTAATAAGCTTTTAATAATTTTTTAATCAAGTATTTCCTAAATATTAAATGATTTAGGTCTATAATAAATTTACAATTATGATAACCTTATTAAGATCCTACCAGAGTATATTAAATATTTATAAATTTATTTAATTTTTTCAGACTCTTTAATTGAAGCAAAGTTAAAAGCTAATAAAGCTACATATGTGTCAGAATTGTCATCGGTTGATGAAGCCATGTCTATTACAAAAAAAAGGAAAAATGACAATATTATTACACACCATAAAAATAATGCCTACAAAAGTCCACCACATTTTAAAAAGTCATCTAATAATAATTATAATGGTAATAATACTTGTACAATAGTAAAATGTACAATATTTGTTACATGTGTATAATAAATAATTATTAATAGACGTTGATAAAATTGGTTCAGATTCTGATAAATTTCTTTCAAACAATTGTAAACTGTTGAAAAAAACTATTAGTAAGTAAAAGTAAATATTTTATATTTCCATGGTTTGTATGTATTATGTATAACATTTTTGAACTAAGCTTTTGAAATAATATCCATCCTTGTCTTAGGTTCTGATGAGGATGATCTTTTTGTGGTAACATCGAAAATATCAAATCTAAAAAAAGATAATTTAATGCCATCTCAATCTGTAACTCAGGAATTTAGTAAATATTGTTTCATATTATATTATTTAATGCATTTCTTCCAAATATTTATATAAGTAGTAAGGGTTTGTAAAATATATACTCATCTCCTAATGCCATAAATTAAAATTAATAAATTAGTTCAATATTATCTTTGGAATATTACATTTGGAGTTATAATTGTTGAGAAGAATATCAATAATGTTTTTATATTTAAAAACGCTTTTATCAAATTATATAAAGCCTTTATTTTTCATGATTTTTATAGGTGTTAAAGATTATAATTCTCAAAATAATAATAGGAAGGTGAATAAAATCAATTTGTTTCTAGATAGTCCAAAAATGTTTAGTCCTGTTCCAAAAGCATGGACTGTAACTCCAGCTAAACATCAACCAGCAGAAACTCCTAAACTTATTCAGTGTAAAAAGAAGTTGGACTTCTATTTTGAACCAAATGAAACTAAGAGCATCGAATCTCAGTCAATCCATTCAAGTAAATATTAATTTAGTCATATTATACTCTGTTGATATGGTTATTGCATGATTATTATATTTGTTAGAAATAACCGATAAGATCAAATGCACCAAGACTCCAACAAATGATCAGTCCAAAGATATAGTATCTACAGGTATAAATAAAAATGGTTATTATTGCCCGTCCCACTAATTAAATTTGATTATTATGATATTCTAAGCTTAATTAGATATTTTCTTGAACTAAATGTAATTTTTTTTATTTTTTTACGATTTCATATTAAGAATATGTCTGCTATCCACTTACTTAAAATTATTTATTTTATATTTCTTAATTTGAAATTATGATTTATATATATATATATATATATTATATAAAGTTAAAATAATATTTATTTTATAATGATAATATACGTTCTTGTATCATATATTGATAACTATTAAGTAATAAATATAATTTTTAATATTTTAGATGTGACAAATAAAATATATCGGATGATAGTTTCCATAAAGTATGATATCAAGGAAATTCTTAACAGATTGGATCGTTTAGAAAAGGACAATAAGGCACGTAATAATATAGTAGAAACTATTGGTAATATTGACAAACATAATGAAGTACTATGGAATTTTCCTATCACTTCATTGGATGAGTTAATTTTATTTGAAGAAAAATTACAAAACCAATCTTTTCGATTAAGAATGGTATTTATTTTGTTTATTTCTTTATTATAATTTTATGAATATTAGTAACCATGGTTGAAACCACTTTTATTAATAACACATTTTATTTTCTATTAGATTAAAGATCTTAGCTTAATGGTGCGCAACTCATTATCTGAGACAGTACGTCAAATACTCTCCAGAATGTTTTTGAATTCAGTGTTGGCTGAATATTCATATGTTGGGCAAAAAAAGAAATTACCATTTTCTGTTTTGAATTCATGCTCAGTAATATTTGGTAAGACATTTTTAATTGATTATTTACTGTAAATATGTATTGTAAATTATCAAACATTTTAAATAAATAACCGGTTAGTGGCATTCGGGGACTGCCGCAATAAAGCTATTGCATATTAAATAAATAAGAAGTTGATATAATTTTAAATTTTTTTATTATTCTAGTTACTCAGGAATTTGTATCATAGCAACTACGATATTCCATTAATTACGGGATTCCACAGGTAGTGGTCACGCTTTTTCGTTACGAAAAATTATTTTTCAGTCACTACACCAGGCCTGCGATAAAAGCTATGCAATAGCTTAAAAAATCTTTTTTTAACTTATAATTCATAAACTTTAAAATAAACATTAATGATTAACACAAAAAAATTTAATAATTTCAGTTCTTAAACGTTTCTCTTATTAAATTTGTTGATAAATAACAATTTCTAAAACTATATAATATAAAATCACTTAAATATATTCATGAATTTTTAAATTATTTCAATTTTATTTTATTTTTATTGGTAGATAATGACCCATTACTAATGAGTATTGCTGATTAGGTTGATTGATTTTATTGTTATGCATTTGTATTTGTACTTAATGAAGATTATAATTTCATGTTATTATATTTTGTAGATGCGATAAGAAACATAAAAAGATTTAAAGATACACCATCATTAAATATAGAAAAGCCACTAAAAGACTATTTAGCTGGAGCGAAATTCCGTGATTTAAAAAAAAAAAAAGCAGTTCCAATTGTAACAATTGTTACATAATTATATATAATATATATTATATATATATATATATATATATATATATATATATGTATGTGTATATATATATATATGTATGTATATATGTGTATATGTGTGTGTGTATAGGTATATGTGTGTGTTACTATTATATATATTTGTATTATATATATTGCTAAGTGGACATTATGAGCTAACTGGGTCATATATCACATATGTATAATATTGTAAATCCGATGACTAAAGCCGAATATGTAAGACACAGTTAGTTCGGCCATTACGTCCATCCGAGATAGCCGAACTCCGTAAGTCCATTCTTATAAGGTATTTTACGTATTAAACTATTAATAATTATCTGAACCAATCTACATTTATTTGTAATATTAAGATCCTGACTTTCTGCTCCCAAAGCTACGGTTAAATATATTCAAAGGGACCAGAAAACCCTCCCTGAATATCATATATCTAACTGGTCACCCCCGACCACGTTACACAATTGTATAGTATATAATGCTCTAGAATTATATTGTATAATATATGTTTTTTTTCTTATAATGACTTTAAAACATTTAATGTCTAAGTTATATAATTATTAAGGTAATAATAAATATATTATATTATGTTACTTACTATTTGTGTATTTATTTCCATCGTACATATGTATTTTATTAAAATCATCTTGATTTTTATTAAGTAGAGGAATATTAAATATGACTATCGAGTCACTCTGATAAATTGTCATATGGTACCAGTAAGGTTTTACGATATAAAAGTGAATATTTCTAAGAAAATGAGATGGTTGTCAAAATATTTTTAGATTATTATAAAGTTCGTATTTTGAAAATATTAGAAATCAATATTTCAAAAATATATGAATAAAATTTTAAATAAATCTTATTATAAAATATTCTCAAAATGTGAACTTCTTGGCCAAAAAATATTACTAAAATATTTTCTAATTATTAACGCAACTTTTTATGAATGATTTAAAAATATTTTGACACTCATATAATTTTCCTAGAAATATTTTTCGTATGTTTAGAAAATATTTTAATGCTGTGTGGGCTGTAATTATTTTTACAACAATAGTATTTTAAAATATATTTTTATGACAGTACCTTTCCTATAGTAGATAAAAAAAAAAACATTTATATATTTATTATTTATTATTAAATTTTATTGTAAAAATGATTACAAATATTTTAATCAGTTTTTAGTTTGATTTTTCTTTTCTTTTTTTCATAATCCTATTTGTTGCCTGTGCTAACCACTTTGCTGCAACACTGGAAATTTCATGATCAGGAGTTTCAGAAAATTTTTTGTCTTTCCTTAAGGCATCTGAAAAAAAAAATAACTAATGTAAAACCCAATTTCAATTAATAGATCCTAATAAAACAACTACTACTACAGAATCCTGATACAAATGTATTGATTTTTATTTATTTATTTATTTATTATTTGTGTGTCTGTCATCACATTTGATACAGTAATAAAGTAAAATATCCAAGACTTTACTACTTAGACTTAGATCCAGGATTACAATATCCAACTTGCCCAGCCCTGAAAATATCCAAGACTGACAAATCATCTCTGATCTAAATCTCTTGATTCTTTGTATACAATGATGTATCATTGAATTCAAACAACCAATACAGGAGACCTACTCTGCAATGATGAAAACTACTCGACACCTACTATACACCAGAGAGTTTCAGGTTTTTTATTTTTATATTATAGCGGATTGACATATTGCAGTTTTAATTAATGACTAAAAATATTAGTAAGGGCATTATTTTTGAAGCAACTTATTATGATAATTTAATATATTACTTATTTTATAAATAATTGTGTGAATATAAATATTTTTCTATAAAAAAAGATACATTAGATAATATATTTAATTTAAAATATAATAGGTCAATTACTTTAATAATACAATTAGCAGATTTAAATATGGGCTATTCTGAATGTGACATTTATCAACAAGTAATTGTAAATAGTATTAAATAAGTATACTTTTCAAAAACAAAATCAAAATGAATGAACAAAAACATTACCAAAAAGCAATTGACAACAGTTTAACCCGTAAAATTTGGATTTTCCTTTAAAACCTAAAAAGGAATAATTCTGAAGAAAGGAATCTTCAAACATCCTTGACATCATACGCCGAATTGATTCTGAAATACTTTTCCCTACTAGTCTTGCCAAGAGTCCTACCTGAAATAAAATTATTATAACTCCATAAGAATAATATTTGAATAAAATAGCACATGCAAAAAATTCAGTTAGATACAATGATATATATTTTTATTATACATATAAAAGATGAACCTCTTACTTCATTTTTCTTTATATTTGTGTCCGTCAAAAACTTTTCAATAACATTCAATTCTTCTACATTTGATATTGGCCATATCAACTCTTGAATATCCATAACATTATGTTCTGCATTAATAGAAGAAATGTTTGAAGTGTTGACTTCAATGCTTTGTATCATTGTTTTCAAGGAATCAATTGAATAAGAAAGTAGTTTTAAATCATATTTCAAATTTGTTAGCGAAGATTTAACAAAACTTACAAACTCTAAAAAAGAAAAAAATGTTAAAATTTTTATTAAGATATTGGCCAAGTAAATTTTAAATTTTATTACCAGTATCATTATTAAATGTTGCATTTGTACCAATTCATTAGATTTAGCAGAACTTTCAAATAAATTATCAAAACCTGTTGATCCAAATATGTGAAACAGAAAATAAGATATATATAAATATGTTACTAAGAGTTAAATTATTTATTTTCAAGAAAAAAAAAGATCAAATGTTATATAATAGTAGATAGTTTTAAAATATTTAATGAATCTTTATTTACTTGAAACTTTAGACTGAGATTTCTGAAATTTTTTAGTTTCGATACAACCATCAGAAATAAATAGCCTTTTTTTAATCTTATTGATGTCTGGAGTTTTATGTGTGAATGCTTGTCTTATGTATTGGTCGTCATTTAAATGTTGAGACTTAGGAACTTCACTTGACACTGAAACTACCTTCCATAAGCCAACTGGACTTTTAATAATATTATTAAACTGATCATCTGAAAATTAAATTATTTAAATTTAGATTAAATTAATTTTATTCACTGTAGGTTAAAAAAACTAACTCATTTCATTTTTATCATTATTTGGAGGCTCATATGTCTTATCAATGTCACTGTCGTCTTCGTTATCCATAGTTTCATCACTATTTTCTATTAAATTAAAAATAATATTTAAAATAATAATATTAAAAATAGAATTTTTAAGTCAAATACCTGCCAAAACTTCATGATCTGCCAATTTGATAGTTGTAATTCTTTTATTATACATTGTATGTGTGCTTTTAGACTGACTGTTATTCATAACTTCATCATTTTCATATCCTAATGATTGACCAATAAGTACAAAAATTATATTAAAATAACCCAATATTAATGTGTCTTTAAGACTGGAGTTACCTGACAAAACATGACTCCTTAATTCTATAGGTTTGTTTTTTGTATTAGTGATTGACTCTGAATGGCTATTCGATTGATTTTCAAATATAATTTCATGACTTTCATTACCTAAACATCAAAATTCAAAAATTATTTAACAAATATATACATAGTTATAAACAGTATATTTTTAAATAAAGTTGAAATAATAAAAATTGTAGCAGAACATTATTATGTTTATCAGCCTTTTTTTTTTTTACTTTTGATTGTTTCTGGTAGTTGGCTATTAGAATGACTTTTATGGATATTTTTGTTTTCATTTTCATCATCATCATTATCTAAGAAAAAACAAAATTGTTAAACACATATTATTTCAACAATTTTCTATAAATATGTAAGGTTTAAATAAGAAACTAGTTAAAAAAAAAAAAAAAATAGATTAAGCACCTGAAAAAACTGGAGGGCTAATAAATTTATGTTTGTTGAAACGGCTGTTATGATAATTTTCTTCAGCTGAAGATAAGTCTGATGTAAATTGAGCTTTTCTTGCTCTTTCTTTAGCATCAATGTAGGATTCTAAAAATTAAAATATATAAAACAATATATTTATTTAAAATCTTAGATAGTAACTATAGCAAATAACAATAAATTATCGTCAAATACACTCACTTATAGGGTTTTTAGTGTGGATTATTCTTGCTTTAAAATAATCATAATCACATTTGTTTGGAATTGCTCTCCTTTGAAGTAACAAGTATGCATTTTTAGCAGATGTTTTTGGCCAGGCACAGTACCCATTTTTCCACCAATGACTTGGAACTGCACTCACAGAATTATCCTTAGTGAAATGAACAATTGACTACATTATAACACTTCTGAAACAATAAGATATATATAATAATTTATAGCCAATTAGAAACATAAAAACTAAAAATCTATGATCTAATTTCAAATAAATAATTTATAATTTTTATATTATTTATGATTACTATGATTTAGAAAATAATACACATTATACTTGGTTAATATTAGATATAGGAATTGTAAATTTATATATTAGTAATACCGTATTCAGCACTTTTAATTCAAAACCTTCTATTCTATTACTAAAGCACATATCTAATCAGTCCTTACATAATAATATCTTGCCATCTCACCCATCCATGATATAGCTAGAACTTTTTACAGGCGATTCAAATTAAATGTTCAAAACCATACCAATTAAAGGGCTTGCATCAGCAAATATACCTGATAATCCCAGGAAATGATCAAAAAGGCGGTTTGGTAGGGACCTACTAATCTAATAAAAATTTCAAATTGTAATAGTATAATACTATTGTAAGCGCATATACATATTGCCTATTACCTATGTATATGAGTAACTGACAAAGTGCCTTTGTTGGAAGGCTTCTTTAACCATTATTTTTCCTTATGTTATGAATATTAATATAATAAAATTATTGTATATGCTTAGTTAGAAATAAATAATATAATTTTAGATAAATATCACTTTATTATCTGTATAATAATTATGTATCAAGAAACAAGATTATACTTGAAATGGTTGCAACAAAAACAATACAATTAGTAGAGAATAAAGTAAAAAAGTAATATAAAATAGTACATTAAAGTTCAATTAAAATAAAAAATACTCTTGATAGTACAATGTATTTAGGTAGTCATAAAAATGATAATTGTTAATACACCTAGATAATAAGTACCTATCTAACAAATCAAAATAATTTTAACATTTCAGATTACAAAATTTAATTAAAACAAAATATAATATAAAATATAACTTATGTTCATTTTAAATTGTTAAGACTAACCATACAATAAATTATTAAGAATATATTCTATGAATGTAAAATTGGCATAGTAATTAGTTGATTATCAAAATTTAAAACAATCATCTTTTTTGTTACATCAGTTAATTTCCACCACATTAGGTTGTCAGATATGTCATTTAATACAAATATGTTTAATTTTGTTGATTGTATTGGCTTATTATACAATTGTTGTTTATTTTTAAACATAAATCCAATTATCACCGGTTCTTTAGTAATATTAGAATAAGCAATATTTTCTACTTGTACAATTTCTCCTTGAGACGTAAGAATGTATTTATCAGACGTTTTTTTAGTATTTATATTTATTTTATTTTGAATTTCAACTCTTGAATATTGAAGACCATAAGTATTTTCTAGTAATGGGCCATCGCAATGTTCATTGCACAGAATAATATCTTGTAAAAAGTCAGTTTTGAACACTTCATTTTTACACCTCTCTTCATGCCTTCTAATTACCTGTTCTAATGGTTTTTCATGTTTACGTAACATGGATTTTAGAGTCTTCATGAAATTTTCAAAGGGAAAACAACTACACAAATCAAGAGGACCAAACAAACGATAATCGTCACAAATGTGTAGAACTCCATGTATATTATGTGAAACTAAATGATCACCATAAATATTTTGAAACGTTTCTACAAAATATTTTAGCAGATTTTCAGCGTAACTTATAAGTGTATCGTGTATTTTATCAGGTCTTAATAATAGGGTCATTGCAATATTTAAAGCCATAAAATTGTCAAATTTATTTTTAGAAATAACATTTTTCAAAACAATTGGACCAGTGTATTATAAAAATTGCCTTAACTCTGTTGCTTTCCATCGGCTAACAAACTCTATTTCCCTTGGTTTTCTAGCAAAATCATTTGGTATATATAATTTAAGATGAATTAGTGCAGAAGATATCTGTTTAATTTTCCAATTGGGTGGTAAACGAGTTCTTAAAGGTCCATGTATCCAAAGGTTAATCAATTTTCGCACAACTCCTAAGCATACCAAATGCATGTAATCCACGGAAAAAGAATTAACAATGTCAATACCAGGAACATGGATAAGGTCAGATAAAGTAGACACATGATGTAATTCTTGAGTCATATTTACAAAATCATCATGAGTTCTTTTTTTATACCCACTTTCTTTAAATGGAAAACTCATTCGATTATTGATATATTTTCCATCCTGAGTGCACCTTGTGCAAGAATAAAATCCTGTATGACCCTTTGTATTTAAAATAAAAGATTTTGCAGGGGCATCAGTACAAAACATATGAATCAACACTTTTTTAATTGAATTGTTTATTTCAATACCATTAATAACAAGGTCTCTTGCTTCTTCTATGAAATCTTTAAGATGGTCATTACTATTACAAGGTTTTTCGTGTCCATGATAAAGTCCAACCAGAAAAACATGTTGAATATAAGGCTGAATGTACACTAATATTGGCCAAAATTGGCTACCACTGCTTTTTGCCAACGGCAAACCATCGACTCCTACTACAACTTTTATAATATTTTCCAACTCTAGGTATAATGATAGTCTTTGGATGCCTTCTTTTAAACCAAAATGATGGTATTTGCCTAATCCAATTGTTCTAATACTAGAAATCTTAGATGAAGACGAATTAAGTAATGTTCTTGTATCAAGAGGTAGTGCTTTCAAGACATTCAATGCATTGGTGGCTTTTTAAAGTATGCAAAAGTGCATTAGCCGTAGTGTGGGCTACATTAAAACCAACTATCCAGGTCGACAATAATGATTTCAAGGAAAGTTTATTTTTAATACTACAACAGCTTCTAGAATAATTGGTAGTATTGGAAGTTTGACTAGTAAAATTTTGATTATCTAATATTTCTTCATCAGAATGATTATTATCAATATTAGAAACACATTCATTTTCAATAATATTACCAACACTGTTACTAATACTAACATCTTGGAATTTGGGGAATGCATTTGGGGCAGATACATTCAAATTAAGTTGAACTGGTTATGATTATTCAATGATGATAAAGAGTTCAATAATTCAAGTTCTCGTTGGACTCTCCTACGTTTTGTTCTGTAGCTTCTAATCATATTGTTAATATGGAAATACAAATCTCTAAATCAAGAAGAAAAAAAAATTAAAAATATTTACCTATCTACCTATAGCAAATCATTTTAAGTTAAACAATTTAGAAAGGAAGAAAACAGTTACCAACAAAAAATATTTAAGTATTGCGGTTTATCTTAATATTATCCATTTAATATTATAGTTATACTAGTACAGTTAAATTGAGAGTTAAATAAATTTCATGAACCTTGTACTAGAATAACAACTACCTATATAGTACAATTTCATACTTATATTATAAAATTAATTTGATTAGGCACATAAATAAATTCATATTGAATTATGTAAGATACGAGGTTAGGTAGTATATGCTTATTATTGTATTATTTTTTCTTCTGCCATTTTAATACCAAATTTTTACATTTGGTACATATTTTAAGAATGGAAAATAAATATAATATTCAATCATTTTAACTAAATATAATATATGATAAACTGATAACTGCAAGAATATAGATAATAGGCATGCTTAAGAGTGCAGAAAATAGTGCTTTTAGTGCTCCCGACAATTTAATTGAAATTGTATACAGATTAATCAAAATTAAGTTAGATTTAAAACTTTAAATAACCCATTAATTTATAACTGTTAGCTTGATAACTATTAGGTATCTTAGAAGTATATCACATCAGATAGTTATATTTATATTATTGTCATGAAATATTACGAAAAAGAACATTGAACATAATATAATAAGCTTGAAATAATTTCCAAATTTATCATACATTTTGTAGGTAGCCTATATATCTTACAGATTTGAAAATAATTAGATTTTAATTAAGTTAATTTGAACTTAATTTATATTTGCTATCTATTAATTTGTAACTTAAAGAAGTTTTAAAATATATTAGTTTACTTTTAACTTAACTTAACTTACTTTTTGTTAAAGTGTTTAGCGTTAAAAAAAATTGTTCACTTGCCCAGCATTGATATATCTGACCATGGGGTAAGAGGTATGATTTTAAATAATTTAGTTTATATTCAATATTTATTTAATATTATATTACCTACAAATTTTATTTTGTAGTATACCTATCATTTTTTTTTACAAAACTGATTAAAATTTTTGAACAGGTTTCTTATAGTATGTATTATAGTTAAATACCTAAATTAGAAAATGCCAATTACATTTCATATTATGTAGTTAACTACTATGTGGTTAGTGATAAGTTTATTGATCATTTACAAATGCCACCAAATATACATAACTATATGTTGTAGAAAAAAAAATGTATAGGTAATACATTTATAACAGAATTTAATTTAATTTTAAAATATTATATAGGACATATGGAGGTAGTAAAGTACTATTATATTATGAATTAATACATTCAATACTATTACTGTGAACAGGTTTTATTCAATTGTATGTGCAATACATGTTATAATTTATAATTAACCAAGAAAATAAAAAATTAAATAGCAAAAATATTTCTACAACTATAGTATTACATATATAGTCAACTTATATAGGCATCTAGGCAGGTATATTAAATATTTATTTGTACTAGATATTTAATTATTATAAATTACCATATTGATAACAAATTAAACTATCAGTTTGGATTATTATAGGTACTAGTGTTGTGGACCGATGGTGACCCAGTTATAATAATCAATTTCAATATAAATATTACACGGATGTATGTGTAATGGGGTCTCCATAGGCCACCACGATAAGACCTTCCGGTCTATGTGTCGCGCGCCGGTGATTGTGGGAAGACGACGGAGAGCCGATCGTCAGTCTGAACGGAGAACTCTCATTAGCAAGTGTGGTTCTGACTGTTCGGCTCAATGTCATCCCTGCTATGTTGAATTACTTTATAATCATTTATGTAATAATAGCTGTACTATTCATTATATTCGTTTAAATAAATCTAATAATTATAAAACGAGTTGTTCTCATCATTCTTTTGTATAATTATCATCTGTGCCGTTGCTCGCCGTTGTCGGGACGCAACAGGGAACATAATTTTGGTGCCGAAACCAGGGAAAATCTGTCATTTGGACGCAGAAACCGAAGTCGACGTCGGAGTTCAAATTTCAACATTTCCTGGAGTATTTCTGTCAATCACCTTCGAGGCTTTGCAGAAATTCAACTTCGTGTCGAGAGCTGAGATCAATCAGTTCAAGGGGCGATCCACAACTGGGGTCTTCCAACAACGACAAGGAGCAGTGGCGAAAGGAAGAAGACTATAATGAATCAGTGAGAAATTTTATGAAATATTTATTTTCAGTGGGTTTTTATATATTTATATAATTAATGACCAATAGAGATAGTTGGTTAGATTTATCCTTAGAGCAGGGTGACAGTGATAGTGTGGAAGATTTATCCAAAACCTGCATATACGAAATATTAATAGGGCACGAAAAAGAAAAAACCGATAAAAAAATGACTGAATCTTCTGAAAGTAGTTCTAATGGATCTGGGTCCTCTGTGCCTCAATCGTCATCTTTGCGATTAGTAGAGACGATAATAAGGGTAGTGCCAACATTTTCGGGTGACAATGTTGAAGATTACGCATCCTTTGTACAATCTTGTGAGTTAATGGTAGGAGTATTACCTGCCGAACAAATGGGTACATTTATGCGAACAATATTAACTAGGTTGAGTGGGCAGGCTCGTGAGTTAGTTAGTTACGAGGAAATAGACAACTGGGAAGATTTAAAAAAGATTTTAGATGCCTCTTATGTAAGGCCGAAAAACCCAGCGTATTTACAGTGTCAATTATTTAATGCTAAACAAAGGTATAAGGAACCCATGGTCGATTATGTGAATCGGTTAAACCAATTAATGAGACAAGTGAATAGTTGTAGCACACTGGGAAAATCAAGAGAGAAAGCATTAACGATTAAAGAAACTTTGAGAGAGCAAGTTTTAAATGTTTTTCTAGAAGGATTAGCTGATTCAGTTCAGACAATGGTTAAAAGTCAGCATCCAAAGTCCCTTGAGGAGGCTATAAAAATAGCTATAGAGGAAGAAAAGAATTTTCTGGCTAGATTAGAAAAGAAAAAAGATTCGTATGAGCATAGAGATGTAAGACATACGAATAGGGATAATTATAAAAATCGAACTAGCGCCAGTTTTAATAAAAATAATAATAACCATAATAGTAAAAATGGTGTAAGGTGTCATGTGTGCTCTAGGATAGGACACTACGCCCGTGAATGTCGATTTAATAGAAACCGCGTAAATAATAATAATCCAGTAAATATTAATTCGAATAATTCGAACGTGACTCGCACATTTGTAGTATGCGAGTTTTGCTCTAAAAATGGGCATACTGTAAATCAATGTTACAAAAAGAAAAATTTAGATAAAAGAAACGCTAAAAAAAATAATAACTCTGGGGAGGGAAACTCCAGCCAACCACGGGAATAAGTGTTCCTCTTGTGGTTGGAGATTTGCAGGAGACACACAATGTAATGCAAATAGTTGTAGAAATGAAAAATAATCACGTTACATGTAGATCTACTAGTTGTAAAAATGAACCATTGGAATTTCTTTTAGATACCGGCTGTAGTTTGAATATAATTCAGTTAAAATATTTAAGGAAAGAAGAAAAATTAATCAATGAAAAACAAGTATATTTAAAAGGTATTAGCCATGCTTTAGTAGAAACAATAGGGGTTGTAGAAATACCATTATACTTCGGGGACGTTCTAATAGAAAAGACTAAATTTCATATAGTAAAAGATGATGTCCCTTTGATTAAATCGGGTATTTTAGGTCATAAGTTTTTAAAGGAGCATGAGGCATTAATTAATATGGCTAATGACACAATTATAATAAATCACACTGGGGGAAATATAAAAATACCTCCCAGAGTAGAATATGTGATGGCCATAAAAACTAACGATTTAAATTTAAATACAGGCGATTCAATTTTAATAAATAGTTCAGAAATAGTTGATCAAGTTTACGTGGGTAATGTGATAAATAAGATACAAAACAATGAAATACTTGTAAAGGTAATAAACTTATCGGATGAGGAAAAACAAGTGGGTCCCATAGAATTAAAAGAATTAAATTATGAAAAATATGAGGAGTCATACGTGTGTAATATAAATAATCCAGAAGTAGAGGAAAAGGTGGTGCATCAAGAGGATCGATTTAAAAAATTAAAACGCGAACTACGTATCGAACAATTAAATAACGAAGAACAAAAAAGTATATATAATATTTGTTCGGAATATACGGATATATTCTATTTAGAGGGGGACCGATTATCAAGTACCTCGTCTATCACACACGAAATAAAAACTCCCATAGATCAGGCACCGATATATCAACGACAATATCGTCTACCTCATAGTCAAAGGGAAGAGATAAATAGGCAAATAATTAAAATGCATAATGAGGGAATAATAGAACCTAGTAGCAGTCCATGGAATTCACCTATGCTTTTGGTTCCGAAAAAACTAGATGCTACTGGTAAACTTAAATACAGATTGGTAGTGGATTATCGAAAATTAAATAACATAACAGTGGGGGATAAAATGCCTTTACCACAAATTCGAGATGTTTTGGACCGTTTAGGAAAGTCTAAATACTTTTCTGTATTAGACTTGGCCTCTGGATTTCATCAGATTCCATTAGAGGAAAGTTCAAAAGCTAAAAGTGCATTTAGTAGTGATATAGGTCATTGGCAATATAGTAAATTACCAATGGGGTTAAAAAATAGTCCTCCAACTTTCCAACGTTTAATGAACAATGTGTTATGTAATCTTATCGGTCTACAATGTTTAGTCTATTTGGATGACATAATAATATTCTCTGTAGACATGCGTGAACACAGTAAGAGATTAAGAGAGGTATTTAATCGTTTAAGAGCGCATAATTTAAAATTAAATCCGGCAAAATGTGAATTTTTATCCAAAGAAGTAATTTATCTAGGGCATAAAATAACCGAAAACGGAGTTCAACCGGACGAAAGAAAAATAGATAGTGTTAAAAATTTTCCTATACCAAAAAATGAGAGGGATATAAAATCATTCCTAGGATTAACTGGTTATTATAGAAATTTCATACCTGATTATAGTAAAATTTCAAAACCGTTAACAAATTTATTAAAGAAAGATGTAAAATTCGAGTGGTCGACTAGGTGTAACGAAGCTTTCGATTCTTTAAAGACAATTTTGTGTAATGAACCGATTCTACAATTTCCAGACTTTACTAAACCCTTCACTATTACTTGTGATGCAAGTAATTATGCGGTGGGGTCTGTATTAAGTCAAGGGGAGGGAAAACAGGAGTTACCCATAGCATACTCATCACGTACACTTAATAAAGCCGAAATAAATTATTCAACTACAGAAAAAGAATTGGTGGCAATTCTGTTCGGGGTAAAACAATATCGTCCATATATTTATGGTCGTCATTTTTCTATAATAACAGATCATAAACCGTTAACATGGTTATTTAGTGTAAAAGACCCAAGTAGTCGTTTAATGAGGTGGAGAATAAAATTAGATGAATATGACTTTGAAATAAAATACAAAAGTGGTAAAACTAATAACAATGCGGATGCATTGAGTAGGATAAAAGCGACATATTTGGTACAAATAAATAAAAATTATGATGAATTTTTAAATGATTTTAATTCAAAATTAATAATTAATACACGAGTGAAAGAGATAAACGGAAGTTTACTTGACGTTCCCAACGATTTCGATATAGTTATCGAATATCCGCAGGATGGTAAAATTAATGTGGAAACAAAAAATAACATTATAATGAAGTTCGACCAGCAAAAAAAGTTATCAGAAACTAAGTGCGTAGTTGGGGAGATTGTACAAGTAGCATCCGGGCAACGAAACTTGATAAGTTTGGTTACTAAAAAACAGGAACAGGATGAGGTTTCATATACTGATATTTATAACTGTTTGATTAATTTACGAAATTATTGTGAAACAAATAAAATAACTAAAATCGCAATGTCCCAAGTGGGTGTTGAAATCAACACGCCCGGACGTGGTTTAAATTGGGAGCAAATAAGGGCTATGATAAGATATATATTCAAAGGAACATCCGTTAATGTTTTAATTTATCTAGAAACAAAGTTAAGTGAGAATGAGAAGCAGGAAGTGATAAGAGTTCATCACGATTCCTTACTAAGTGGACATTTAGGCGTGCATAAAACATTGAGAAGAATTGGTGAGCAATTGCAATGGAAAGGCATGAAGAAAGATGTACAAAAATATATTAAGTCGTGTGAGTCTTGTCAGAAAAATAAGAGTTCTAAAAAGGTCAAAATTCCCATGGCAATAACAACTACATCGTATAAGCCATTTCAACGAGTATTCCTTGACGTAGTGGGCCGATTGCCAACCTCAAATAGGAATAACTCTTATATCTTAACAATTCAGGATGACTTAACCAAATTTTTATTCGCTTTTCCACTTGAGAATCATCAAGCTAATACAATAGCTAAAGTTTTCGTTGAGAATTTCGTCTGTATACACGGAATCCCTATTTCAATTTTAACAGACAATGGACCTGAATTTGTAGGTGCAATTTTTACACAAGTATGCAAACTATTAAAAATAGAAAAGAAAACGTCCAGCCCATATCACCCTCAAACTAATGGGGGGCTTGAGAAAACGCATAGGGTTATTAAGGAAATAATAAGGCATAATGTAGACAAGCACGCTCATAATTGGTGTGAAAATATACCTTATGTAGTATTTTCTTTCAATTCTGCAATACATGAGAGTACACAATATCAACCATATGAGTTATTATATGGAAATCCAATGCATATACCGAATATATTTCAAAAGAATTCGGAGACTAGTTATAATTATGATAATTATGCTTTTGAAATGAAACAAAAGATGCAGTCAGCATATACTTTGGCTAGGGAAAATCTTATTAAAAAGAAAAACCTAACCAAATTGTATTATGACAAAGGACAAAACGCCCAATCGATACATATTGGTGACAAAGTATTAATAATAGATCACGCCCGTAAGAACAAGTTGACACCATTATGGGTGGGACCATACAAAGTAGTAGATCTTGTAGGAGATTACAATATTAGAATACAAAAGGAAAAACGAATAGCGACGTTACATAAGAATAATGTCAAAATATTCGTAGAATAAGAGTCTTGTTCGATATTAATGATACCTATAATATAATGTAGCAACGTAGATTAAGTAAATAGTATTAAGGCAAATTTAGCAGTTTTGCGACCATTAACTCTTTCTGATTTGATATGCATTTCTATAATCATGAGAATAAAAAGTTAAAGTTAAATCAGATGAATGACCCGTTATATCGAATACCAAAATAATCAAAAGGATTTTATTTTAAAAAAAAAAAAAAAAAAAAAAAAAGGGGAAAATTCCTTATGTGAGCAAGGATATAAGATTACTATTAGTTATAGTAATCTATTTTTTTCTGTCCTTATAGGATTCTATTATCGGTTGTGCTCATATTGAGCGCAATTACAGCAGAACCAACTCACAATGTATCCCAGGTACCTGGTACCACCGGTGTGTATTACGAAAATGAAGGGACATTGAAGATAACGAATACTAACTGGGACATATTGACGTATATGAATTTATCCGATATTAATAATAGGGTGTTAACGTTAAGTACGTATTTTGGAAAAGTTATAGAAATGTGTGAAAATGTAACTAGTAAAATGACCATAACTAGGTGTGGTGATGTAAATACCACCGTATTAACCTTATTAAATCAGATAAATGAAAGAAAAGATCATTATTATATGATTATGGAATCCTCCCCAGTTAAAAGAGATAAACGAGCTCTGTTAGGATTCATAGGAGACCTCCATAAGCAACTGTACGGAGTTATGACTGAAGAGGATGAAAAAAAAATAGAGCTACATATATCTGACCTGAATGCGAGTAGAGAGAGAGCATTACAAATTTCCAAAGATCAAACCAGTGTAATAAAATCCAATATGGACATTTTAAATATAACAATAGACAATTTTAATAGAGATATAAATGTATTAAATAATAATTTTGAAAGGATTAGTAACAAACTCAACGATATAAATGAATTATTAACCGATTTAGAAACTGAGGAGTTGGTGTCTCAACAGATTATTATGTATGCACTTATGCAAAGCCATGTGCTATTTGAAATCGATCTATTAGGCGAAATAATAACGGCAGCTCAAGCTGGCGTAATACATTCGAGTATCCTAACACCTAAAGACATTTTAGTACAATTGCAACAAATAGAAAAGGATATCCCAACAGATGATATTTTTCCTATAGGGCTTAGTTTAAAAGGAGCTTTAGACTTATTAAATATGGGAAAATTAGTTTGCGTATATAGAGATAATATACTAGTATTTATACTTAGAATACCGCTAGTTTACAATATAAACTTTACTTTATATCATATAATTTCGTTACCTGTGATCAGAGCTAATAACTCTGTTTCTGCGTTTATTGAGCCAACTAGTCCGTATTTAGCAGTTAGTAAAAACTACGAGAAGTATATAGGATTTAGTGAAGTAGAAATACGCGATTGCCGACAAACGACAAATTTCGTGTTATGTGAAGGAAATAAAAATATTTATAACAGACACGAGAGATCTGTGTGTGAAATACAACTAATTATGAAACCAGAAAAAGTACCGGGAAGTTGCGGTTTAAAATATATTAATGAAAGTGAGGCCGTGTTCCATAAATTAAAATATAAAAATACTTGGCTATACTCCACGAGATTAACTCCATTAATTATAACTTGTGAACATGAAATAAATCCAGAACCAATAGAAGTGCGAGGTATGGGTTTGTTGTCGTTACGAGGAGATTGTAAAGCGATTACCTCCAATTCGGTATTGATACCATCAAGGAAATTGACCAGCGTTAATTACATTGATGTGTTTCCAAACGCTGAATTACCATTAAACATAGGTAGGATAGGCAAAGAATTTATAAACCAAACCGAGATTTATATCGAAAAGTTAAATCACACGGAGATAAAGACATTAGAAGGAGCAGTACAAATAATACATAAGATAAATAAAAACCTTGAGGCTGAGCAGGAAGATATTATAGGAAATATTATACACTTTGTATATTTAAACATGTCACAGATAAAATTAGTTCTGATGGTGATAGCAGGTGGAATAGTAGTGTACTACGTTTTAAAACGAAAAGGCTCACGCAATATAAGCATCGCCGCCATCCCAATGAGGGAGACAAATTTATAAATAATAATATTAATAATATATTAATAAATAATTATAAAAAAAAAAAAAAAAAAAAAAGAAAAAAAAAAAATAATAAATAAATAAATAAAGAAAATGATATATATTAAATATGTGTAGTTACCCATGAAAATATTTGATACTATACTAATTCAATTTATTCTTTAACAGAAGTGCAGGGCGCTATAAGTTTGTCATAGTGGATTTTGAATTTTCAATGTGCAATAGGACGGATATTGTCCTAGTATCTGGAGCGTTATCCAATAGTCTAGACCGGTATAGAATTATAAAATTGCAAGGAAGTCCATTACTCCTGACAAAACTGCATCATGTGAAAGTAATGACCTTAAGTATGATTAATAAAGCCTTGGATAGTTGTATTAGTTATTTTAAAAATAAGCCTGATAAACTTCACCCTTTACTCGATCAGTATAGAATAAGTCTGTTTGCAAATAACAGAAATCTTAGCGTCCAGAACATAAAAAATTATCTTAACCGAGGGAAATATAAAACCATTGTAGTTTTTTGGAGTGGTAGTACCGATAGAGAGATAATGGTGAGAATGGGGCTAGGCCATTACAAAATGTTAGAGTTGATCGCTAGTGACGAGTATAACAACCAGGAGTTTTATTTACAATTAAAAGATATGTCAACTAAGAGAGTAATATTATCTGAGAATATAGGTTATATGAACAAAGGAGGGAACCTTCTTAATTTGGGTGAGGCGCATCAATTAATTTGCTCTAAGAGTCATGCAATTACGTACCTACATGATCCAACAACGGACGTACAACTAACCAAATGTATTTTCGATAAGTTGTTGAGAACCATGACCCATAAAGGTATATATATCTAGTTTATAAAAAAAAAGAGAAAAAAATATAAAGAGAAAATGTTTATATATTTTATATGTGTATTTGTATGTATAATACGATGAAACTGGGTCATGAGGACGTACGTAAATTGATATCACTTGTCACCCTGTTCAAACTAAACTAATATGAAAATCTATTGTAATGTAACTAACAACATATTTATTTATATGCATAATAATAATATTCTAATAGAACTGATAATATATTATGTGATATCAGTCTCTATTACTTATTGTATTTTTATTTTACTAACAAATATACTCGGGCCGATTGTAAATGGATTGGAAGGCTTCATCTTAGGGGATGAACCCCTGTTTTGCAGGGGAGGTGTTGTGGACCGATGGTGACCCAGTTATAATAATCAATTTCAATATAAATATTACACGGATGTATGTGTAATGGGGTCTCCATAGGCCACCACGATAAGACCTTCCGGTCTATGTGTCGCGCGCCGGTGATTGTGGGAAGACGACGGAGAGCCGATCGTCAGTCTGAACGGAGAACTCTCATTAGCAAGTGTGGTTCTGACTGTTCGGCTCAATGTCATCCCTGCTATGTTGAATTACTTTATAATCATTTATGTAATAATAGCTGTACTATTCATTATATTCGTTTAAATAAATCTAATAATTATAAAACGAGTTGTTCTCATCATTCTTTTGTATAATTATCATCTGTGCCGTTGCTCGCCGTTGTCGGGACGCAACACTAGAATTACTAGCACAGAATAAGTTACATTTAAATAATAGTACCTACACAGTGTGTAGTTGAACTATAAGTAGCTACCAGGTAGGTAGTGTATAAGAAATACTTATTTTTTATTTATTATTATAGGTAGTTAATTAATTATTTTTATTTTTATTATTATATTTATAAATATTATATAAGGAAGTAAAATATAAAAGTGAAATTATTTATTTAGCTATAGCTACTAGTTCATTCATTTGAAACATAGAAAATTATTGTGAGAATCTAAAATGGGTCCAATACTTAAGACTAGTAGAATACAAGGTAGATACCGAAAATCTACTTACCAGTTTATCACGTTCGTAGATCTCAAAACAGCAGGACAACAAGTGCAGAGATGTCGATGCCAAATGCCGATTATTATTCATAAAATATCAAGAATCACGATTCAAAATCGAGACAAAATTACAAATAACAATTACAAAATTACAATAACAATATCGGACGATTCACTATAGGGTAGGGAGAAGTGAGAGGGATACTCGTTGTCGTCGCGGCGCGACGGACGCGACGTATCCGTGGGAAAAACCAGATAAATCATAAATAGTAAACTATAAATGGACTCGCAACGACACAACACGGACTAAAATAATATAGAACTTAATGTATTGTGGACTGGGGTATTCATTTTTAACTATTACGTCATACGAAATTCGACAGAAGAAAATAGAAATATTATTACTACAAAGTGTAAACTTTTCGCCCTTATCGCCCCCCCCCCTTGTATACGCCCCTGTATAACACAAATTATGGTTAATTTGAATACATATTAAATAGCGTTTATAAGTTTTTATCCACATAATTAATATACAATGTGTTTGGGTAAAAAAAAATATTTTATTTTTTGATTAAAATTATTATATATGATTTTGATATGTTGAAATAGGTATATAGTTATATTGGTTAATGGTTAGGTTAAGTTAATAATAATTTAAGACGATCAACGAATTAAGTAAACGTACTGGATGACTAGGAAGAAAATGTGGTAATAATCTACGAAATTTATACACTTTCAAAATTAAAACGTAAATTGTCTTTAGGTGAAACAAAGTGGCGATGCATTGCAAAACGTAAAGAGCATTTTTGGAAAACGATAGTCGAGAAAAAAATATTACTGAAAAAAATGAAAGCCTGGGCACAATTTATTACATATAGAAATGCTTACCTGAAAATTATTGAGAGCAATTTACAGTTTTAGATTCTGAACGGAGTGAAGAATGTATTGATTTTACAATGATGTGTTTTTTTTTTTTTTTTTTTTTGTGTCTGTCGACACGATTTGGGGCAGTAAATGCGACGGGAAAAACCATAAAAAAATTTGGGAAAAACAGGAGTTTTTACGCAAAACCAGTTTTCGACATAATCAAATTTTTTATTTTGCTATAACTCAAAAACTAATCGATGTAAATACTTGAAATTTTCACCAAATGTTTAGATTAGCGTTCTCTATACACCATTAAATTTTCAAAGTATTTTGACTTTTATTAAGCTATTTATAGACAATTGAAATTTTCAATTTTTTTAAGTATTTTTTTTTTAAATAACGATAAAATTTTTTTCGCTGACCAGAAAATCTTGAAAATTTAATACAAGGTTTCTTATAAGTTGTTCCTTAACTGATAAAAAAAAATCTAAAATCGTAAGTCACAACTTTTTTTTATAAGTGCTCAAAGTTCCAATTTATATGAAATATGTAAAAATTACGATAATTTGCAAGTTATTTTGTAGATAAAAATTCATAAAATTTTTTCTGTTCATACTTAAGGTTCAAAATGTTTACACGAGGTTATCTATAAGCTACTCTTCAAAAATCTTTAAAAAAATTTCTACCGGAATTAGAGGAAAAAATTTTATGACTGTTTGAAATTTAAATATTTACGAAATTGCATAAAATAGCGATTTATTCTCAGACGATTTTAAATATAAATTATAATTCAAAAAGTATAAGTCGCAGATTTTTGAAATTTCTACCAGCTGTTATGATTGGTATTTCTTTTGTGCAATATTTTTTTCAAAATATTATATTGATTTTTAAGCCACTTATAGGTATTTAAAATATTCGATTTTTTTACATTTTATATTTATAATCGGTGATAAAAAAAATTTGGCTACTAGAAAATACTTGAAAATTTAATCTAAGATTCCACAGAAGTAGTTCTTAATGTCATTCAAAAATTATTAAAATCCATAGGCACAATTCTTTTTTATAAGCATTTGAACAGCGAATATTGACATAAAATTACATGTAAAATATAATATAATGTAGAATGTTCTAGACTGACAAACTATATCGCTGTATGCAACTGCCAACCCATCCTAATTGAAAAATATATTTATCGTTTCAAAATAAAATATACTTTTTACAATGTTTATAAATAACAATGTATTATATCCTAGACAAACATATGAACTCCGTTCAGAATCGTTATTCGTATAAAATGATATCTATCTTTGCATTCAAATTTAACAAATCCATTATAATAATGACCTATCCTATAAGCGAGGTGCACTCCACCCCTAACTGTACAGCAGAGCGAGGCCCATCCGGTTCTTTTTTAATCTTTGTCAATAGCAATTTACATTTGTCACAATTAATCCTCTATTATTATAATAGTCAATACGTTTTTACGTTATTATACATATAATAATGAGCTCAAACTGTGAACAACACAGTATTAAATTAACATTAATTTACCTGACAGCGCGAGTATTAAAATTATTCTACTATTTTCAAATATTATAATTTTGAGGGAAGTATCACATATTTAGTTTAACGAAGGTTTAACGTTGTTCAAATGTTGTCACTATGAGAAATACCATATTTTCTATAAAACATCAAAAACATAATTCTACAACCATATAAAATGGTCATTACTACAATGTTTTTAAAGTAACGTTGTTTAAATGTTGTCACTTTATGGGAAATACCATATTTTCTATAAAACATAAAAAACATATTTCTACAATAACTTTTAATAAATATCATAATAATGTTTCCAAAATAATGTTGTCCTTATGTTATGGGCAACAGGAAATAAATAAAAAACATTGACACAATATGTTTTAGAAAAATATTGACAGGAAGATATAAAAACCATATTTTCACAATGTTAATATGTTCCAAATGCTGTCTGGGAAGTATATTATACAAAAATTTAATTGAATAAATGAGTTATTTAAAATTATTGAAATCGTTCATGAAACTTTGAACAGTCAAAAACTTTTTGTTGGGCCCAGTTATATCAAAAAAATGTTTTGAATCAAATACCAAATTTGTTCAGCTTCAGGAGGGTATTTTAAATTGAATGTATAAAAAGACTTGAAGCATACGTCCAAGGCTTTAACTGGACTCTCTAATTTATAATGTATATCATTTACCACTGTAAAACAATCTTTATTATTTTCTTCGTTACTGCTAATGAATACAATGTATGGCAGCACACTTAGTCCATAGTTAAATGCCGTTTCAACTTTGTTGTTTTGGATTGTTTTAGCTCATTTGCATTCTAAAACATTATTAATAAACAACAGTTTTAAATAAAATATAAAATATTTTATTCATTAATGAGTTACAAAATAAAATTAAATAAATAAATATACCGAAATGCTAATCACAAAAGCTGAAGCTTGTTCTATTTTTGAAGGCCTCCAAAACTTTGAATTTAGTTTTTATACCCATTTTTTATAACAACATTTACTGGTTGAAATAACAGTGGTATAATTTTTATAGCAGCAAAGTCGTCTTGTCCCCTCTAAAAACAAAACTTTAAATATTAGGAATCAATTTATATGATTTAATAGTTTAGTTAAATTATTGTCTGGTATTCTAAGGTTCATTAATTGATTTTTTAAAAAAGTATCTTGAGCACCCAAATTAATTTTATTTCTTTGTATATAAATCTTTAATTTTTGCTTAAAGAAATCAAATTTATTAAAAAGTGACATTCCTTTGTTATGATATAATTCTTCAAAATCAATATCAATCTAAAATATATAGTTAAGGTATTTAATAGGACAATAAAAAAAAAAAAAAAAAAAAAAAATGATAAATTTATTGGGTAGCTAAATAAAAATAATAAGTACTAACTAATAAATGTCCTACAGGCTTTGACAAACCCGGGTATTTAGCTAAACAATTTCCTTGTTAAGTCTATAAGACTTGGTATCTTTCCGAAATTCAAGTAGTTGGTTATCTGCAGGATTTATGTTATGCTTTAACCAATTTAATGATTCTTCAAAATCTAAATCTTCTTCTTATTATTCTTTTGCCTCGCCTTCCTCCCTACTATTTGGGGTCCGCCACCCTTGTCCTACACCTCCACTTTACTCGGTCAATCACATCTCCTCTGCACACACCGACAGCCCTCATGTCATTCTCCAAAGTCTCCAACCATCTCTTTTTTGGTCTTCCTCTTCCTCTTTTCCCTTCAACGTCCATCTTCATAACCACTCTTACTGCATTCGTTTCCTCTCGCCTCATCACATGCCCAAACCATCTCAGCCTATTTTCTCTCATCTTGTCCACAATTGGCCCTACACCAACACTACCTCTCACGTATTCATTCCTTATTCTATCTTCTCTTGTCACTCCACTCAACCATCTAATCATTCTCATTTCCGCGACACTCATACTTTGTTCTATTCTCCTGTTAACCGACCAGATTTTTTCAAAATCAAAATAATAAAATGTATTTATTTTATTTTATTTGAAGTACCTTACCTACTATTTTGGTACTTGTTCAATATATTAAAAATGTAAACAATTACTTAATTTTAATTTTATTTATTTATAATAATTAATAACCTTTTTCATTGAGAACTATACCTATGTCTTTAACAGTAGCTGGCTTTGGCTTTAATGATATTCTATGAATATCCCGTTTAATGTTACAATATTTATTATAGAGTTTTCCCCTATTTGGATTAACACTGTTTCCTTCTTTTGCATATCCAATGAAATATGTATACTGTGTTTCACAAGGAAACAATTCTTCTATATCTATTAAATTATTTTTACAATTATACAAAATATATTATTAAAAATTATGCCTGGACTAGAAATTATATGAATTAACCATTTGAGGGCATTATAAATCTTGACCTACTAATTTTTTTAGAATTGTCATTTTGTAAAAGTTCGTCTTTAATTATAACTAAGCATAACTTGTTTCTCAAAGACTCATTTAAGCTTCCAACTGAATTATAATAGTCAAAAACCATCCGACCGGCATGGTGCTTTAATAATTTGGCTTTTATAGATACCTCAACTTTAAAATAGGTTTCATATGGTGTTTCTAACAAAATAATTCAAAATAAATATTAATAAAAACATTGTATTATGTAATATGATAATATTGTACTTGATCCTAAACTCTCTATTTTTGTAACTTCCGGAATTTATGGGTTATTGTATTGTGATCTTACATTTGAATCAAATTCATTAACAAAAAGAAATTCAGAATTTGATATATCTATTTCTCTCATATCATTAGTAACGATAGTAGTATTTTCATATTTACCAGGAGTAAACAGTACCTCAACAGAATTTAACTTGAACAAAATAAATATTTGCATCAAACACTTAACAGCCTAAAAACCATTAAGATATTGTTATGTTATTAAATATTTAATAACATGTATAAAAATGAGGATAAGAGAGTTTTAACAAAAGATGAGGATGTGAAAAAAAGATGGAAAGAATATTTTGAGAAATTACTGAACGAGGAGTATCCAAAAGAAGCTTTAGAGAGTATGTCATGGAATGAAGGATTGATTGGTCTAGTGGGTGAGGAGGAAGTGAGAGATGCGGTGAAGGCGATGAAAAAGAAAAAAGTGGTAGGACCAGATGGAGTACCTGTAGAGCTGTGGAAAATGTTAGGGGATGTAAGCATTGGGTGGTTGAAAAATCTTTTTAATAAGGTAATGATAGAGGGAAAAATACCAGAAGATTGGAGAAAGAGTTTTATTGTACCAATATTTAAAGGAAAAGGAGACATACAAGAATGTGGGAACTATAGAGAAATAAATCTCATGAGTCATAGTATGAAGATCTGAGAAAAGATTATAGAGAAGAGGATAAGAAGTGAGACGTCGATATCAGAAAACCAGTTTGGTTTTATGACAAGAAAATCGACAATGGAGCCATTATTTTGTGTTAGGCAATTAGTAGAGAAGTACAGAGAAAAGAATAAAAAACTATGCATAGTATTTATAGATTTAGAAAAGACGTATGACAAGGTGCCAAGAGAAGTTTTAAGGTGGGCATTAATGAGGAAAAATGTCCCAAAAATATATATAAATTTGATCCAGGATATGTATGAAGGGTCGAGTACTAGTGTCAAGAGTCGGTGTGGAGTAACAGAAGGTTTCAGTATAGGAGTAGGTATGCACCAGGGGTCAGCTCTAAGCCTCTACCTGTTCTCAGTGGTAATGGATGAGGTTTCAAAGGAGATACAGGGTGAGATACCATGGTGTATGATGTTTGCGGATGATATAGTTCTGGTAGGAGAAAATCTGGAAGTTGCCAATAATAGGGTAAATGAGTGGAGGTTAGCCCTCGAAGAAAAGGGATTGAGAATTAGTAGAAATAAAACTGAGTATATAGAGTATGATTTTGGACAAAGAGACCAAGAAGTTGAAGGAATGAGGAGACAACTGACAATAGATGGTGATGTGATAGGTAAAGTTGAGAGCTTTAAATATTTAGGATCTTTTGTTCAAAAGGACGGGGGCTTTGACATGGATGTAAAACATAGGATTAAGTGCGGGTGGATGAAATGGAGAGAAGCATCGGGCGTGTTATACGATAAGAGAATTCCAATGAGGCCGAAAGGTAAATTTTATAAAAGTGTAGTGAGCCCAACTATGCTGTATGGTTCAGAGTGTTGGGCGGTTAACAGAAGAATAGAACAAAGTATGAGTGTCGCTGAAATGAGAATGCTTAGATGGTTGAGTGTAGTGACAAGAGAAGATAGAACAAGGAATGAATACGTGAGAGGTAGTGTTGGTGTAGCGCCAATTGAGGACAAGATGAGAGAAAATAGGCTGAGATGGTTTGGGCATGTGATGAGGCGAGAGGAAACGAATGCAGTAAGAGTGGTTATGAAGATTGACGTTGAAGGTAAAAGAGGAAGAGGAAGACCAAAAAAGAGATGGTTGAAGACTTTGGAGAATGACATGAGGGCTGTCGGTGTGTGCAGAGGAGATGTGATTGACCGAGTAAAGTGGAGGTGTAGGACAAGGGTGGCCGATCCCAAATTGTTGGGAGGAAGGCGAGGCAAAAGAAGAAGAAGAATTAAATATTTAATATGCTACCTTTTCATTATTATTTAAAACTTTTAATTTTTTTAGTTCACTCATAAATTTTGATCTTTATCAAATTTTAGAAACAAGTTCCTTTACCATATCTTCAGTGAGGTCTAACAAAGAAGATTTATCTATTTCTTCTTCTATAACATACATAACATTAAATATAATAACATGTTGTTTAAACTACAATTCATTAAGTTAAGTGATAAATTAAAAATATTTAATAATACATAATATGTCTTATACAGACTTGAAAAAGATACTTTAAACAATTGTACTTAAATACAGATACAAACACATCCATTCAGAAAGTATTAAAAACATATTTTTAATACCTTTAAGAAAAAGTATTTAAGAACAAATACAAATATTTTCCATGTATTTAAAAACTTTTTTTATTTTACTTAATAAAAGTTAATTTGTAAAATTAATTTTATAATTAAAAATTTCAAATAGTTTAATGTTACATTCAACTACCTAGGTATTATTAGAATTTTTTGTACCTTCTTAAGTTTTTACTGAAAATGAAATTATTAAAAAAAATAAATACAATAACAAGTTATTATCAAAACAAATCTGATACATTACAACTGACAAATAATTGTTTTGTTTTTAAAGTATTAACATAAAGGTATTTACATTCCAAACACAAATATGCCCAATGCATTATTTAAAATACTTTTTGAAGGAAGGAATATTTTAAAAGTATTATAATAAAGTATTATTATTATTATTATAATATTTACATATATATAATACTCTTTACAAGACTGGTCCTATTTATATTAAATCTGTTAACTAACCTTGGAAAAGTTCATTATATTTTTCAAACCCAAAACTTTTGAACCAATTTACAGTAAAACTGTCCATGGTACCTAATAAAATTGAATGAATTTTAAATAAGTGGACTATATTGACAACAAAATTCACAACTTCCTGAGATAATACCGACTAGCGTGAATAATTGCAACACTGGGTATGTTAAGAAATAAGAATATAAGGTTAAATAACTAGTTGATAAGTATTAGAATTAGAGCTCCCTATTTCACGTGTACACGTTTTCACGTGTTCACGTGAAATCAAAGTCCAATTTATATAATCCGTTGCTTAAAATTTCACGTGTATTTATAATTTTATTCACGTGAATACTGTTATGGGCCTCCATACATCATATAACATATTATGACCACATGTATATTTAGAATACTGAGAATAATGATATAAACTTTATATTAATCATAATTATGTGCCTGTCACACCTAAAAATAAGTATTGTAAACTAATAAAGTATATTAGAACTATAAAAGTAGATTCAGCAATAAACCGTGTGCAGAATTTCCACGAATAAGGTATCATCATATAAAGTCATATACCTATTCCTGGAAATTATCAAATTAGCAAAGGCAACGAGTCCACAGTATCATAAAAAGGAATTAAACCAGATAACCAGGTGCGGCATTTCTACAAAGCCAGCATCGTGTAAGGTCACACACCGATTCCTGGAAATCACCAAACAACCGGGTGCAGCTTTCCAATGACGTCAATCGAGCCATATAAAAGAGGGTCCGAATCAACCACAAATCAGATGAGTTCTAGTCACGGAACTGCAAGCAACTTCACGTCACTCAGTTTTATGAATTGTTATAACACTTTGAATTATTTAAATAAACGTATTGTAAAAGTTAAAGTCTCACATTTTATTAAATTAAAATTCATCATCGACTGCACAAGTTGAAATCTAGCCGGTGGCACGTAACAATTGGCGCTGCGGACAGGGTTCTTCAAAAAGAAAAATATTTATATTGTTTTTTATTTAATAAAAAATTATATAATATTTTACGGAGGCAGTTCAATTCAATTCGAATCACCGAGAGAAGAAACTGATCACTTTTTCTCCAACTCCGAAGGAAGAACATACACTCCATTGTGCAAAATTTCAATTTCAAACAGTCAGAAGATGTCTTTTGGATCGTCCAACTCCGCCTTGTTGTAAGAATTATTATGTTATATTATATTATTGAAGTTATATTGTGAATTATTATTGAATTATTATTGGGATTACTGTTAAATTATTATTGAGAATTATATTGAGATTTATTATTGAGAATTATATTGAGATTTATTATTGAGAATTATATTGAGATTTATTGAGAATTATATTGAGAATTATTATTGTGAATTATTGAGAATTATTGTGGATATATATTGAGAATTTTATTGTGAGCATTATTGAGATTATTATTGAATTATTATTGAGATTATTATTGAATTATTATTGAGAAAATTATTGAAGTTATTATAGATGTATATTATTGAAGTTATTATTGAGAATTATTTATGAGTAACCGTGACACATTAGGCTCATCTCCATTGGAAGTAGCTAATCCAGTGAATAAAATTGAAGAAAGTTATAGTGACGAAGAATTAAATAAAACGTTTAGAGAAAGTATCCCAGAAAAAGAAAAAAGTGATTTAGAAAAAGAAAAAATACGTATAGGAACAAGAAGTCAGGTAGACATTGAGCATAAAGAATTAAAATTTGAAAGAAAACCAAAAATGAGTAACACTAACGTAGTAATCAGGTTAGAAGAAGCAGTAAAATTAATACCAAAATGTACAGGAGAAGATGACATATATCAATTTACAAATGCATGTGATTTAGCGATAGAGTCAGTAGAGGAGAAAAATGTACCGATTCTAATAAAATATATAACAACTAGATTAAGTGGTAAGGCATTAGAAGCCATAAAATATAAAGATACTAGTAAATGGATATATATAAAAAAATATTTAACTGATACATTTGAGGTACAACATTCAATTTCATCTTTGCAATTAGAATTAAATTCCGCTAAAATGAGATTTAATGAAGATGTAAATACATATAGTGATCGGGTGGAAAAATTATATTATAAATTAAGTGATATGAATACATTAAATAAAAATAAAGACGATGCTAGGGTAATTCATGAGGCACTTAAAGATCAAACATTAGCAATTTATATGAAAGGATTAAAAGAACCAATACGTACTATAGTAAAATCCCGTAATCCAAAAACTTTAGAACAAGCTAAACAAATCGCGAGATCCGAAGAATTAGAATTTAATTCCGATAAAGAAGCTCTTAATAACATAAATAGAAATAAACATTTTAATAATCAAAATAATTATGACAGATCTTACAAACAAAATTTTAATCCATCGCGTAATAAAAACAGAAATTTAAATCGTAATAATTATAATTCGCGACCAACTTATAATAATCAAAATAACAAACTACCGATAAAATGTTATAATTGTAATGGTAATCATTTTGCAAGTCAATGTAGGAATAATTCACAGAATTACGGAAATAATAATCGACCGCCTAATCAGTATAATTTTACGAGACCTTCAACTAATTATAATGTAAGATTTATCGCATGTGAATATTGTAATAAAAATGGACATAACATTAACGAATGTTATAAAAAACGTTATAATGAACGAAATAATCGAAACAACGGGAATAATAATAATTCGGGAAACGCGCAAGTATCGGATATGGTCAGCGGTCCACGTTCGATAAATCAAATAACTACCGCCGATGTTTTCACATCACAACAGGATTAAAAGAAAATCATATAAAATGTAAATCAGATTTCAGTAAAACTAAAAATTTAGAATTATTAATAGATACCGGTAGCGAAATAAATGTAATAAAAATTAACAAATTAATAGGAGAAATAATGGTAAACGAAAATAAAAAAATTAAAATAAGAGGAATAAATGATAAATTAACAGAAACTATTGGAACAATTAATATAACAATTGAAATAAATAATAAAAAAATAAATGTAGAATTTAACCTTGTCAAAAACGATTTTCCAATTTTAAAAGACGGTATATTAGGACAACCTTTCTTAACTAAAAATAAAGCCGTAATCGATATAAGTAATAATTTAATTGTAATTAATAACGAAAATAAAAATAAAATGTTAAATGACGATAAAGAATATTTTTCATTAAATCCGAGAACTGGGACTATTGTAGAATTACCGATAGCCGAACCTAAGGTCGAAGATCAAAACATAATTATACATAAACAAGAAATAATTAAAGACGTATTTTGTAGCAATGTGATAGGAAAAGTAAAAAACGGTAAAATAATAGTTAGCATATTAAATATATCGGAATGCACGCAAAAGATAAGATTAAATGATTTAAATAAAATATTATATGACGAATCTTCAGATTATAATTTATTCAAAATAGATACGATAAATAAAAATGATCCGTCAACGCGAATAGAACAAATAAAAAATTTAATTAGGAGCGAACATATGAATAACGAAGAAAAACAATCTATATTTGAATTATGTGAACAATATTCTGACGTATTTCATTTAGAGGGGGATAAATTAACTTTTACCAACGCCACTAAACATGAAATAAAATTAAAAGAAAACCAACCGCCTATATATAAACGACCGTATAGATTACCTCATTCACAACAAGAGGAAATAGCTTCACAAATTCGTAAAATGGAAAATGATGATATTATAGAACAATATACGAGTCCTTGGAATGCACCATTATTATTAGTAGCTAAAAAACCAGATGCAAGTGGGAAACAGAAATTTAGAATTGTTGTAGATTTTAGAGCATTAAATGAAGTAACATTAAATGAATTTCATCCACTTCCGAACATAACCGAAATATTAGATCAACTAGGGCAATGTCAATTATTTAGTGTTGTCGATTTGGCATCAAGATTTTATCAAATACCATTAGAAAAATCATCACGTGAATTAACGGCCTTTTCTACTAATCAAGGTCATTGGCATTTTAAACGTATGGCAATGGGTATGAGAACTTCACCCGCAACTTTTCAAAGATTAATGAACAACGTATTAGCAGGCATAATAGGAATAAAATGTTTAGTATATTTAGATGATATAATTGTATACGGTAAAAATTTACGCGATCATAATAATAAATTAAAAGAAGTATTCGAAAGATTAAAAGAACATAATTTAAAAATACAACCGGATAAATGCGAATTTTTAACACGCGAATGCGTATATTTAGGACATGTTATATCTGAACATGGAATAAAACCAGACGAAAAGAAAGTAAAAGCTGTTCTAAATTTTCCAAAACCAACTAACGTAAAACAGAAAAAATCATTTTTAGGATTATCAGGATATTATAGAAAATTTATCGAATCATATAGTGCTAAGGCAAAACCAATTACAAATCTTTTGAAAAAAGATGTTAAATTCGAATGGACAGAAGAATGTCAAAAATCTTTTGATTCATTAAAACAAGCATTATGTTCTGAACCAATTTTAAAATATCCAGATTTTACAAAACCATTTATTTTAACAACTGATGCAAGTAATAAAGCATTAGGGGCAATATTATCGCAAGGGGAAATAGGAAAAGATTTACCAATAGCTTATGCTTCACGAACTTTGAATAAAAGTGAAAACAATTATAGTACAACAGAGTTAGAATGCTTAGCCATTATTTTCGGTGTAAAACAATTTAGACCATATTTATACGGTAGAAAATTCATAATATTAAGTGATCATAGACCACTGACGTGGTTATTTAATTTGAAAAATCCGTTATCAAAATTAGCCCGATGGCGCATACAATTAGAGGAATATGATTATGAGATTAGATATAAACCGGGAGTACAAAATTCAAATGTAGACGCTTTGAGTAGAATGTATAATATAACCGAGATAAGAAATGATAATTATTCTAATTTTCTTGAAAAAATGGAAACACAATTAATTTCAAATAAAAATGTAAAAGAAACGGTAGGAAATTTATTAGACGTACCCATTGAATATCATTTAGTATCGGAATCCGCTAAACAATATAATTTCACGGAAGGAATAAATAAAATATTAAGAGGACGTTATACCGCTTATTTTCAACGGTAAAAACATGTCAACGCAAAACTATCATAACTGCACTAAAAAGTGGTTTTAGAGTTAAAATACCTATGATAAAATTTATAGAGAACAATATTTCCAAGAAAATGTCATATCCATTTTATAAAAAAGTAATTAATATAAAAGATACAGCTAATTAAAAAACGTAAAATATGTATATTTTGTATTTTAATTTTTAAGTTATATACTAGCAATATTAAAAAACGCATATGATATTTTCTCCAAAATATTGTTTTCTTTTGATTTTATTACAGGTGTTTTTTCTCTAAAACTACTGTAAAGCGAGCAATCGCAATTTTCCGTAGTTATGTTTTAGTTGCGAATTTGTGATTTGTGTAATTTATCATGCCGTATTGTGCTGCTTCTAGTGGACAGTTCTATAAATAAAATTTCCAATTGACTGTGCGCGAAGGGAGGGAGGTAGCGCATGCCGGCCGTCGCTGTCGTCGTTGGTGTTATCGACAATTCTATGAATAGTAATATCTAATAGCCATAATTACTACTATTGTCTATTACACGCCGTATTATTATTATTCGTCCAGTACTTATTCGTATGACTAAAATAAATTAAGATTATTATTATTATTATAGTCATTCTGAGTTCTGACGTGACTCGTACAAGTAATGTACAAATAATTTTCCGATCTAGAATATTGTATTTTATTGACACTGGTGTGGTTTATAATAGTTTAATAAAAATATGGCAAATAAAAACAACAAAATAAAACGTCCGCGTAGGAAATATATTACTAATAACCTTATTTTAAAGCGTTATAACAAAAATAAACGGCAGATAAAATAAAAAATTTAAAAACACGCCGAGCTCTATTTCAAGCATCTGGAATGTACAAAAAAAAAAAAATTTCCAATGGTCCTGATGAAAATTATGGACTAGCTCAGCCTTTAGACAATTTTATACCTACTGACGAGTTGAAAAATAAAAAAATTGAATTCATTCAAACAATTACTTTACCCATAACGGTCAGGGAACAAATCGAATTGGAAACGCGAAACCAATCCAACAACTAAAAGTGGTTTATTGAACGGAGAAACAGACTAACCGCGTCAAACTTCGGAAAAGTTTGTAAGATGCGTCCAGCTACATCCTGTAAAAGAACCGTATATGACATATTATATGGTAATTTTACAACCCGAGCGATGGAATATGGAAGAATTACTGAAGTCGTCGCAAAAGAAAAATTTGAAAAATTAACAAATCTTAAAGTCATGGATTGTGGTTTGTTTATTGACGCAGATAAACCATACTTAGCCGTTAGCCCTGGTAAGTACGATGTATTACGGAATCAAAGTTTTACAATAACTAACTAGTTTTTTGGGTGATAATGTGATATAATATACAACTAATATTTATATATTTATTTTATATACTCAGATGGTTTAATTGGCAATACAGCTATTTTGGAAATTAAATGTCCTTTTTCGGTCAAAGATACGAATGAATTACAAACAGCGGTCGACAATAAAAAGGTATATCTACAGAACATTAATTAATTGAATAAATATTTTAGTAATATGATTGTTTTGATAATTTGCAGATACCTTATGTAACTATTGTAGATGGTAAAATGAAATTAAAAAAAACTAGTGCATACTATTATCAAGTACAGGGACAATTAAAAATAACAAAAAGGAATGTATGTTATTTTGTTGTATACTCCGAAAAATGGATTGAATGTGACGTAATTGATTATGACGAAAGATTTTGGTATTCTAAAATGGAAATTCAGTTAGAGACGTATGTTTGCAAAAATTTAAAAATACAATTTAACCAATATAGTTTGTTGCATTGAAATACATATTAGCTATTACATTAGATTGAAAATGTGTAAATTGTAATGATAACCCATTTCACAGATTTTATAAAGAATGTCTTCTGCCAGAATTGGTTGAACCACGGTATGGAAAAAGACTATTAAAATCTGACATTTTCGAACCTAGACATATATTGGACAACATAAAAAATAAAAATAAAATCATACTAGACGTATCTTAGTAATGATATTATGTAAAATGATAATAAATAATAATATGCATATTACACCTTCCAATTGTTTTTTATTTTAATGTAAATATTATTGTAATATAGCTTATCAGACATTTTTATAGTATAATTATTTGTATACACATTATAAGAAACCTTAATCAATAATTAGTTCATAAGCGCGCGGGAAAATCATACGAATATTGACTATTGTGGTGATATTATAATCACCAATATATTATTTCTTCATTATCCGCATTCTATGATGGTTCATGAAACAATAAAATACTCGCCCGCATTTTGATTATTTTTAGACCGTTTTGTCGATCGCGCGATAACAACTATGACTCTGTGTGCGTATGTCGCGTGCTTGCGCTGTGTAAAAACACCTAATAGCGCTTCCTATCGGTCGTTGTATCCGTTTCGCTTTCGCTATAACGTCCTCTTAAAACATAGATTTGGAAATAATCAAATGCTACCACCGAGTAAAGTAATAGGTGATATAAAATATTATAAAGTAGACAATCGATATATAATGTTTTTAATAACTAAAAATAAAGATAAACAATTATCAACGTATGAAAATATGTACGTAACGTTAATGAACTTGAAACAATTTTGCGAAGAAAATAATATAAATAAATTAGCAATGAATAAACTAGGTCAATCAGATAACCTAGAATGGGAAAAAATTAGGTCAATAATACGATATATATTTCGGAAAACTGATATAGAAATATTAATATGTACTGAGATAGAATATACTGAAGAAGAGAAATTAGACATTTTAAAACAATTTCATGACTCAAGATTGGGAGGACATTTAGGAATAAATAAAACTATTAAAAAGGTACAAAAACAATTTAAATGGAGAGGTATGAAAACAGATATAAAAACGTATATAAAAAATTGTACATCGTGTCAGAAAAATAAAATTAATAATAAAAAGATAAAACAACCCATGGCTATTACATCAACTAGTTCGAAACCATTTGAAAAAATATTTTTGGATATTGTAGGACCACTAACAACCACCTTATCGGGGAATACATATATTTTAACAATGCAGGATGATTTAACTAAATATTCATTAGGAGTCCCTATACCAGATCATCAAGCTAATACTGTGGCAGAGGCTTTCGTAGTACATTTCGTATGTATACACGGAATACCTGAAACAATACTAACAGATCAAGGTACCGAGTTTCTTAGTAAAACTTTTAGTGAAGTATGTAAATTGTTAAAAAATAAATAAAGTAAATACTAGTCCTTTTCATCCGCAAACGAATGGAAGTTTAGAAAGATCACACCGAACTTTAGCCGAATATTTACGACGTTATGTAGACAAAAATCTTAGCAATTGGGATCATTTATTACCATACGCATTTTTTGTATATAACTCAACTGAACATTCATCTACTAATTTTCAACCATATGCATTAGTATACGGTAGGACGTTAGAAATACCAGTTAAATTAAAATCTGAACCAGAACCGAGATATAATTACGATAATTATTTGTATGATTTAAAACAAAATTTACAAGAGTCACATAAAATTGCGAGGGATAAATTAATAAAAAGTAAAATAAAATCTAAAGAAGGGTATGATAAAAATGAAAATGCAATTGAGATACATGTAAAAGATTTAGTGTTATTAAAAGATAATGCAAGTAAAAATAAGTTAAATTCATTATGGACAGGACCATTTGAAGTAATAGAGATATTAGGAGAAGAAAATATAGTAATACAAAGAGGAAGAAGGGGAGTAACAGTACATAAAAATAATGTAAAAAAGTATTATAATGATAACATATAAATAATTAATTAATAAATAAATAAATAAATAAAAAAAAATAATATAAAAAATTGAATAAATTTAAGTATTAATTATTGCAGGTAGAACCTGTAACGAAGAAATTCCAAACAAAACATAAAAAAAAAAAAAAAAAATTTTTATGTATATACATATAGATAAAATCATTATTACCATGGAAAGAGCGAAGGAATTTATGAGAAAATTGCGAGAGTTTTTAGGAGGTGAAAACCATATAGAATTAGGAATACGAGAATTAGGAAGTATTATTGAACTACCATGTTTTAATGAACATATAATGGATGCTAATAACTTAATGACAGAACCATATACAGGCGAACAATTACTAAATATAATGCTTGGAATACAAGAATTAACGCAAGAAGTCATATATGTAAATTCAATAGGACCAACTTGTAATGAATTAGGTAGAATTATAGATGAATTAGTCGAAGATGGTATTTTCTAATATACACACTAAATTACGAACAATAGAAGAGAGAGAGGAATTAAAGTAAGAAAAGAGGAGGTATATCCACATTTAACTCATAGTCACATGATAAGATAATTAAACAATATTAATTAAAAAAAAAAATAAATATTTTAACGTTAAAATTGAGTAAATCATATTGAACACCATTACATGAGAGTAATACATATAAATGTAGAGGGTCCTGGGAATGACAATTTGATTTCAACAATTATAAACAATAGAATATTTAATAGTTAGTCTCAATTAATCACAATTTTAGTAGACTGTAATCAAAAGAATAATTCAATGATAACAATATTATATTATATTGTAAAATGGTAAAGGGGAAATAAACACTAATATTAGAATTTAAGACTATTTTATTGTAAAATTATGCAAGTATGCAACATAAAAAAAAAATTGTAATTACTAACCAAAGATATAAAAATGTCAAAAAAAAAAAAAAAAAAAAATTTAATATTAATCTAATTATATATATTCAGAGTGTTAAAGCAATAATTGTTAAAGTAATATGTATTAATGTAAACATATTGTATATAAAAAAAAAAAAAATGTAAGAAAGTTTTATCTAAAGAATATTTTGTAAAAGATTTCTGTCTTGCAGACCGAAACCTTTCTTTTAGTGGGGAGGTGTTATGGGCCTCCATACATCATATAACATATTATGACCACATGTATATTTAGAATACTGAGAATAATGATATAAACTTTATATTAATCATAATTATGTGCCTGTCATACCTAAAAATAAGTATTGTAAACTAATAAAGTATATTAGAACTATAAAAGTAGATTCAGCAATAAACCGTGTGCAGAATTTCCACGAATAAGGTATCATCATATAAAGTCATATACCTATTCCTGGAAATTATCAAATTAGCAAGGGCAACGAGTCCACAGTATCATAAAAAGGAATTAAACCAGATAACCAGGTGCGGCATTTCTACAAAGCCAGCATCGTGTAAGGTCACACACCGATTCCTGGAAATCACCAAACAACCGGGTGCAGCTTTCCAATGACGTCAATCGAGCCATATAAAAGAGGGTCCGAATCAACCACAAATCAGATGAGTTCTAGTCACGGAACTGCAAGCAACTTCACGTCACTCTGTTTTATGAATTGTTATAACACTTTGAATTATTTAAATAAACGTATTGTAAAAGTTAAAGTCTCACATTTTATTAAATTAAAATTCATCATCGACTGCACAAGTTGAAATCTAGCCGGTGGCACGTAACAATACGTAAATTATTATATTCACGTGAATCCGTGAATTATTATATTCACGTCACTCCGTGAATTGAATAATTACGTGAATCCGTGAATTTATATAATTACGTGAACCCGTGAATTTTTATAATCACGTTTGTCGCCATCAGTCCTTGTATGTAGTGACTATGGCGTGTAAACTGGGCCTTACATTAAGTATAACTGTTTAGGTACGCTCAGTAAATAATACTAATAATTAATGCTTTATATAATGACGTTAATAATTTAATGTTAACTAATATATATAGAACTACATGAAACAAAAATTTAACCAAACAGAAAATCTAATAATAAATAAAGTATAAGTAAATAGTAATCTAAGAAATTATATTAAATATATAAACAAAATAATTAACAAAAAACACATCTTATTGATAATTTTTAATAATATTTTTTTTAATTTAATAATGGGCTTGTATCTATGTGATGTCCATCTAAACTCAAAAATATATTTTTCGATTTTGGTATAAAAATATCATCATGTTAACATTTTTAGTCAGTTACCTGTCCTTTTCGAAGTTACTATGTTTCCAGCAGTAGAAAAACATCTCTCGGAGCTAACTGACGTGGTAGCAATAGCCAAATATTGCTTCGCTAATTCTGCAAGATCTGGATATTTATTCTCCAGAGATTCATTCTCTCTTATTTCCAACATTCAAATGAATTTAGATCGAATCTTAATTGAGGTTCAGCTATATAGTTTTTAAATTGAATACTTATGTCATTATTGTCTGTTATTATATTTCCATACAAAAATTCAAGATCGCTCCTTTGAACTGGTGGTTCTTGTTCCAAATTAATGTTTGGGGTTCTAAATTTTTCAAGTAAATTCTGTACAACCTTTCGAATTTTTTCTCTTTCGCCAATCGGTTCAAACTCTAAATCTTTGTATCGAGGATCTAGAAAAGACGCAAAAAAATATGACATAAAGGAAATACCAATCTTAACAGCTGGTAGAAATTTCAAAAATCTGCGACTTATACTTTTTGAATTATAACAAATATTTAAAATCGTTTGAGAATAAATCGCTATTTTATGCAATTTCGTAAATATTTAAATTTCAAACAGTCATAAAATTTATTCCTCTTAGTCCGGAGAAATATATAGTCCGATATACATCAGCCTAATTCTATCGTTATAATGCCGTCGCATGACATTGTAATGATAATCATACATTAGGGTTTTGCTAATTTCCAACACTGCAAATCCAATGTATATAGGCTTATCAAATTTAATAATTTTTTTTCAAACGAGACTGCTGTTAGCAGTCCTGTGCGCAGGGGGGGTTTTGGGGGTCCTAACCCCCCCCCCCATCGAGAATTTTTCCACATTCTTTTCCACTAGCAATAGTCCTTATTCTACGAAAGTCAAACCGACTTGATAATAAATATTTTGTTGTCAATTTTTGTTTCGACATTCTCAACTTTCTCGATCTTGTGCGCGTTTTTTTTAAATTTTCCCGCCTTTTTTACCTCCTTTTATCAGTGTCATTGTGAATGCAAACATCGACCCAGACAGCAAATTCAAATTGTAATAAGGTTTTAGTAAAGTTTTATATTTAAGATCAATATTCTATTAACATACCATACTCAGTAAAATAATATTATTCACACTTTCTATGAATGTTTAAATTTCCTTTTTTGGCCAACTTTACAACTTTAATACAATATTATTAATCTAATTTAAATATTTTCAGAACTTTACATTAAGATTTTTTAAAAACTTGAATAATATATTTCTAACATTTTACCAATTTTATCAAAACATGATTATAATTTAAAAAAAAGATTTTAATAAGTTAAATATAACCTTTTGGTAAAATTGAAAAATTTAATAATTTTAGAACTATATTTATATATATATATATATATATATATATATATATATATATATATATATATATATATATATATATATATATTATCATAATTATAGTTTTTCTCTATTTTATAAAATTATATATAGTATTCAGTAATCAATAATCATAATCATCAAATATAATTTAAGCTAAAAAAACAATTCACGTTTAAAAAAATTAGTTTGAATACACATAATAAATGTACATTTATTAAAATTATTTACAATTTTTAAAGAAATTCTGGTAGTTATATATGGATACCTAGTGAATTTGTTTTTCTATCATATATATACTATACACATAAATGCTTTAAAATAATGGTTAACTATATAAAACTAATAACACTTCACTATAATAGCTACTGAGATTTTAATACACAAACAACTAATATATCGTATCAAATTATAATATATTATATATTATATATTATACACATAATAACAAAACAGCATTATAACTGGAACTATACAAAGATTTATACTTGTTGTTTGTTAAAAAAATATTTATAGAAGCATAAATATTAAATATTATTAGTCATTAATCATTAAAACAAAAACTTTCTTAAAAATAGGAATATTATATAATGAAACACAAATTGTTCTACCTATTGGTAACCTTTTTACCTCATTGTTAATTTATACATATCAAAATAAAAATAATATAGTTTTAAACATCAATCACTTATTGAACTACTTAAATTTTTTAAATAATTTTATCTTTAATACGAAATTTTGCATGAGAGAGACATGTGGATATTGGTACATCAATTTCTTTATCAAGAGTAGAACTGAATTTTGGTTGAACTCTAATGACATCTGAAAAATGATTATTATCATAGAAATATATTATACTTTTAGTAATTAGTACTGTAATACATTTATACTAACCTAGAATAAGACGATAGACCAAGAAATTAGAAAATCTATTTTTCTTCTTAAAGCCCAGTAGAGATTAATTTTGAAGTAATTCATCAGAAAACATTCTAGACATCAGACGACGTACACTATCGCCAACATTTTTAATACCAACAAATAAAGACAATTTGGCCATCTATAAAAAAAAAAAAAAAAAAACTAATAATCAACTGCAGCTATCATATCAAAAATTATGACATTAAATACAAATTAATAATCATACCACATTTAATTTAAAATCATTGTTTGATTTTAACTTGTCGTCAAACTATTTTAATTGATCTTCTGTATTTATAGGAAATATTTCACTTATATCCAGAGACTGTTGAATGTTATTTGACAAATTTAAAGAAGTTGAATGTCCAACATTTTTATAAAATGCTTCAGATGATATATAATTTGCATGAATAGTAGAACTTATACTACTGATTTCAAACTTAAGTTTAGATAGTGAACTTATGACAAAAGCTTGAAATTCTAAAATATGACAAACCATTCTTATTTACATAAAACTAGATTTATAATATAATTAGCTAAATAATTAATGACAAATAATGGTTTTAAATTAAGTATATTGTATTATTAAACATATTATATTTTTGTAGTTCAAAATGTTATCTATGAGTATTAAATTTGATAAGTTAACTTACCAGCATTAGACATCAATGGTTTTTTATTTGTATCAAACTCTGTTGAAGAATGCATAGAAAGTTTACCTTGAAACCATAAAACAAAATTAAATATTTTTAAAAGATAAATAAGCAAAGAACTTATTAAAATAAATATTAGATTAATAGGTTAGATATTGTATAGTTATTATAATCAACTATTTCAATAATTAATACAACTATAAGCTATATAAAATATTACTTAATATTGTAACTGTTACATAGTTAATATATGAATTATACTATTTCCTTACTTGACCCGGGTTCAAAGTTCAATGATCTTTTAGCAGTTGATTTATTGGTATTTTTATAAACTGTGGTTCAGAAATAGATTTGATATTTTTAACTCTTACTTTACCAATAGGAGACTGAATATAAGAAACTGATGGTACATAAACTGAATCTAAAGTTAAATCATTGAAATATATAAAAACAAAGAAAACACAATCATTATTTTAATCATTACTTGACATATTAGTTTCATTGCTCATAGGTCTAATAGGTCTTCCACTCAAGTTTTTTCTTTAACAAAGGATAAATTATTATCTATATTTTTGACCATTATTTTTCCAATTGGAAACTGAACATAGGAAACAGACTTATTAACATCAACTGATGTGTTTGCTACTAAAAGTGGACTTGATAGTATTAATTTATCACCTACAAAAAAAAAAAAAACATATACTGATAATCAATAACTGTAAAAATATAAACCTTAATTAAATCCATCTTATTAATTTATTATTCTAATAGTTTTTGAAGTAATAAATAGATCTAGATTATAGAGGAAGGTATTTTTTTTTTTTTTTTTTTAACTTACGGTTATCTTTAACACGAGGGGTGGTTAAAACATATTCTGGATCTTTATCAGAATAATATATTTCTTCATCAGATTCCCCACTTGTATCATTTGATATAAGCATCTTAAATTTTTTATTTAAACCTAGTAAATATAATACAGCGTTAATACTTAATAAGTTGTAAAAATAATTAATCATATCATTTAAATATCAACATTTTTTCTCACTATTGTATAATAATAGGTTATTATATGTATATTATATTACAGTTACTCAAAATAAAATGTAAATAAAAAAGTGTATATGTACTATGTTAACCTAATTGGTTAAAAATAAAAATTATTAAAGTTTTTTTTTGTACTTAGTATCTACAAATTTGAATAAGAACCTGTAGTTTTCAACATAGAAGGACTTGCAATTCTCTTAGGTTCACGATTTTCTTTACTTTTGGTAATATGCGTTTCTTCAGTGGTTGATAAGTCAATTAGGTATAGGTTGATTAATGATCTTGTAAAATATTAAATTAGGTAATTTTTAAATCAGTAATACAATAATTAATAGGATATTATATAATACTTACTATAGGAATTTCCAAGTTTTCGTGCAGGCAACCATGAAAATTCTAGCTGGTTAGGAATGACTTTTTTCAATGCATCTTTTAATATGTTTTATATCTTTTGGCCATGCACATGTATTTTTTTTTTAGCCACGTGTCAGGGACTGCTTCCACTGATTCGTCATTAAAAAAATGAATGACAAACCACATCATAGTATTTTGTACTTCTAATTAAGTTTTCAAAAAAAAAAAAAAAACTAGAAAAATAATGAAAATGTAAATAAATATAAATAAGTTTGTTTATAATAATAAATTAAGAATAGGTATTATATACATTATATACATATAAATATATATATTATTTATTATACCTATACCTATTATTATGACATAATAAAAAATACTGACAAAATCAACAAAAATATTCTATAGGACTCTTTATAGATTGTCGCTACTTAAACTAAAATAAATAATAAAAGTAAGACAACTTCTTACATAATAACATATTTACTAAATAATAACTTTATTTATAATTAGAAATTGGTTTTTGATTTAGTATGAATAACTGTTGAAGCAATTGAAGAATTACAGTAGTTCAATAACATTATTTTGCAGTCGATTTGTGAACTATCTAAAAAAGTAAAATTTCTAGAGATATTCTTAACTATGTAAATATTAAATATAGATGATTCTACTGGTTTTTTGTAAAATATATGTTTTTCTTCAAAGATTCTATCAATTATTACAACATTGTCATCATGGGTATTTACAAAATTAAAACATTTAAAAATATCATTGCTTTTGGTCAAAATATAACAATCAGAGTTATTTGAAACGTTTAATTTTATATTAATGCATGTTGTAAATTTTTTGAACCGAGATCCACAAATATTTTCAAGTAATGGTCCACATTTATGAGGCAAAGATAATTTATAATTAGGTGTGGAGCGTTGTAATGATGTTGGTTGTTGCTTATTATACAATTCTGAATATCTATTAATAATTTTTTCAAGAGGTTTTTCAGGCTTGCGTATTTTTGATTTTAAATTTTTCATGTAATTTTCGAATACAAAGGCAGAGCATTCATCAAGTGGTCCACAATACTCATAATCATCACATATATGAAGTAATGCGTGGATATTATACGAACAATGTTTACTTCCATAAATTTATTCAAATGTCTTAACAAAGTATTCTAGTAACTCTCTAGCATAATTTAAAAAATGCTGATGATTAGGAATAAGTAAAATTAACATGGCTACATGTAAAGACATCAAATTAGTATATGCATCTGAAGAAATAATATCTTTAACCCGTAAGTGGTATGGTGAAAATAAATCACGCTAATGGTATGGTGCGGTCTCCTGGACCACTTAATTTTGTTAATTATATTAAGACCATATTTTTCAATTATTCCATCGAGTTATTTGCAGAAATAATACATTAACAGTGTCAACTTTTATTTGACTATCATTTTTTCGACTCAAATTTAACACTTTTAAAGAAAATAATAAATTTTTTAGACATTTTAAAAAATTACTATGTTATATCTTACTTGTGCTTCGGCAAATCCTAAAGTGTTTAAAAATACGTTTTGAACTCTATCATCATCTAAATATTGAAGTAGATATAATTAAAAGCAATATAAGAAAAAGAATGATTCAAAAATTTTAATTTTTAGATACAAATAATGTAAGTCAAAATAGCCCTTTTTTATCATTGAATGATCTACATTCTACATATTTTAAATGAAATAAAAATCGCATATTCGACTTATTTTTTTATATTTATTGCTTGACCCACATAGTATATAACAAACATAAATAAAATATAATAATATATATTTACTGAAATAATAATCTACAAGAATAAAAAAAAATTGTATACAGGCAAAATGTTTTTTCTTTTCAACTAAACTAAATAAAAATAAATAAACAACTTTTAAAAAAAAAAAAAAAATTAAATACTTTTACAAAACAACTTGAATTAAAATATAAATAAAATATAAACAGTTAGGTACTTAGTTTCCGAAACAATTTGAACAAATTTTTCTGCTGCACTCAAGACATATGGGATCCCCACAGAGTTTGCATTGATAAATAGTTTTCCTTTTCTTCTTAGGACATATTCGACACGTTTTTCGTGATTCCAGTTTGTCTTGGTACACTGGCGTATCTTTTAAGTTTTTTGATTTACCGAGAACTCTTCCGATTCCACTCCTTATTTCACGTGAGATACATGTATTTTCAAAGCGTCTTTCTAATTCTGGACTCACAAGTTCAAACGCTAAACTCTTCAAATAATCGGCTCTTGTCATTGTTTCGTTATTTTTAAAAGAATTATATAAGACATACGAATTAACAGAAGAAATATCAAGAAGTCTGTAAAAAATTGCTAACGGCCAACGACGAGTACGACGTCCAGTAGAATAAACAGAACATTTTTCGTCCAATGCATCAACGCCTCCTAATAAGAAAAAATAATTACGTTGATGGTACGGTGCGCATATCACTTTAAAACAGCTGTTAACACCAGTATTTAACATGTTTACCTCCATAACCATTAGTTACCGTTTTATACTATCTCCGTGGAAAGGTAAAACCAACCTCTTTGATTGTATCATTAATACCTTATCACCTAAATCAAAACAAAAAATTGCAGCGGTCTGTGTGACCGTACCATACCACTTACGGGTTAAGTACAATTGGACCAACATATAAAATAAATAATCTTAATTCTGTTGCCTTCCATCGACTAACTTCTTGTACTAAACGAGTTTTTCTAACAAAATCTGAAGGAATGCAGGACTGAATAGCAGTGCAGTAAATAATGCATTTATACTGCGCACAGTGGGAGGAATACGATATCTAGCCGGCCAAAATACATAAGGTCAAAAATCAATACATAAATGATAGGTAAATTAATATTACACATAAACTAAATTGTATTACAACATAATTTGTTACTTTATCACTTATTAGTTATTACTATCAATAACAAAACAAAACATCACCAAATAACAATAACATTAGTTCATTTTATAACTAAAGTTAAATACTTATATTTTATTATTTATTTAAACGTTTATAGAAATTATGTTGATATAGATAACAGTTGAGGCGAGTATACATTGAAATAATGAAGTTGAATAATAATATTACAAACAAAATCGTTTTATATTTTACAATAAACATTTATGTATGAAATTTAAAAATTAAATTTATCTGGTACTTAATAGAATAACAAAAAAATTAATAAATATAAAAAACATTAATAATTATTCAGAATAACTACTACTTATTTCACTATCACTAGTTTCTATTTTTTTCAGTTCTGGGCTTTCAGTGTTAAGTAAATGAATGACTTCTGGACGTAATTTAGTATGTGATTTGTTAGGTTGTGTTCTTAAGTTTATAATTAATGGATCAGATGACACTAATAAGAAATTAAAAACATCTCTATTTGTATGAATACGTGATGATTTTCGAGAATGATGTTCTCTGAATCGATTATAGTTTTTATTACTTGCCTCTTGGGCCTCTTCCGACAAATGCCCAATCGGTACAAGAGCATTTTTTATAATTAATGAGCCATGAATTAACATTTTGTGTACACTTGGTGACATTCTGTACCAGTTATAATGTTTGACATAAAGTTCTGCAGTCTCTATTGCATAGTTTTCGAATTTGTCAGAATTTATTTCATAACCACAAGAAATTACTGTTAAAATAGTTGAGAATCGGTTTAATAAATTTAAATTGATTCCAGTGATTTCAGCAACTTTTTCTGTGTTCCTAAAAAACCGTCTAGCGACGTTTCCTGTATTAGACGTACCTTTTCCTTGAACAACTTTATCAACTTTAATACCTAATTCATTCCAAAGACGAAATTGAATTTCCTTCTTTTTTTCCTCGATTTTTTTCTTTTGTTCGGAAGTTGTTCGTTTCGTAGTAGGAGCCGATTCTAATTTATACGCAATGTGCAATACTAATTCTAAAAATTTTATCCACGCGTGTAAACTTGACATTCCATACTTAACATTATCTTCATTAACTATAAAACGTTTTATGTTATCCAAATCATTCATGTTAGTTGGGTTACATTTACATATATATCAAAGTTGACTCGAAGATTCGGTCTATGTATTTATAACCTTTCCATCAACCATTGTCATAAGCATTGTGTAGTTAATACATAAAACACTATTGTTAATATTTAACTCGACAGACTTTAAGACCATAATTTCTTTCTCTACTCTTCCGACTTCAGTTTTTGTAACTTCTTTAGTTTCTTTTGAATATAAAAATTTTAAAGGTCTACAGTATCGGGTAGACGAGGGTGTCCGATTTTCCCATAAAATAACTTGAGTGTTCGAAACTTTAGTAACTCCTATAAGACGCAATGGCACAATGCAGAATAAAACTATGCTACTGTCAGTTATAGCATTTGGTCTGCACTCGGTAGTATCATCACTTTCGATGTCAAGAAAACTTTGGTGGTATTCGCTATGACCCGAACTACCATCAAACCCCCCCTTACATATAAATTTTAACTCTGAATACTCTTCCGCATAATCAATTGTATCATCAAAATCTAATTTTTCCCATAACCGTTTAATTGTATGGTCCAACAAATTTTGAAGTGGAACTGACGCACTTATTTCGCTTATAATAATATTTTCAGGGTAACATCTATTTAATTAGATTTAGCTAATCGAACTCGATCATACGAAGGGTATATGTCAGCTCCATGTTTTTTAGCACCTAATCTAGTTTTGTGATACGCTTTTTTAGTCATGCGAGTATCGATGATAAATGCTACAGCCTCATCATTTGTGTAAGAACTATATTTATTTTTCGCTTCATTTTTATACAATTTTCTAATCTTTATAGCACGTTGGGGAGAATACTCGGTTGCCTGGGAAACAAGATCGGCTGCAGCACGTTTCCCTTCAACATACAATGTCGATTTTGCAGCACAGATTAATTCATCTGATGAAGTTACTTCTCTAAGGTTTTTTATTTGCCTGCGCTTAGAACGATCACTTGACTCTAAAAAAGATTTACGTGGCCTACCAGAACTTGTGGAAGGTTCGCACAATTCTTCACATTTTTTCAGTAATGAAATTTTAAATTCTAAATCCAACCACTTATCATTTTTTTTAAAAAAATTAGTCAAACACCGATTTGACTCTAACCATTTCTTCTTTAACGTACTACTAAATCCTTCAACTTTTTTCTGAATACATTTATCAAATTCCTCATTGCCTTCTAAATTCCATTTTTCTCCCAGCCAATGAGTTATGTAAGAAATCATTGCATTTCGTGATTCATAAGTACTTGATGTTAAAGAAAAACCATTATTTTTTAAAACTTCAAATAAACAACGATTTTTTATGATGCTACTTTCATCTAGAAAAAAATATTTATTTTAATACGGGGCAAATTAGGGCAACTTATAAATGAAATAATTCAAAGTGTACATATATATGCTTAAACTAAAAAAAATTCACACCTCTAAGAGCCTCTAAAAAAATTTCTACACAATGAAAATTAAATAAACTAGAATTTCTTTAGATTCGTGATACCTATGAATTTTTATTACGATATATTAATTAATAAATAGTACTTAGAACAAATGTAACTTACTTATGTCTATTGGTTGTTCCATTTTTGATTTAGCAAAAAACAATTAAATTTTTACTCATGAAATAACGACAACGGCCAAACTAAAATGCACGCTATTCACGAATAACAAGTGATTACGCTGAATGCAATAATCTTTAAGTACTTTACCTACTCCTATCAGCTCATTAATTAACAATTATTATATAATGTGATATATTTACCATCGTCATATCAGTGGGAGCAAATATTCCTAGTAGTAATCGTTAATTATCATACCTAAATTTTCTATTTTTGGCCAGCTAGAACTCGTATTCCTCCCACTGTGATGCCGTGATTACATCATTGTACGCATTACGTAATCCGGTCACTTGCCATCGTTCGTTGCCGCCGCCAACAGCCACCACCGCCCCAGGTTCACCTGCATATCGTCGACGTCGTTGCTGCAGCAGCTGTTGCGCATCACCACCGCCGATACACCGCCCCACCGAGGCATATACGCCATCCAGTAATCGACTATCAATTATTATTATTATTATCGTATATATTTAGTCCACTGCATAGAGTAATATAGAGAAGGCATTTTATAATCAAATTGAAGCGCTAACTGCCTCCATCAGAGAGGCCACCTTTTAAAGATGTAAACAATTGTACCGTAGTAAATGCACTCCAATATGGATAGATTTTATGTATAATTACCATATACATTAATAATATAACTATTGTATTTTGTAGATTTATTTAATTGATTTTAATATGCTAGCGTATAAGACTTGTTATTTTATTTAAGTGAGTTTTTTTAAACATAAATTAATACAACAATTGATAATATTTTCAATCTTTATTACCCACAACATAAACAATATTTAAAAACCACAGAAAATCTTATATACAAATCTCATAAACTTTGTGCAATTCATAGATGCAAACGCAAAGTTTCTTGTTTTAATAAGAAATAATAATAAGTAAGGTACGCTGAACGAACCACTTTGTATTTAGCGTAGGTACACTGAATGTTGCGTGTTGTATTTTGTGACAATTCTATAAGTTCTTCGTTGATTGTCTGCAATAAATTGAACTGAAACACTTAAAAAATAGTCTAAACCATGGATAATAACATTTTAGAGGAATACCTATGACCATCGATATGATAAAAAAGAATATACATTGAATTATCAAATAAATATAAAACTGTTGTATTATTTACAACAACGCGCCCGCTGAAATGTTAAAATTTTGAATAATAGTGTCTACCATCTATAATTTACTTATTATTTATTATAAATAATACTAAACTGTCAATCAACAAAATATAATTTTTTTAAAAACACATAATTGCATAATATACTAATAATAGTAATTTTTTAAAAAAAATAGTAATTAACACGGTAGATTATAGAGGTATATGCACGACCGTGGTCGTAGCCAAATCGGCTCCCGTTTTACAAAAAGGTAAATTCCCAAACGGCTCCCATACAAAAAGGTCTAACGAACAGATAAATTCCTAAACGGCTCCGGTTTTGTCCACCACGTGTGTTTCGTCGACACATTTAAATCGTTCGGTTGAAGTTGAGTTCGAAGAAGTTTCGCGGACTTTTCATGCAAATTTTCTTGAGCTTTACGCTTTAAATTACTACTTATTTCCCTCCTCCTTATAACATTGTCGTCTAAATGTAAATGGGTGTGTTCCAGATGTTCATCAAACATTTCGCCAATACTATTTCGCTTAAAATAAGATTTACAACCACGCGTTGTGCATTTCCAGCGCTCTACGTCACCAGCGAGTTTTTTATGGAAAGAAAACCAAAAACGTTCTACCAATTTTTTTTCACGCATTTCACTAGACATGTTAGAAAAATAATAAAAATAAATGAACGCACACAACGACGGTGAATATCGCGAACAGACTGAAATCTGAACAAACTCCACAAATTGATATGATTGTGTGCCATATCGCAAAACTGATTAAATTCTATAAGTAAAATTGTTATCATGTCACAGCTATAGATTAATGTTTCGGTTTTTTCGATATTATCAATATACCTATTTTATATTTCGAAGTTATTAAAAAAAGTATAAAATTATTATTATAAATATTATTATAAAAAAAAGCAAGAGTTCGTCGAAAAAATCATTTGCGAGTTTTCATCAAATAAAATAGACTATATAAAAAAATTGTGCCTAACAAATTTACTCGATATATGATTTTTTTAATATTTTTATTCATACATTTTTTACATTTAGTACATAGCGTACACCAAGACATTTTGAAAGAAGAAGTTCTTCTGAGACAGTCCTAAGTCTGTATAAAGTGGGAAGGAATTTGTGGTGTACAAAACCGGAGCCGTTTGGGAATAAGCGAACAATAGACGGGAGCCGTTTGGGATCCGACGACGACCGTATGTTCATAATGTAAACAATTGTCCCAGTGGATGTGTTTTTCGCAGGTTTGCCGGTAGATCACGGTGCAGTATTTTGGCCCTAATTTTCATGCTTGAAATACAGATTTCATACAATAAACGAACAAAAATTCATCAAAAACAAAATTGTACATTAATTAATGTAAATGAAAACATGTATTATAAATTAGACGTTATACTCGATAAAATGTGTACATTAATATGTATTATTTAATAATATTCATGTTAATATATTGGTACTTAATTTAACATGATTTTTTAAGTTATAGCACAGATTGTTATTTTAAATAGAACAAATATTAAGAACATACATTATATTATTAATTTGTTATTATTATTAAATACTTTTATTTGTGAGTCTCCCTCTCCAGAACTCCAAAACCATATAATTTCTTCTTATTTGAAGTGCTTTGAACAAACAAATGTACTTGTGCTTAGTTCAATGTTCCTTTTTGGTATAGCTTTTATCCATTTATCAAAATCTGGTTTTTTTGTAGGAGCTTTAAACATTGAAACCTAATATGATAAATTATATAAAAAGAGTTATAAGACTGTAAAGCATAATATGTAACCAGTGCTTGAATTAGGGAGGTTGAAGTCTTCTTTTTTAATAATATTTTAACATAGGTACCAATTTAATTATATTCTAGTCAATAAGGTAGGTAGATAGGTATCTGCAGTTACATACATTTCTTTTCATTCTTGTACCACCGTACATTTTTTCTTAAATTTAACCATTGGATGTATCCAATAATTATAATTTCAAAATGTATATAATGATTTTATTTTAATGGTTTATTTACCTTATCCTTGCAAGTTGCATAACCAGATTTGCAATATACTATAAAACACTTAACCATTTTACACAAAAACAATTGAAAACATTCAAATAAGTAAACAATTTATTATTATACTTCAATTTTGTTATGGTGAAAATTGTATAACAATATAAAATATAATTTATACTTCATTGTAGACAAAATATAATACGTACCTACCTGTAACTAACCCCTCTTCTGCTGCAAGACGCTTACTTTCATTAGATAATTCAACTGGGCTTTGTTTTAAAAAAAATATGTAACTTTATCATTACTTGACGTAGAAGATACTGCACGTAAATGTTTTTTCGCTTTAGGGATATGTTGTTTTATGTCTGCTCGGCCACCATTTTCAATTGAAAATACAGATTTACAAACTGAACAAAACACTTTTCCGATTTCTTCGGCATCTCTCAAAAAAGAAAATTAATTTTTTAAACTTGGCGTAAAAACGCATCTTCTTTTATGCATTGTAAAAAACACACACTGCACACACTGCACGCACCGGACAAGACCAAAACGTATACTTATCGCTAATTGAGATATTCGTATGTGTTTTATACTGTAGGATTTATATTTTATATTAATTTATATTTTTGTGTAATTGCGGGTTTTCTGGTCATCGGCGTTATCGATCAATGTGAATCGACCGTCGCCGTATCTAGAGTCTATAAATATCGCTCGACCGGTCTAGATTCTAGACCGGTCAAGCGATATTTATATATTATTAATTAATTGTATTGTATTGTGTATGTGTGTAGCAAAATAGAAAACCAAAAATAAAAATAAAACAAATCAACTTATGTTCCCTTAACAATAAGTATGTTTATAGGTATGAACTTTAAGCTCATAAATACAAATAAGTCTATAAATTAATATAATAACAAAAAATCTTTTTTATACTCTTAAGTTATAGGGGTGTTGAAATCTCAAACCAGTCTTGTTCACTTAATGAATCTATAAAAACCATTTTCGACAGCCTCTTACTTGTTAATCTGTTTCGGGTTATTCTGGAATTGTTCTCTGGTGAATTTGCATGTTCGCCACAGCTTCCATGATATGACCATAAATCAAACGATGGTGGTATTGGTGGTAATTCAGATATAATGGACGAACTCTAAGTCGGTGCGGGAGGTTCATTCGAACTATGGTTTTGAGAGATTTCTTTTGAAATTAAAAAGTTTTTAATTTTTTCAGTAGCTTTATAGCATCGTGTTGAGTCTTTAAAATGAAGACTTTTGAATCTAAAATAATAATAAAATTCTGTTAGCATAATATAAACTTCAAATTTACCAATACATTTAATTAGTACCTTGGGTCTTAGGCTACATACGCACTATGCGGTTGCCCGCAATGCGGCCAGCCGTCCGGTTGACCGCAAGTGATAAACTATAAGCAAATACTATACATCCGAAAAATTGTATTCGCACTACGTTGCGGTTACCCGCAAACCGTTCCGGTCGCTTGAATCGTTGCGGCCGCTTCGACGGCTGACCGCACGTTTTGCGTATGCACTGTGCGGTTAGTCTGCGGTAAACCGTCATCGGCGTAGGTACCTCGATTTTGAATTATGGAGTTTGATACTGAAAAGTTTATCATAGAAATCCAGAACCGGCAATCTCTTTGGAACACGAAGTGCTCAGATTATTCTGACAGAAATAAAAAACAAAAAGATTGGGAAGAAGTGGTGAATATTTACGGCGCTGAATTATCAGCGGACGAAAAGAAAAAAATCGGTTAGCATTTAATTAATTTATTGTAGAATATAGTACATTATATAATTGTGTTGTATTAGATTATTAATATTATTTAAAGTTATTTTGATACAAATTTAAATGTAACTGTCTTGCCAGTCTAATCTTCCCTCGGTCATAAAGTATTCTGCGAATAATTCAAGGTATCTCAATGCGGTTCTGTTATTTCTTCGAACACTATCTGTTGCAATGGTTTCGGTTAATGGATTATTTAAAGTATCTTCAAAAGAAAAACTATCTCTATCTCTCACAAAATTATGCAAAAGACAAGCAGATTTGATTATATCATTAACTAAATCAATATTTACATTGATAGGTCTATGAAATATGCGCCATTTATTAGCAAATATGCCAAATGTGCATTCTACATAACGCCTAGCTCTGCAATGCCTATAATTATAGATTTTTTTTGTAACATTTAAATTGTTTCTTGCATATGGACGCATCATAGTTGTACTTAAAGCGAACGCTTCATCGCCAACAAAAACGAACGGCAAACAAGTGGTACTATCTGGTGAAATCGGTGATGGATCGGGAATGTTCAGACGATTCTCCTGAATTTTTTCATAAAAATTAGAATTTTGAAAAATTGCCGAGTCTCCAAATCTCACATACGCTCCAACGTCTATTAGTACAAATTTATAGTCACTGTCACAAATTGCCATTAAAACTAGTGAGAAAAATCCTTTGTAATTATAGCACATTGATCCACTATTGACAGGTGCTATAATTCTAATATGTTTGCCGTCACATGCACCTAAAATAATAATATACTATCACTGTAAAATCATGTAAAATTCCCAATAGTTTTCAAAAGCACAGTGAATAACAAATGAAAAATTAAGGAAAAAACGGGAATTTTTACGCAAAACTGATTTAACCCAAAATCGATTTTGGTTTTTTGTGTAACTCTAAAATAAATGACAGTAGATACATGCAATTTTGACTGAATATTAATATGAGCAGTGGCGAAGCTTGGGTTAGGGATTAAGGTAGACAAATTTAAAATAATGTTTTTTAGAAAGAAATTATTTAAACAAAAAAACACAAATAAACGGGAAACAATTTATTTTTATTTATTTTGAGCTGTTTACGGTCATTTTAAGTTTACAATTTTTTTAGTTTTTTTTCTATAAATATCAATTAAATTTTATTTGTTGGGTAAAAACTCTTAACAATTTAATAGAAGGCTCCTAATATATTGTTACAATATTAATTGGCACTGTAATACTCACCTATGCAGTGAGGAAAATTTGCTCTCTTAAAAAAATCATTTGCAATTTGATACCACATTTCTTTTTTTGGTTCAGGTAGACATATTTCTTTTAAACAATACCATATTGCAGCACATACTTCTCTGACAATTTCTGCGACAGTACTAATTCCAATCCGAAACACATAATGTAGTTCTGCAGATGAGTAACCTGTTGCCAAATATCTGAAACAATTATTTTTTTCAGGCGTGAATCTTCAGAAAAAATGGCGAAATATACGTGATTCTTTTGTAAAGGTCCACAAAGCAAAGGAGAAGAGTGGTTCTGAAGCAAAAAAAAAAATGCCTCTACGTTTTCTACGACAACCTTTTATTTTTAAAAGATACGGTGTCGGTGAATTCAACGAGTTCAAATATTACTTCCAATACGGAAATAAATAATGAAGATGAAATTGTAGAAGGTCAACATACAACTGCTCATCCTTCAGATTCCTCGTGGGTACCAAAACGTAATAAAAAAATAAAAAAAGATGACATTGGTAGAGAGTTAATAGGAATTTTAAACAAAAATTTAGAAACTAAAAATGTTGGAGATGACGAAGATCGTCTTTTTTTTATGTCTTTGGTAAATGACTTTAAAAAAATACCAGAACACTTACGCATGCAAACAAAATTGGACGTTTCAAAACACTCAGAGGCAAAATTATCCATATACATGGGACTGAAATATTCAAAATAATCCACATCGTGGACCTTATTCGGCACAAATGAGACACCATCCTTACAACCATACGCCTATTCAAATATCTATACCTGCAACCACCCCACATCACGAAACTACCATTAATAATCAAACACTATCACCTCTCTCAAATGCAGACTCAACGAACACATACGAATCTCACGAAAGTGAAACTTCTTATATTGACTTTTTTAATTCAATTTCATAAGACAATGATATTATGTTAATTATAATGATAATATAAAAGTAAAATATGTTAAAATAATAATAATGATGAGTAATTTTTTGTAATCATGAAAATTGAAAAATTAAATAACATAAAATTTAAAAATAATTTAGTTTTTTATTTACCGTAGTACAATAGTTAACTTTTTTTCAGGCTTAATACTTTTTCGGAATCGTGTGTCTTCCTTCGTTATCGATGTTCTTAAAATCCTTAATAATTCTTCAAATGATTTTAAACTCATCCTCATGTAACTAAAAAACTTGTCTTCATATTTTTTGAGGTTTTCAAAAAATATATAAAAATGCCTGGTTTCATCATTGGTTTGTAGGAAAGGATGTATCCAGTATTTTTTTTTTCTTTTTTCTTTTTTATGTAGCGATCGTATATGTAATAAACAGCAATCACTTCTTCAACGTCCATAGTTAAAATGGAGTTGTTTAAAGTTGTTTAAAGTTGTTTTTAGCATTACGGCTAACCGCTGAACCAACCGTAAACTGCGGTCAACCGGAACGGCTGGACGCATTACGGCTACCCGCTGAACCAACCGTAAACTGCGGTTAACCGGACAGCTGGCCGCATTGCGGGCAACCGCATAGTGCGTATGTAGCCTTAGTTAGATCCTCCAATGGTTGTGTCGTATACGCCACGCAAAGGCTTGACGTATAACAACACTAAAACAAAGTATTTGTCGGTTGTTGGACACTCTAACCGTCAAACAAGCACGTAAAGAAAAACCTAATAATTGGCCCGGACGACTACCTTATTAAGTGACAAAGAAGACGATCTAGCACTGCTTAATAGGATAGTCGAAAACAGGTTCTTTAAAAGGCTTACTTTCCCTTACGGCTCTAAAGTTATTTTACACTCGAAACAACTGACAAAGAATAAGATCTAGCACTGGATGTTTCGAGCGTGAGTTAATCTTCACCTAAACAATATTTTACTCTCCCCTCAAACTGACAAAGAATATGATCTAGCACTGGATTGAGGTTTGAAATACAATATAGTTTTAATACCCTTTTTGTAAGTGTACCAACTTTTTCATATACTCACACAAAATACTTAAAATAGATAAATTACCAAACTTGAACACCTTTTACAATTATGATCAAAACCTTTTAATTAAAGAAAACACAAATATAATTAGTACAAAAATAAAAGAATGACCGATCACTTCACTCGTGAATCGGGCAGCGTTCCGTCCTCCGCATCGATGGCAGTAGAACTAACCCCAATCACGTCCTTCCGGCGGCGTTTTATTCTATTGCCATCTATCTGGTCAGCATTTCCTGAAGGTGGTATGTGTGTGTGAGTTTGCTGACCAACTAAATTAAATGTTAGGTACCATCCACATTTTAGTGATGATACAACAGTTGCAATAGTGTTTTAATTTCCCTTAGTGTATTTAATTCGTGGGGCAGTAACAAAGTCAGGAGCTGTTGACTTGTCTAAAATAATAACTGATATAATTTTGAACATAAGTAAAAACCGTTCGAGCATATAGAATAACGAGTTCCAATGAGTTTTTACGTCTAGTGTTAATTTCAGTATTTTGCCTTCAGGTAAACCTTAAAATTGAATGTGTATTAATGAAATTATTGTACTTTAATAAAAAATAATATCAGTTTGATGAATAAAATACCAACCTTGATCTTTTTGCAGTTTTCGAAGTTCATCACTTAAATTTACACTATTTTTAATACATTTTACAATGTTTCTGATCTTCATAATTTTTTCACTTAATGTGGTACACTTTTCGATTGAGTTGGTCACAACCAAATTAATTGTGTGAGCGAAGCAGGAATATATTTTTCTACACCAAATGTTTCACAAGCTGCCTTTTTTATATTTGATCCTATACATAGATAAAATGTAAATTTTAAAACTATATTACAAAAAAAAATATGGCTAATTTAGAATAAAAATACCGATATCTGTTATAATGGCAATGACTTGGTCGTCATTTATTTCCCACTGTGATAATATTGTACAAAACACTTCACTAATATATTCTGCTGTATGCCTTTCATATAGCTCTACAATACCTAATGTACCTATATAAAACAATCGAACAATATCAGGTGATAAATTAAATTTGATTACACGTTTATTACAATTTTAAATTATTTAATTATCAGAAACATATGTTATTTTTTCGAGAAAGTGAATTGTGACTACTAAAAAACTTTTCATCTGAATATCAGACCAGATATCAGTTGTGAGACACAAATTATTTTTTATACTTAACTTTTCTTTAAATTTGTTGGACAAATAATTGTATTTTATATCTTGTTTATTCCTTATGGTATTTCTTGCGGGCATTACATATAAAGGGCAAGCTACTTTAAGAAATTAATTAAAGCCATCTCCGTCTACAGTTTAGAATGGAATATTATCTTTACAGATATAATATAATAAAGTATCAGTAATCTCATTAGATTTAGCTTCATTAGCTGTAATATAAAATAAATACAAAATATATTACTTACCTATGTTATTTAATTTAAATTTAATCAGTTTATTTTTTGACAAGCAATCTAGATGTAATAAATATCTAATTAGAATCATAATGAATATTTTTTTCAAATTACAATTTAATTAAGAGTTACAATTTAATCGACGAAATATGCTTAGAAATATGTCTAACAGACGGTTGGAAAGTTTGAGTTTGGCGTGGCAAAGGAGAAATAGAATCATTTGCACAGACAGAACTATTGTCACTAATGTCACTTGTTGACGCGGACCCGTGCGGCAACCGTTATCGAAACGGTTGTCGCCGACCGCGTCTTAATATCACTCGTCAACCACCAGACCACGGCACGCAACATCGTCATGACACCTCGTCTCCCATCCATCACTGGAAAGAGATGAGAGCGGTCGCGACGACGTCCGTCCGGTACGGCATTTGAATCGTTCTGTTTTTCCGACACCGCGGAACGTTTAACTACTGTCCGATCGTCATTTTTTTTTTTTTTTCTGTTCTCTGTTTTCTTTTTTTTTTTGTGTTGTTCGCTGTACGACCTTTGGGACAACCCATTGCCACCATTATTATTATTCTTAGTATTATTTTGTGTATAAATACATCAACCCTGTTGCGCGGAATCCTTGTATTTTTTTTATTATTTAATAAGACCAAGTGTACAACCCCACCACCTGACGAGTGCGCCGACCACCTCGCGTACCGCGTCATTGTGATAGAAATATTATAATCGCTGCTACTATTTGATTCAGTATTTCTGATACCTTAAAATACCAAAAACTAAAATATTTAATTTAAACTTACTTCACACATTAAAATTTCTCAAGCTCGTGGCGCCCCTTGATTTTACCAAGCTGTGGTGCCAGAGGGCAAATGACCCCTTTGCCCCCCTTAACACGGCTCTGCTGCTATACTTAACTAATTTGCCCATTTTAATGTTTTAAATATATCTAAAAATGACTACACTCAAGCAAATTCAATATACTACAAACATAAGTCATAACGGCAGCGGACGGACTATGATAACAAATTATTGTAATATTACATAAACAAAATACCTGAATAATGAATAGAACCTAGACAAACGAGTAACGGCCAACGTCACCAACGACGAACTTTGATCTATGGTCCACAGCGGCACATCATTACTTCAATTCGGTGATCACACACGTGAACGATGAACATATCACTGCACCACAAATTCACCAAAGTGGCAAAGTACCAAGTACCAAAAACGGTGAAAGCAAGAAAACTACGTGGCATATCTTTACTTTGTATGGCGACTAGACGCGATACGCCTATACAGGACTGCACGAGCACGACTACACGTCTACACGAATAAGATAATTCGATAATACGATCCACAAAAGTACCAAACGGAATTTGAAGTATTGATCGTCGGTAAAAGTAAAAAACAAATCAAACGAGCTACGCACAGACGAGGCCACGAGGGTGCACCGTAAACGACTTAACGACTTAAAACGAGTAAACGTAAAAGACAGATGCTAGACTCAAGACGACGTTAGGTTAGTTAACTCGTAATTGGTAATTGGTATTGTATATTACACATTTACCCATTGGTACCTCTGGTCCTCTGGAACACTTGGAAGCTTGGAACATGGAAAGGAGCTGTCAGCGGACCCCAACCCGCCGGTCAGTCTTTCGATTGGCTATATATGTTATATGAATTATATGATATGAATTTATGATAAATAGCAGTAGAGTGTATTTGTATGTTCTGAGTCCATAATTTTGGCATAGTACGGTAATTTCACCAAATTTAGGTAGAAAACCTACCTCAAATTGTTCGTTTTTCCCTTCTAAACAAATTCACACAAAACTTTTTTGTAAATTTTGGACTCAGTATGATACGTTTTACACATTTATAAGTATAAGTGAATAAATTGAGGAAAAAGGTAAAACACATTTTATGAGTTCATTTTTCTACCGACTGACAATGGGTAAAATTGTCATTGTTGCTCATAATTTTTTCAAAATCATATTTGAAAGTTTCGAGTCCGTTTTACATAATCAAGCAGAAGTCCATACAATCGTATACTGAATCATATTACAATTCATACTTAAATAGTAGTAATTAATAGTTTAAGTTTCGTAGTCACATGGGCTAGTGCGCAAAGGTGTTGGTGATAATTAAATAATTTAAATTTAGGATAAGGTAAGTTTCGTTTACGTTGTTGTTGATGTTAGCACTGTCGTCTTAGCCAACCATCCCATGTGACTACATTTTACTACGCTTAATAATAATACATTTTTTTTTTTTTTTTTTGTTCACTTTCTCACAATTAAACCGGATTAAGTTTAAAACTAGTATTATTGTATTACAAGTGGTATCGTGTTCAAAACTTGTATTCAGGTTGACATTTTTTTTTTCTTTCAATTTTTAACATTATTTTATTTATTTTATTCGTTACTTCAGTTCAACTACGAAAGTTAGATAGTACAAATTTGATGTATTTTTTTCTGTTTCACATTTTTCCATATTAACTATCTAAAAGCTAATGCTCTAAGTGTTTAATTCATTTCATCGGTGCTCAGCGTGGAAGATAAACACACTATTTACTATTCTAGGTTTATTCAATATTAATTAAAAATGGATTTGTTAGCGGAAATTGAAAGGGATATATCTAGTTGAACTTGAAGTAATTTATCCAGTGAGATTTTGTTATAATAAACTGGCTGATTTCTGTACTCAATTAGCTAAATTAAAAAGTTTAGCTGTAAAATGTGGATTAGAAAAGAACAATTATCATTATTTGATTTGTGCTGGTCCAATGAAAAATGTCAATGTGGACCAGACCCGTATATGTGTATTATTGAAAATTTTACATTTTTTGATTTAAAGAAAAATTTATTGGCTATAAAACAAAGATTATTAGTCAAATAAGTATACATTTTTTAATATCTTTAGAAGTACATACCTGTGTTGTCATATTTTCACATAATCGACCGTTCAGAACTTACTGTGACATTAGTTGTGTTTTTGTCGTGGTTCAATATTGACTGTGTTTGTTTTTTATAAACTATTTCAATCATATTTTAATGTGTCAAATGTATTTATTACTACCAATTAGTTGTAATCAAATTCAAAAAACTTACAATTGTATTTTATCAGTTATCAAACCGACAAAATGTCATCATACCATGTGTACAGCTCCGATTAAAAACCTAAGGCGATCAACCAAAGTAACAAAACAGCCCTCATATTTCCATCGGGAATTTAATTGTTAAACTGACATTACTTTCACACATAGTAATGGATGCCGTCGTATGTAAATCATGAAAATTACATTAGCAATAATCGGCGAGTTGTGATAAGAAAAATTCAGTGGTTTCAAAGATTATTGCCAAGTTAATGACCGTATACTATAAATTCAGAGTGACCAACCTATTATTGTATACTTTTATTGCTACGTTTATTAATGTGATATCCTAGTTCTCCTGGATTTATGAGAAATATAAAAATGTTCAAAAATGTTCAATTCCGAAATTAATTCTGATCAATAACATATCACATTAAAGAATGTGAATTAAAACCCATAAACAACACCTGACGGTGTACGATTGACATCGTTTTTTGTTGTTGTTTGGTTGTACCGCGTGCGTTTATACTTAACACAGCTTCTTCCTTGACGCAAGAGTTTTTTATCTGACGCTAGTGTTCGTATAGCACGTTTTTCGATCATTTTTCATTTGCGGTCGTTTACCGTTTTTCGCGTGTATCGAGTTGCGAGTACGCTTACGCAGTTTGCGGCTACGATGAAATTTACGGTTGTTTACCGTTTTCGTGTGTCACAAGTTGCGAGTTTAGATGGGAAGGGTCAAACGATCTCTGGAAGAACAGCTAGTTCCATCCGAAGTGGTTGCTTGGACGGACTCCAAAATAGTATTATCTTGGCTCACAAGGCCACACGAAGACTTTAAAATGTTTGTATCCAATCGAATTTTCAAGATTCAGCAAGCTCTACCAGATTGTCGATGGGCTCATGTGCGTTCTGAGTTAAACCCTGCAGATTGTGTTTCATGAGGTTTATCTCCGTCAGAACTACAAGGTCACAATTTATACTGGTCGGGTCCTGAGTTTCTACTTCAAGCCGCGTCCAGTTGGGAACTGAATGTCCACCCCATCTCGCTGGATCAATTGCCGGACGTCAAAACGGTGTCCTTACTGGTGAATGTCAACGAACCTGTTGATTGGTTCACGCGTTTCTCGTCCTACATTAAGATGTTGAGGGTTGAGGGTTGCCTGGATACGTCGTTTCACGAATCGTGTTAGTCGAACAAACTATAGCGAGTTCTTATCTCAGGTTGAGTTGGAGGAAACTTTGTATTCAGTAGTCCTAGTGTCGCAGAGGAGCCTTCTGCCTGTTTTGTATAAAGAGTTGGCTTCTAATACTCGTATATCATCCAAAGGATTTGCTAAGTTGAGCCCCTTCATCGATGATAAAGGCCTTATCCGAGTTCGGGGGAGGGTCCAAAATTCGAATTTATTAAGGACGAGTAAACATCCAATTTTACTCCCGAAGGAAGCTCATCTGTCGCTGCTTATAGCCAAGTATTGGCATGTCTATGATTGTCATGCCGGGCCGCGTCTCATGACGTCATTGATCCACAAGAAATTTTGGATCTTATCGATCCGACGAGTCGTTCATAGAGTGCTACGCTCCTGCATTACGTGTGTTCGACTGGATGCACGTAATCCTCAACCAATGATGGCAGATTTGCTTACTGTCCGTGTTCAACCGAGCAGACCCTTTTCTAAGGTAGGTATAGATTATGCAGGGCCTCTAAAGATTCGCGAGACCGGCTTAAGAAAGTCTCGTGAGCTGAAAATTTATATTGCCGTTTTTGTATGTATGAGTGTGAAAGCTGTTTGCCTAGAACTCGTCACGGATTTGTCTACCGACGCCTTTCTGGCTGCTCTTGATCGGTTTGTGTCGCGCCGAGTACTTCCGTCCGATATATTATCAGATTGCGGAACGAATTTTGTGGGAGCGTCGAATGAACTGTACAAATGTGTACACCTCCCAAAAAATCAAGAATTGCTAGCGAATGCACAAGCATGCGTTTGGCATTTTAACCCACCTAACGCTCCTCACTTTGGAGGATTTTGGGAAGCTACCGTGCGTTCTGCGAAGTTGTTGCTGACGCGTACAATAGGTAGTCTTCTGGTAACCATCGAAGAGATGTCTACTTTCCTGTGTCGTGTTAAAACTGTGCTAAATTCAAGGCCTTTGGTTGCGTTGTTTTCAGATCCTCACGATCTGGAATGCTTGACACCAGGCCACTTCTTAGTGGGTCAGTCATTGTTATCAGTTCCCGAGCGAGATGTTCAATTTGATCAATTGGATCTCCGGAAACGTTGGAAATTATTGCACCAGTGTCTTCAATTTTTTTGGAAGAGATGGTCTTCCGAATACCTGCATCAGCTACAAATCCGAAATAGGTGGACCTCACAAACCGATGAAGTTGTAGTGAATCAGATGGTAGTACTCAAGGATAACACCGCCTCTCCTTTATTATGGCGTTTGGGGCGCGTTATTGAAGTACTTTCTGGCCCTGATGGAGTAATTCGAGTGGTAAAGGTATGGACAAGCCAGGGGGTGCTAGTTCGTCCTGTAGTAAAACTTGTGCTACTACCGTCCGAGTAAAATCTAATACTACCGGATGTTGTCTGTTATTGATTTTGTTATTTTAAGTACTCATTGTAAATATTTCTGTAAAATGCCAATGTCAAATCCTAAATATATTTAAAGAGCTCAGTAAAGATTAATAATATTAGTTTTAACACCCACGTTGCTAGCAGTTGGCTATCTCCTCAGCAGTTGGCTCCGGACGAGGCCTTACCAAAGGATTGGGTCACTATTTTCTATTGTTTTTTTTTGTTTTTATTTATTACTTTTTTATATATTGTAACAGCTTGATTGTAAATATCTCCTTGATATATTCTATTGACTATGTAATGTGTATTCTATGTATTATTTTTAAATTGTATGCTGTATATTTTAACTTGTAATGTAGATTCTCAATTTTGTTTGTAAGACCAGGATGCGTTCAATCTAGTTGGGATACTCTACATCAGACCGGAGTCTCCCAAGGGGGAGTATGTTCACGCAACTGGCCATTTCGTTCGAAACGGGGGTACAGTTGGTAGTGCCGTTTGAGGTGCCGTAGATTTGTGACCAGGCGTCTTTGGTTTTTGTTGCAGTTGGCAACTACGAAAAATGTCGGTAAGACGCTGCCCCCGACAAACGCTCGTTGTTGTTGCCGTGACGTTGTACGATTGACATCGTTTTTTGTTGTTCTTTGGTTGTACCGCGTGCGTTTATACTTCAAATAGCTTTTTCCTTGACGCAAGAATTTTTTACCTGACGCTAGTGTTCGTATAGCACGTTTGTCGATCATTTTTCATTTGCGGTCGTTTACCGTTTTTCGCGTGTATCGAGTTACGAGTACGCTTACGCAGTTTGCGGAGTGCCGACGTTGCGGCTACAGTGAAATTTACGGTTGTTTACCGTTTTCGTGTGTCGCAAATTGCGAGTACACATACGCAGTTTGCGAAGTGCCGACGTTGCGGCTACGGCGTAATTTGCAGTCACCGCCCTACGTGTCGCGGGTTGCGCACACGTTAATACTGTTCGCGGACTTGTCGACGTTGCGGCCAAGTTGTGACGACCGTTGTTCCAGAGAAACCGTCGCGTACCGTTCAATGGCCTGGGAGGATCTGATCAGTCAGGGTGACCGATAGTCATCGTATAAAACTTGTATAGTTTATGTGTATTTGTTATGTACTATATGTGACATAACAAATACCGTCGCGTACCGTTCAATGGTCTGGGAGGATCTGATCAGTCAGGGTGACCGATAGTCATCGTATAAAAATTGTATAGTTTATGTGTATTTGTTATGTACCATATGTGACATAGAAATATTTGTTGTAATAGAGTCTTTTGTACATTTATTATTTTTCTTTATTTATTTTCTGAAACTCCCCCCTAGTCACACGAGCCAACTGCGAGTAAAGAGTTTGTGTGGCGAAACAAACAGTTTTTTCCAATCTAATTTCATCTTGTGAATAATATTATTTTTTTGTAAATTCCAATACAGTTGATAAACTACGTTCATCGGCAAATTTGATTTTATTTTACTTTAAATGCGACATCTTAAATCAATAGTATTAGCCCACATGTTAAAAGTTACATTATCAAAATTTTTCAGAAAGTTCTTTTTTGCATTTTTAATTTGAAGTAATATAGCATTTTTTATATCATCAATTTCATAACAACCGGGAATAATTTCTATGTTTACACTGAAACCACTAATTATTAAACTCATAACATAATTATTCTCATTTGTGTTTGGAAACGAATTGTACGTTTGTAAACAAAGCAAAGCTTTTTCCGAATCATTGTAAACGTTTATTGGTGGGAAATAGTGTGAAGATAATGATGTTTTATTATCTGTTAAACTCAATGTGACAAAAATTCAAGATCGCTCCTTTGAACTGGTGGTTCTTGTTCCAAATTAATGTTTGGGGTTCTAAATTTTTCAAGTAAATTCTGTACAACCTTTCGAATTTTTTCTCTTTCGCCAATCGGTTCAAACTCTAAATCTTTGTATCGAGGATCTAGAAAAGACGCGATTTGTTTGACAGAGACAGAACTTGTTTCATTCCTATCAAGTTTAAATCGTTCTTTAATTTCATATATTATCGTACGTTTAAAATAGGTGATATTTTCATCATCATTTTCTTTTACTTTTAAATGATGCTCCATTAATTATACGAGTAATGGTCTAACCATCGATGCTGGTGAATGGTTCTCAGAAGAAAAAAGATTAGTCACAATATAAAGTGGCTTAAGAAGACTTACGAGAATTTCTATTTTAAACCATTCTGATTCTGTAATTTCTAATTTATGAGCAATAGTTAAAGACGTAACTGTTCTGTCTGTTAATACATTTAAAATTGGGGTTCTATTTTGTAAAAGGCGGTCTAACATTAAGTATATTGAGTTCCATCGTGTCTTACAAGATTGAACCAGTGACTGATGCGGAACTCCTAGCTGTTCTTGTTTTTTAAATAGTGACTGTTTAGCTACATTTGAATGTTTGAAATGCCCAATTAAAGAACTGCATTGTTTTATCAATTCTGAAAATGTTTCATATTTCAGTGCAGTGCTCATGGCTAATTGCAGACTGTGAGCTGCACATGTCACATCCATGTCTTCATTGTCTATAGTAAGAGATAGTAACTTGACAGCATTTACCACATTTTTTGCGTTATCTGTAATAACAGTTGAAACTTTACCATTGATTTCCCAGTCATCTAATATACATGTTAATTTTTGTGCTAGATTTACTGCTGTATGTCTTTCTTCCATCTCTTGCGTGGCTTGAGTAAATGACATTGGTATCCATTGGTTATTTATTATGTGAGCAGTTAATAATATATAAGAGTTTTGTGCCATTGAAGACCAACCATCAGTGGTACAAACTAAACTTTTCACATTTCTTAATTCAATTATTATTTTCTCCTCAACTTTTGATTTCAATGAATGTAGTCTTCTTTTCATTGCTTCATCTCTGCATATTTTATAATTAGGTTCTACAACAGCCATAAATTGACAAAACCCAGGACTCGAGCAAAACGATATAGGTAACTGATTCATTGCAATCAGTGAAGCCAGTGCCTGGTGAATTTTTTCAGTTTTTTCATAATTACATTCTCGATCAACACCAGGTCCACAATTTTTAGGAATACAATGACGTTTTCTAGATTTAGATTTTCCGATATTTTCAGAATTTGAAGCAGATGGTGTAGTATCATTAACTAGAACCATATCATCGTCTTTATTGGTAAAAGTTGTATTATTCAGTGCAGAATAATTTACTTCTTCTAAATCATTAGATACACGTTTTAACCCCGATTTCGACCTACAAAATGTATTTATTTATATTATAAATATTAATGGATTATGAAAATTTGACTCAAATAGATTATTATATATTAATATTACCGATTTAACTCAAAAACTATTGAACCTTTCGTAAAAATGTATATATAATATTAAACAAAATTTTAAAAAACAACAGTCATCAGGAGGTTCAAAAAATCTTAAAAATCTTAAAAAGACACTTTTTACTTTTTTACAAATTAACTTTTAAGATTAACGTGTTAACTTTAAATTAATTTTAAAGTTTAAGTTAAATTTTTAAGTTAGGAGAAAACTATCAATGGTGTTTTTTTATTTTTAATTTTTGGATGTACCACTTGGGTAAATTGATTTAAGTATGAGTTCAGGACTAAGATTTATTTTAGAAAAGTAGGTTTTTTGATAGCTATATTTTATGTATCATTTTAAATTTCCCCAGTAATTTTCTTGAGCGTAAAAAAACTAATATAATGTGTGCAATTTTTTATTTTTGCAAATTAGAAAATTTTAACTTTAAACTAAGTTATGTTACTTTTTTTTTTAAAGTTAACATTTAACTTAACGAGTTAACGAAAAAAATATAAGTAACTTTTAATTTAACTTAAATTTATTATTTTAAAATAACTTAACTTAACGAGTTAAAAAAAATCGTTAACTTGCCCAGCCTTGAAAAAAATTATGAAAAATATTTTCATTTATTATTGCATTTAGATTTTTCTGAAAAATATTTTTTAATTTTTCATAACAAAAGTATTATGAAAAATATTTTAATTATTATGACATTTAGATTTTAATTATGAATGTCATAACTATTATAAAATTATTTTCATTTAGGTATTATTGAATTTCGATTTTGTGATCTTTTTATGTTATTTTATTTTGAAATAGTTTTGCGATCTTTTTATGTTATTTTATTTTGAAATAGTTTTGTGATATTTTTGTTATATTTAGGGACTGCGCCAGGAATGGTATAGGTATACTACTTATAGCTATTACAAATAAATTTTCAAAAATATAATATAGTACGTCATATAATTTAATAATTACCTTTTTCTTATAGATTCTTCTGGTGGTTTAATACTATGAACATTTTGTAAATGTCTTATTAGAGACCCAGTAGTACCACCTACACAAGAATATTCATTATTACTTTCACCGTCACATAAATCGCAAAAGGCGCGATCACCTTCACGTTTGTCATAATCCCATACCCAACTTTTTCTTTTCACCATTTTGTCAAGAAAACTTTTATTTTTAATGAATGCGATCACTTAATGGTTGCACGCAAACTAAACGGCAAACGCGTCGTAAACTGGTACCTTAATGTCTTATTATCAACGACGATAGAGTTCTATTTTCGCACACCGTTAATAATAATCACGTTTCCCGACAGACAACTACCTATCCAACAACCAGATACGTTAAGACACACGTAACGGACACTACAGAGCTTATCAATAAAATTATAAATACATTTATTCGCCTGTTCACGTGAATAAGATTCAGATACGTGTTCACGTGAATAAGATTCAGGTACGTGTTTACGCGATTCGTTGATTCACGTGTATTAACCATACGTGATTTAATTGGTTTCATTCACGTGATCACGGTATCCGTGAAAACGTACATTCATATTCACGTACAAAAACGAGACCCCTAATAATTATACGAAATATTATTATTTTTAAAATATTTTGTGTTTCAATTGAAGGCGACAGATCACCAAATGGATCAAAATAAGTAATATTGTTTTTATTTTTATGGTACGCTACCCAATGAGTACCCTTTCCACTCAATTTATCAAGGTTTATTATTCGCATTCAATTGCATTAGGTTTTCTGGGCATGTCATCACGTGAAAAGACATCACGAAAATGATTAATTTTTAACTTTGTAACGCATTTTATAATTTCATCACGTGTAAGTGGTCTGTTGGGTAACGTATCAATTAGTTTTTTTTCTTGTTTTTCTTCTTTATTTTTTTATATCAGGATCTTGATTTTGGATTTTTGAAAACGAAGTTTTTTTGGTCGTGGCGAATTTTCCCCAACCCACTGTGCACTTTGCCGTTTGGTTTCCGGGTCATAGGTAAAACACCAGCTCTCGTCACCCGTAATAATATTTTTTAAAAAATTTGGAGTGTTGGTGACCATTTGAACCAAATCTTTCGCGTGAGAAACACGTCTCTGTCGTTGTTCCGTGGTTAACGCATGAGGCACAAAGCGCGCGCAAAGTTTTCTTTTCCCTAAATCTTCTCTAATAATTAGTTGAACAACCGTTTTTGGAATGCCAGTTAACTCTTCCACTAACCTACAACCAACGTTTCGATGTTCGTTCAAAACAGCTGAGACGCGAGCAATGTTTTCGTATGTTTTCGTTGTGCTTGGTCTTCCACATCTCTGCTCGTCATCAAACGACTCCCTGCCGGATGAAAACTGACTATGCCACCGAAATACAGTAGCACGGGACATAACTAACTCACCATAAGCTGTAGCTCTGTAGCACTTTTTTCTGACTTACCACAAAATTTTATCGCAATTCGTTGTTCAAGGTTTTTTTCCATATTGAAATTATAACCGCGATCACAAACATACATTCACAACAGATACGATTATATTACCAGAAATTATCTTATACACGTGAACCTTTGTATGAATAATCATAAGTGTTATCGTAATAACTTCCCAGAATTTCATAATTATCTAGATACTAGGACTAATTTTAGAATGGTTATCTCAAAACTTATGGGACGCACTGTGTATATTATATATGTTCTTTTTTATATAATCAGTTATTTTGATATATACCTATTTTAGAATATGTCTATGATAATTGGAAAAGAAAATAATTATTTTAGCTAATATTCAATATACACCAATATTCTATGTTTATAATATAAGAATCATAGTTACTCATATAAAATTAGTTTCACCTTATTATAAAAAAAGGATTAAAAACAGACATAATAGTAGTTTCAACTTTAATAATATCAATAATCATAACAATTAAATAAAGTTTATAAATATTAAATAGTTTTCAGTCATAATAGTTACATTATCACATTATTATTAATAATAAAAAAAATTAGTAATTGATATGAGAATAACATTATAATTATAAAATAAATAAAAACTTGTGAATAAAAACAAAACAAAATGTATCAAAACAAATAAAAACCTATAGCATATTAGACTTATAAAGATATTCTTATTTTGCAAAAGACTAGAAAAAAAAACCTGTTAGTGGCATTCGGGGACTGCCGCGATAAAGCTATTGCATATTAAATAAATAAGAAGTTGATATAATTTTAAATTTTTTTATTATTCTAGTTAGCGGTAGACAGAGAGGGGGATTACGGTATTCCATAGGTAGTAGTCACGCTTTTTAGTTACGAAAATTTTTTTTTTTCAGTCACTACACCAGGCCTGCGATAAAAGCTATGCAATAGCTTAAAAATTTATTGCGTATGTTTCAAACGGAAACACCCTCTTCCAGGCACAAAACATAAATGTAAAACGGAAAATTTCTTGTTATCAACAATACCTATCAACTATTATTGACGTCGTACGTGCCTGATGTCCCTCATAGGGTACATACATAACACCTGCTTTATTATCACTCCGAAAACATAAATGATGAAAACAACTATTCACATATCTAAGTTATTATATTGTCATGGAAGAAAAAAAATAACAGATTTTTAAAACTATATCAACAACTTTAATCAATAACCAAAATTATATTTTGCACAGTAACGCATATTGCATTTTTTTTTTTTTTATTATTCTTATTACGCATAATAAATTGACAGCAATTTATTGAAATTATTTTTGTTGTTAACAGCGTACGTGTAATCAGTGGCGTCACGAACATTTTATTCATAGGGGCAAATACTGAAGTTATCCACCCACCCACCCACATATAAAACTAAAACCTGCTGATGCATATAAATTTTTTAATTATAAAATAAATATTGATATTCTTTTACTATATCAATTAACATTAATGTAACAAGTTACTTATTATTGAAACTATATTATTTTATCAAATTTAACGTTGGCAATTTAGTAAATTATTTTAATGTATTAAAATTTAACAATAGTTAAATAAAATATATATATTTTATTATATATAATAATAATAATAATAAAACAATCATTCAGCATATGACTTAAGAGTATAATAAAGTTTTTTTCATTAACGTAGATGATGTAGCTAATTCATTTATGGCTTGATTTAAGTCTATATTTATATCAGTTTCACAGCTTAATAAGAGGAGACTTTTTAGCCTTAATTGGGACATTGTTGATCTTAACCGAGACTTAATAATTTGAACTTTTGAAAACATGCGTTCAGCAGCAGCAGATGTTACAGGAATAGTATATAATGTTTTATAAGCCAAGTATAAATTTGGAAAGGCTGAAGTAAGATTACATTTTGATAACAGTTGTAATATAGATGCCGTATTTTCTTTATTGCTTTTACAAGCAGTATGTTCTTCTTGTTCATCATAATTTTCATTAGTGGACCAATCATGGTCAGACTCATGGGTATCATGTAACGTATCTCCGAGATTTAAACCAGCTGTTAATGAAGAATAAGCATTACAGAATGCTGAATATTCAGTTCGAAGAGATTCTATATTTAATTCTGGAATCCAATATTGTAGAGTATTAAAACTATCACAAGGAAAATCCTGTAATGAACTAAATGACTTAATTCTTTCTACAGATAAAATACTCATATCCTTTAATATTTCTCGTGTTTGAGAGTATCTAGAATTCAAAACAGTATTGACTGTGTCTAATACAAAATAGTAAACTTGAAATTTAAATAATAAAGATGGTGTGTTGGCAACTTCATTAATTTCATCATGCAAATTCTCTCCGTCCATTATTTTTTTTCTCCTAATTCTGGCAACTTGAAAATCTTGTTCCTCGAGCTTTTCATGTATTATAAACTGTTTTGTTTCGTCAGTTAATTCGTCGTATTTACGGTCATTTCGTAATTCCTCAAGTCGTTTTTGAGCTGAATCGACTAAATTCATTGCTTCAATAAAATCTTATTTAGGAGACTGCATGTATACTGAAACTGGAGTTGTAATTTTAAATATCTTTTTCATGAATATCATCATTAAAATAAACTTGTGGGAAATTACATTTTTAAGCTGACTAATAGCCTGCGATGAAATAGTACGGTCATTTGATAATGTTAACTCCTCCAAACTTTCAACAATAGCAGTATATTTTTCATAAATGACGTCTATGGCTCTATCGTGTGACGTCCAACGTGTAGAAGATAGATATTTCAATCTTCGGCATACTTGAGCAGGATACAGCAGTTTCTGGTGGTTGATTAAACAAGCTGTTCGTTTTCTTGCTCTAAAATACTCAACTAATGCTTGAATTTCTCCAAAAAAACTACGAGTATCCAAACATGAATCGCACATATCTACTATAACCAAATTTATAACATGAGCACAACACCAAATATATTTAGCACGGGGACATTGTTGTTGTATAAGTGTTCTTAATCCAGAATATTGCCCTTGCATTGATGCAGCTCCATCGTAAGCTTGGGCATATAAATGATTTTTCCAATCCAATCCATGTTTTTCGCAAATCTTAGAAAATAATTGAAACATGCCTTGACCTGTTGTATCCGTTGCAATTTCTAGCGCGATAAGTCTTTCTTCTACAATTCCTTCATCATTTACAAATCTTACAACAAACGTGAATTGTTCCATTTTGGAAATATCAGTTGTTGTATCTATAATAACTGCAAACATTCTAGCATCTTTTATTTTTTTTTAAATGACAGATCTTATAGAATCACTCATTATTTGAAACATAACATTTTGTGTCTGACCAGAAAGAAATGTTATTCTATTTTGTTTTGATGAATTTTCAATTTTATATATGTGAATAGCTAAAGGAGCATGATATTTTGACAACACTTTAATAAGTGACAAGAAGTTACCACGGTTTTTTGATGTTAAGCTTTCATCATGCCCACGAAATGCTATGTTTTGTCTTCCTAGATACAATAAAATTTCGAATATAACTCTATTTCTCTATTTTCCGGGATTTGGTTATTTGTTGTTAGCCTGAATCTGACATCCAAACGATTATTATTGGAATACTGACCTCGACTAATTTCTTAATGTTCTTGACTCTATATTGACTCTAAATGTTCTTTTGCCATCTCATGGTTTAACATTTTTAAAGTAATATGTTTCCAATCTTGAGAGCCAGTTGAAATTAATTTATTTTTTTTAGCCTTTACTAAACCAAAAAACATGCAAGAAAAACAGTATATTTTATCCTTAGATGGTGAATATGCTAGCCATTTACATTAAATATTTTTTCCATCAGGAAGTTTTTTAAAGTAGTATTCTTCGCGAAACGAACGGCCATTTGTTATTGGAAATTTATTAGCCGGCATATCTAATAATCCTGGTTGACATGGTCCCAGTACAAAAAAATATTGCAACAAATTACTAGATATATTTGTCTGCATAATAATTGCTGGATCGTAGGGAAATATATAGTTTGAACTATTTGAAGAGAGAATTGGAAGTTCATTATTTTGACTAACAGTAGAAAAATCTTGCAAATTATCATCATCAACATCAATTACACCAACTATAAGGAAAAACAATTTATATAAATTTTCAAATGATTTAAATAGTGATCGAAATTTATAATAAATATTTTAAAGTTTGTAACAATTATATATATTTCTCATTCTCATTCTTACTAAAAAATAGCTGGATATAATAGTTTGTTTATTTTTTTTTAATAAAGTTAAAATATTTTATTTTTATTTTTTTTTTATTTTTTTTTTAGCTTTTAGTAATAACTATGACAGTTCAACTTAAAAATTAACACAATTATTCATTAACAATGAGAAAAAACAATAAATAGTGACAATTTAAACAAAATAGGTGTGAAAATATCGGCGCAACCCATTTGCGCCTGAACCCATTTATCGTAGCCCATATGCGCCCAATTCAGATCAGGTGAAAATCGTGCAACGTTGCCATTTATTGAGTATATTGGCGTGTAACTATAAAATCTAAAATAATATTTGATCTTTTCCCAAGCTAATCGAAACCAATATCAAAATCGATAAAGATAATAATATTTTGTCGTTAGTCGTGCTAATCTAAATTGTAAAATCCCAATCGATAAGGATTATATTATATAAAAATGCATTTATCAGTTGTATTTTATGTGTCAGTTGCATCAGTACATGAATAGTGAGTACTACTATAATGGAATTTTATATAACTAATTCAAGTAAACAAAAACTTTGTTTAGTTTTTCGTTATTTTAAATATCACGTGAGTAGAACCCTTGTTTCTGGAGATATAAGTTGGCGTTGTGTAAAAAAAACCTGTAGTGCGTATGTTAAAACCAATAGTTCAAAAACGAAGTTAACCGAAATTAAAGACAGCCATACCCATGATCCGGAAACTGAAGAAAATTTAAATTTTGTGTTATTAATTATTTTGATTTTACGTAAAAATGTTTCTATTTGAAATTAATAATTTAATGCAATATAAATAATATATATATGTATATGTTACGGTCCAAGTAGATAATCAGTCATTGTATACAATGTCTGGTCATTGTGTACAATGTCCGATTGTACCAAGCCATGTGGATAATTATACACATAGACTAGACATTGTATACAATGACCAGAACTGAAAATGCCAAGTAAACACAAATAATTATTTATACATATTTATATTTATAATTTTAATGACACGTTATATAATATTTTTAAATTTATATATTACTTCAAATTATTAGAAAAAAAAATTATCATATGTTGTATGAATTATTAGATGTTTAATGTTAATTATTATTAATAGGTTGAAAAAAAAATATTATTTATTTTTACAATTATTGCCATTGTGGCATTTTGAGTTGCATTAAATACTGGCCTTTTTACATTTGCATTTTTTTTGTCACATTTTGTGACACAAGTGCAGCGTTCATAGCCGTTCGTAGTAGTGTTATTATCTCTAATCGCACCAGTTTTAGAATTATATACAATGTCCTCACCAGTTTTAGCATTGTGTACAATGACCAAGCATTTTATTACAATTACTAGTCTATATAGGAATTAAATATGAATGGTTTACTTTGACCAAATAGCTTTAGCATGGTATACAATGACCAGACATTGTATACAATGACTGATTGTTCCACTTGGACCGTAACATATATATAATATGTATACTGTTTAGTATTTAACATTATTTTTAAAATTATTACTTTTTTTTAATTTTGATTTTACATAGAATTGTATATTTTTAAACAACAACGGCAACGTTGCATGCAAAATGGGCGCATTTGGGCTATAAATCAGGGTGTTAAGTTTTTTATTTTGGACGCAAATGTCCATAATCCTCGGGGCGCAAATGGGCTGCTCTTGGGGGCAAATGGGCTACAGCCGAAAATATATATATTGTATACAAATATGGGTACTAAGAAAATACAGTGCGAGAAAAAAAATATATATATGTAAATATAAACAACCTAAATTGCAAATCCAGCTTCCAATAAAAAAGTAATTATTTTTTTAATGACCATTTTGGATTTAGTATTAAGCATTGAAGGGAGATAGGGTGGAACATTTAAAGGTTTTAAATGATTGAACAATAATTAACATTTAGTTTAAAGTGAAGGACAGTCAAATAAAAGATGAGAGATGTCACAGATGCTTTCAGTTAAGTGTAGTGTGCAAAGGGGGGAGAGAGTCGTTAAAGCCAAGTTTGTAAGCATGATCAGGAAGAAGAGAATGGCTCACACGAAGTCGGTTAAAGCGGACTATGGTAGACCAAGATAAGTCTAAATTAAAAAACCAAGTTTTTTTGTTAGAGATGGAGGGGACAATAGATTTGTATTTGGAAGCAAAGTGAGCCGGCAGATTAATCCAGTAGTTGGACCAAAGGCAGGTAGTGTGATGACATAATAAGAGGGTAAAATCGGTCCAAGGTAGTTTAGCAAGAGGAGTAAGAATTGTATTGGAAGTAGAAATTGGTGAGCCTGTCAACAAAGTTAAAATTTTAAAACATATTATTAACACATTCAAACAAACAACAAAATAGGAAAAACAATATCAATATGAATTATAAGTATGAGGTACCTATAACTAAATTAAAAATGTAGTTAAAAAAACAAATTTTTAAATTGCATCTAAGCTTAATATATTAAATTTATAATAGAAAAAAAATTAAATAAAACAAGAAATTAAAAACAACAAGAATGTTAGATTTATTTTAATTAAATTATTTTTAACTTACATGAAGTTGGACTAGGTGGTATATCTTCATTTAAAACACTTTGATCATCGATGCCCATACAATTATGTTTTAATGTAACAGTGGTACTGTCACCAATCATATCAGTTGTATTAGTTTTAATACCTAATAACAAAATGTGAATATTCTAAGTTGTTTTTTTTTATTTAAAATAAAATAAGTAGTTAGAACTTAATTCTTTTTTTAAGCGATATTGAATAACAAAGTATCGATTTAATTGTTTAAATAATATTTTACTTACATGGAGTTGGACTAGATGGTATACCTTCATTCAAAACACTTTGATCATCAATGTCTACACAATTATGTTTTAAAGTTACAGTGGTACTGTCACCAAGCATATTAGTTGTACTACCTAATAACAAAATTAAAATACTTTAAATTGTTTCTTTTTTATTTAAAATAAAATAGTTAGGTAACACTTAATTATTTTTTGAGACAATATTTAAAACACAATATCTGTTTAAATAATATCTTATTTACATGAAGTTGAACTAGATGGTACATTATCTTTATCTTTAATTTGTTAATATGTTATATTTACCATGGCTTGATGATGATATTAATTGATTCGAGGAACCAGTTGGAATATCTGGTACATAAATATTCGGGGCCAATTGCAGTTGACAGCCTTAAACGCGGAATACTTCAGTGGTAAAAAATTTAGTTAAAGTTAATATTTATAAATATACATACCATGAATACTCTTACATGTCTTTTAAAATTGTCCTGACGTGTAAAAGTTGATAAACATTGTCCACACCTGAATCTGATTAAATTGCCATGAAACTTCATATGTCTTTGCAAACTGTCTTTGCGTTTGAAAATTTTAGCACACTCGGAACAGGTATACATTTTTTAAACACTCAAATTTACAAAATAAATAAAAATGATCAATCCACTTGTGCTACTAACGACACACTAAACATCAGTTGACTCGGTGTTCAAAACTGACCAAAAAGAACCTCTTGCGTTTTACGTAAATGTAATATATGTATTGCAAAAATATACAGTATAAACACAATTCATATTATACATATAATAATGTATAGGAAAAACGATGAGGTGATCAACTCTAAAAGAGTCTCAACAATGCAAACTAGGTGTTATTATAAAACCAGGAGTTATATTATGTACAATTATCAATTCTCTTTCCTTTTTTTTTTTCTCTCAGAAATATTGTCTTATGCGAGATTCGGCAAAAGACGTATTTACGACTGATTACATACGTATAGGTAAAAATCGTACATGTCAGTGGTGTACTTTATCAATTTAATATAATCAAAACACTGATAACAACGTCGAGTAAAAAATAAATTATTAAATGGTGTTTATCAATTTAGTATAATCAAAACACTGATAACAATGTATGATAAAAAAAATTGATAATTAAAAACTGCTAACAGGGTCAGTGGTAGAACGTTTAATTTTGGCAGGGGGGGGGATCAGTAATGTCGAGGTAGTAGGTAGCGGGGACGGGGGTACTGAATCAGCAATAATTTGCTGTGGTGATACGGTAGGCGGAGGAGGAGGCCAAAGAGGCAAATGAGGCGGAGGTGGTTAAGTCCTATACATCTCCATTTCGATTCTTACCCAGATATTGTTTTATCAATTCGTTATTTTTCAAAAGTATTATGGAATATGGCCTGTAATCACTTTATCAATTTAATATAATCAAAACACTGATAACAATGTATGATAAAAAAAAATTGATAATTAAAAACTGCTAACAGTGTCAGTGATAGAACGTTTGGTTTTGGCAGGGGGGGATCAGTAATGTCGAGGTAGTAGGTAGCGGGGACGGGGGGTACTGAATCAGCATTGTTTTGCTGTGGTGATACGGTAGGCGGAGGAGGAGGCCAAAGAGGCAAATGAGGCGGAGGTTGGTTTAGAACCGGCGTTTTCATACTACTCATGTATGTATCTAATATATATAGGTAAATACTTATTTAGCATATTTACTTATAATTTTATTTTTTTAACAATTGATTAAATGATTAATTTATTTTAATAAGACAAAAATCAGTAGTAGTTTTTTGGTTAATATTGTATTGTGAGTTGTGGAATTTTAAGTTTTGACATTTAATTATTTTAAAGAATCTAGAGTAAGTAACTGTATACTGTAACTGTTATTAAATTATCTCTTTCAGGGTTTAATAAAAGTTAAAAAAATATTTTTAACTAATCATTTTCATGATGATTAAAAGTAATCGTACCAAAAGAAGAAAAAGAAAACAAGAATTGGATAATATTCGAAAAATTTATTCCATAAATCATTCTGATATTCCTATCCAATTAGTTACATTCAATGAAAATCATGTTACCCGTTCAACTGACTATCTAAACCTTTCTCCTACAATTGCTTGTCAAACAGACACAATGCAAGTAGAACGACCAAGCTCACATTTTTCTGAGGCAGTTCCTATGGCATCTTCTCCTTTAAGCTCACCAAATAAAATATCAGACACACATGAAATTACAGAACGGAAAAGTTTAGTAAATAATAGGTTTAAAGAAGATTTAGGTATTTGGGCTATTGAATGCAATGTACCAAATTTAACTGTTAATAAATTCTTAAATGTTATGAAAAAATATGAAACTATTAACACCCAAGATCTACCAAGGGATACAAGAATACTACTATCCACACCACAGAGACCAAGAATCAATATTCGTAATGTCCACCCTGGCCATTATTATCATTTTGGATTGGCAGCTGGTATATTAAGATATGCAACAACTGACTCTTGTGAGATTAAAATTGCCATTGGCATTGATGGTCTCCCATTGTCTAAAAGCAGTAATGGGCAATTTTGGCCTATATTAGCATTTGTCATTAATAACACCACAAAAAAAGTTTTTCCTATAGGTGTTTATTATGGAACTGCTAAACCTTGTGATAGCAATGATTTTTTAGCAGATTTAATTTCAGAAGCCAAAGAACTTATTGTTAATGGTATTGTTGTCAATGGTGTTTTGAAAAAAGTCACAGTTGATGTGTTTGTATGCGATGCTCCAGCTAAAGCTTTTTTGTTATTGTTAAAAATTAAAGGTCATTCGGGATTTTCTTCTAGTACCAGGTGTATACAAGAAGGTGAATATTTTAAAAACCGTGTGTGTTTTCCATACTTAGATCAAAAACCAAATGAAAGGACTCATGATACATATATAAATATGCTATACGAAGAGCATCATACTGGAGAAATATCAAGACTGATAGAGTTATCAGGATTAGATTTAGTTCATTCATTCTCTTTGGACTACATGCATTTAGTCTGTTTATGTGCTGTTAAGAAATTAATTTTACTTTGGTTGCATAAAGGGCCATTGCTTGTTCGTTTACATAGTCGTAATGTCAAGAAGCTAACTTCATCATTGTTAGATTTAAAACCTTATATTCCCTCTGACTTTGCTAGAAAAACAAGAGAAATACAAGAAGTATGCAGGCGGAAAGCTACAGAGTTAAGGTTGTTATTGTTGTACATAGGGCCGGTTGTGTTAAAAAATATTGTGAATGAAGATGCTTACACCAATTTTATGGCCTTACATGTTTCTATGTTGGTACTTCTAAGTCCTGATTACCAGCAATATGTAAGTTATTCGAAACAGCTTTTGAATTACTTTGTCCAAACTTTTGAAATGATATATGGCCGTCAACATATTTCTCACAATATTCATGGACTTACACACATATCAGATGACTATGAACGTTACGGTCCTCTTGATAATTGTAGTGCGTTTGTTTTTGAAAATTGTATGAAAGAATTGAAATCCAAAATACGAAAACACGATAAGCCTCTTGAACAAATAATAAATCGATATAATGAAGTATATTATGGTAGTGAAATACAAAAGAATGTTTCTCGAAATCCAAAACAATATATTACATCAAAACCACATACGGATGGACCATTAATTAATAATATTGTTGGAATTCAATTTAAAAAATTACAAATAGGCCATATAAAACTAAACATAGCCATTGGAAAAGAAAGTTTTTTTTTAACTAACAGTGGAAAGGTCGCTAAATGTTTGAACATTGTACAAAGTCAAAACCACATAATAATAATTGGAAGAATTTTTGAATGTAAAAATGCATTGTATAAAAATCCTATTGATTCAAAACTATTAAATATTTTTATTGTTGATTCTCCTTCTAAAAATTTAAAATATTGGAATTATTTTTAAAAAAATAAAAAAGTTATTTTGTTAACTCACAATAACGTATTAATTGCTATGCCTTTAATTCATACTTAAACTTGTATTTTTATTAATCAGCTATTTAATTAATAATTATTATTTTTAAACTTTTTACTCAATACCTATAATATCTTATAGTTCATTTACCTATTAATTTTTTTATGTTATTATTTTAATACTGACGAAACAGCAAAACATGTGGGTTGTTGTACATTTTTTCAAAGATAATACAATAGAGTCAGTTCCTAATGTTTAGTTCAATAAAAAGGATCAAAAATGTGCATGGCCATTATCAAAAAACTCAGTTAAAAGAATGATTGAAAAACGGATTTATCCTATTAAATTTGAATTTCAATGGTTTTCATCTAGAATTCTTGGACATCCATATGGTAAGATATATGATCAAATTTTTTAGCTGAACTTCAATATTTTTAAGTTATGGTTTATTTAGTTAATGTGTGCTCTACTTTAGGCAGTTTAGTTGAAGCTCGTTTAAAAGCTAAAAAAGCTCAGCTCTTGTCAGATTTATCTTCTGAAAATGAAGATTTTAAAAAGAAAAAAAAATCCATCAAGAAATGTGGAAATTCTTCAAAGTCATCACTCATTCCAAGTCCTCCATCTTTAGTAACAAGTAGAAAACATTTTTTTTTAAACAAGTTTTTTTTAAAAATAAGTAAATTTTAAAATAGAAATAGGTATATCATTAATTGTTTAATTTATTTTATAAATAAATATGAAACACTTGTCAAATTTATAATAATGTATACTTAATATTATTATTAGATTTTATAAATGTAGATTTTATTAATGTAAATAAATTAGTATCATAGATGGTGATTGTAAAGAAATAATCAAATCAGTCCAACATAAAAAAAATTTTTTTAAGAGGACAATATACCCGCATGTGTTGTCTCCCTCTTACTATTGATTAATGTACATTTATTGCTACATAATTAAAATAATTTGAATTTTTACAGAAAAGAACAACTCTCTGGACAAACTAGTAGATTTTAATAACATTTCAGAATCTGAAATTGAAGACATAGTCGATTCTGATAATGACCCAGAGTACCTTCCCAAAGATTCAGCAAATGGTATGCTTAAATTATTTATAATAATTTCCTTATATAATATATTATATTGAATATCTATGTAGGTTGCTAGATATATAATTAACTATAATTGTTACAATATTATATATTTTGTATTCAGTTGATATGAGCCCAATCAAATCACCAGTTAATACATAGAATACACCAGTAAAATCAACCATTGTGTATGATAATGCGCCTGATAAATCCCCAGATAATGTCAACAATTACTACTTGAAATCACCAATCGGAAAAATACTTGTTGAAAACGATGATATTTTGAGCAGTAATCACCAAAATCATTTTATTGGTACATCATCCCAGCCTGTTATGAATTCTCCTGTTGATGAAACGATGAAAACTTATAAGCGGACATTATTTATGTCTGAGCCATCAAAAAAAACTATAAAAGGTTTGAAGTAAACTTATTTTTTATTTTATTTTTGTCGGTTATATATAATTGAAATAATTCATTGCGTATTTTATGACTTATTACAGATACTATTTTGATTTCTAAAACAAACTCAACCACAAGACCCAGAATTAACGTGGAAAACGAAGATCGTTATTTAATGCCACCAGCTGGCCACCACCACCTATATATGTGTTAAAATTAAATATTATATTACAAATAATAATAATAATAATTTGATTAAACACATTCATTTTTTGAAGGAACTTAATTATATTATCTATATTATAATTATATTTTAATAAATATTGTATTGATATACTATTTCCTTGATTAGAACAGTTTATTAACCGCCATTAATTATTGTTTAGTATTAGTCTTTATGATTTATTTTTTTTGTAGTAATATGTTAAATAAGTATTTAAAAATACATTTTTTCGTTGATAAGTTTAATGGGGTGGCAAAAAAAAAAAATTTTGCCTAGGAGCGGCAATTGTGTAAATCCGCCTCTACATTACATAACTAAACATAATTTAACCGAAAATGTAAATTATTTTAAAATGCTAACCTTAGGAATTATATATAAATCAATACTATTATAATAATAATTTAAATAGTACTTAAAAATGTATGTAAAAATATGCAGTTTCTATTAATAACTTAAGTTAATTGTAATTTTTGTTTACCTACATGATGACATTATTTATATTATTATTCTGATAATTGAATAGAAATAAAAATTATAAAATTGTGTTCTTAAATTGTATGCTTATTGTTTCAGACTTTCAAAAGTTTGTTATAACTTCATTGACTAAAATTAAATATGATTTAACTGCATTAAGCCACAATGTAAATGCATCAAACATGATTTTGAAGAGTGGAGGTACATTAATTTCTTCAAACCTACCAAACGCATTTCATGAAGCTTTTATTCTTGATGAAATTTTTCCAATAAAGTCAATTGATGAACTTAAGGATTTAGAATAAAAAATTGATTTTGATAAACAGTTCAGATTGAATATAGTATGTTAACATTATAGACGAGTGTCATAAATACACAGTATAAATACTTTTGTTAATTTTGTATTATTTGACTTTTTTTAATAAACTCAATTGTAGATCTCAAAATTAACATTGTTGGTTGGAACAAAAAGTGTTGGTGACAGTGTCAGAAGGCTGATGGCGAAAATGTTTGAAGACAAAGTTTTACTTGAATTCTCTTTACAAGGGTTTAAGAAAAAAAATTCTTTCAAACTATGCAAAGTTTATCGTTTATTGATTGGTAAGTTTATACAATTTTAATATGTTTAAATCTGTTAATAATAATAAAATGTAACCCATTTTTATAGATGCAATTAGATTTCATCCAAAGTTTCAAAATCTAATTGATAGAGAGTTTGATGTGCCACTAGCGACATGGTTGGCCCATGCTAAGTATAGGATGATCAACAAAAATAATTATAATACTAGCTGCTAAGATGGAGTGATATTTTTTAAAAACTAATTATGATTAATAGTGTTTGAAAGTACAAAATATTTTGTTTATTTTAACAATAAAAATAATACAGTTTTCATTCTTGTTTTTTTGTTCTTATTCAAAGTGATAAAAAATGTATATAAAAATTAAAAATATAATAATATTTTTTAACAATCATTTGTAATTATTAGACATGCTTGTATTGCACAGAAGACATCAAATTGATATGTTTTGTTTTTTTACATGGTATTATTATTTTGGTTCATTATTATAATGACAGAAGTTCTACTAATATTCTATTTGGAAGAAATTATATTGCTTGAACAATAATTATTTGTTTCACAATTTGTTATGTCCGACACAGTTAAGTTGTCAAGTTTTTACTACATTTCTTATCTCAATCTGTAGCTAGAGGTTAAGGCGTTAAAAATGTTAGAGAGAAGTACCAAGAACGAATCTGGTTATGATAATTCAATCATTGTACGGTTGAATATGTATATAATAACTAACTGCATTGCCGTCCAAATTGTTTGCAATTTTTTTCTCTAGCTGATTTGAAATCACATTATTATTTTTTTTCTATTATCTAATATTTACTAGTTTCTTATTTTTATTCTTCAATTTTTTTGCTTTTTACCCTTTTATGGCCTTTTTATATTTTATTTGAAATATTATTGAAACTTTTACACAAACATTTTAAAGATTATAATCATGTTGAAATAACATTATACTAATAATTAAGGAACATTTTCCCAACTTACAATAAATATTTTGAGAATATTATTTTATTAATAATTCAGAATATTATATTAAAAATATTTTAGAAACGCGAAATAAAGTGGAAAAATAATGATGATGAAACATTCAAAGAACATTAAAATGACATTACTATAAATAATTTGAAATATTAGCAGAACATTGTTTTTTTATTTCTAACATTTTTAAAATGTTCTATGAAACTAATTTTGCTATCTGGGAAATAATTTTTAAGAAATAATATAGTGGATCATTTCATTTTCAGTAAATCCACACCTGGGATAAACCATAAAACTGTAAATTATATTAATCTATAATATTTTAACGATGTACGTTAAGAACTTATATTGACTATAGAATATCAAATATTTTATATTTTATAGATTTATAAAATATTTATTTATATTTTCTGTATTTTATATAACTTCTATATAGATTTTATTTATTAAAATAATAATTCTCAAAAAATAAATTAAATTGAATACCATCAAATTTAATTTTACAGAATTTAAGTTTCTTGATTCTAGTTATATTATTTTTTCAAGAATACTTGTAAAATGAATAAAAGTAATAACAAATTTAAATATTTATCAAAATATTTTTAACAGACAACAATAAAATTAATGATTTTCTGTAACAGCCTAGATGCTGTACAAATGATAGAAAATGCAATACACAACCAATCGTGTATAAGTTACCATCATGCTGGCCAACATTATTGCCTGACGACATAGAAAAACTTTCCAACAATTTTAAAAAATTGTAATGAGTGTAAATATTTAAAAAATTAATAAATATTTAAAACTACCGAAATAGTTTTTATGCCGTAATATTTTTCTGACAGCAAATAATTAAAAATTAATAAAATAATTTTTAGATGCATAATTGATATTTAAGTAACACATAGTTAGGTAGTACTTAAATATTAACCCTTAACTTGGCATGCATTAAAATAATAAAATGAAAATTTTAAAGTAGACATTTTTAAATTAATTTAAGGTCGCTGAATCCAAAACTGTTGTCAAAAAAATGTTGAACTTAGAATTTCAAAGTTATCAATTGTATTTATGACAATTATTGGTGTTAAGTTTGATACTTATAAATACTTTATAATCAAACTGATTTTTTTTTATAAATTATATAGAAAACTGTGCTTAGGTGACACATACATTGATTTTAAGTAACACTTAAATGGCGATTCTTCTTGCATGCAATGCGCAATGGTGTAAAACCATTTAAATCCCTAGCATCGGGATCCGTGTGTTTCTCCAACAAAAGTTTGGCCACCCGAATGTGTCCACAGTGAGCAGCCACATGAAGACCGGTCATATAATCTACAGTAACATCGTCCACGTGAGCCTTATTGGTTAATAATACTTTAGCTGCTTCTACGTGATCACCTTGGGCTGCCATGTGTAATGCTGCCAAACCATTCTGAAAATAAAACACAATATTGATTTCCTTTTTTGCTTCAATTCAGTTAGGGAAATTACAATTGGTTTTTTATCCACACAAATAATCTGAATTTTCATATTAAACAATATCTCATACATATAACCCAGACTAACCTTAGTCTTTGAACTGATCGGAGCGTTTCTTTGTAAAATCATATCGATAACTTGATCATGTCCGGATCTTGCTGCACAATGTAAAGCCGTTAAGCCATCTCTAGTTTTAGCTTCGATATTCGCACCACTTTTGAGCAATAAAGACACCATGTTATTTTTGCCCCATATCTCTGCCACGTGTAAAGGCGTTATATTATGCTATAAAAAAACCAAATTATTAATTATTTGTGAAAAAATCTAATTCGTAATTAGTACTATCGAATGTCATACTTTAGCAGAGTAGTTGACATCAGCACCTTTAGCAAGAAGAAGTTTAGCAATACCGTCATTTCCATAATGAGAAGCAATGTGCAATGAAGTAAATCCACTCTTAGATGTTACGTCTGGATGATGATCATTCTAATAAAAATTAAAATTAAAAATGATGTAAAGTTTTATTTTGCGTCATTCATCATGATTTAAATAAATATATAGAATATAAATAACAATATATAGATTTATATTAATAAATAATAAAGTTCATACTTGGAGGAGTAAATCTGCAGCTTTACAGTCATCTTTTTTTGCTGCAATATGCAATGCAGGAAGACGCACTTTACCTTTGGTATCATTTTCAAGTAGTACAGTGACTACCCTCTCATGACCTTGTTGCATTGCAACAGCGCACGGTGTAAATCTATCCTAAAAAAACAAAATAAAATATATTATAAATTCACACAACATATATGTCAAACTATCATACATCTGTTGCCAAATTTTGGTTGGCACCATTTGCTAAAAGATATTTAACAACTCTATCGTGGTTCTCTTGCGCAGCCATATATAATGGGGTGAAACCATTTTGACTTTCCACTTTACCAACGCTCCGTGTTCCACAAGAGTAACTACTACGTCATATTGTCCAGCTGAAAATCCATTATATATATTAATCGTTAGTAATAACAATTAAACAGTTAATATGTAATATACCAAGAGAAGCAATATGAAGGGCAGTATTTTCGTTTTTAGTTGCCGAATTCACGTTAGTACCTCTTTTCAACAATTCTTTGACGATTTCAATGTGTCCATCCTTCGAAGCCAAGTGCAACGCGTTTAAGCCATTCTGTCATGAAATAATAAGTAAATGATAAAATAAATTTAAAATATTCAAATAGTATAAATTAATTTATATGCATACAGAGTTTGATGTATTTAGATCGATTTTGTTTTTTAAATGTTCAATTACTTTATCGAGATTTCCGGATCGAGCCGCTCTTAAAAATGAAGAGGTACTTCCCTCCGCCTGTAAAATGATACATGCAATTAAATATCATAAATATTATGAAATGTTTGACTAATAATATTTTTTGTTTTAATGAATTAATCATATTTATTTGTGAACATAGCTCAAGTAGTTATATGTATTTTAAAATATTAATTTTATATTTTATTTAGATATTTTTTATTTTATATACTAAATAATTTGATTAATTAATTGATTTAAATGTTTCATGATCAATAACAGAATTATAACAAATCAATGATTAAATATTAATTAGTAATTATACTATTATTAATTTAATATATCTTGTCACATTATATTGAATAATGTTAATTCATGCAATAAAATTGTAAATTATTTTACAAATATATTATAATACATGTATACATATGTATGTGTGTGCTTTGCATTTCCAAAGTTTAGACTTAATATAGTCACATTATCATATTATATTGATATATATTTGTGTGGTTTCTACTTATATTTCTTTAGAATAATTACTTAATATTCGTCATTTATCAATCATTGAGTATACAGAAATAATCTAATAAGTATATAATATTTAAAACAATTTTCAGTTTGGTATTATAATAACCATTAATTTTAAATATTCGTAATTAGCCGCGTTTTTTATTTTTTTACCATATTGATCATGGCTACATTTTATGCAAATTCCTCGTAGATTTATATTTGTATTCAATACAAAAACACTTTGGAATTTAAAAATTTTTCGTAAATAGAAGTATTATTATTTTCTTAGTTAGTCGTTAACTTGTACTTAAAACAACACGTTTAATATTTTAGAAACTAACTAGCTGATCCCGTGCACTTCGTTGCTCGTTAAATATACCAACTTTATATGACTCTAACTTTGTTCAATTTGTTATTTAATATTCGGTGGATGATGTTCTAGATTTATCTTAAGTTTTCTCTCCGGAATAAAAATTCTGATTCACAGCAGTATATTATCAGGTAGGCAATCTACCTGCGGTAGATCGCGGACCTAGTGCTGTTTGTACGTACTTTAGTGTATGATTTAAATCTAATAAAGTATCAAAGTTATACCAAGTTTGACATAATACGGTGGATTAATATAATCAATTAATACATAATCCTAACCTAACCTTAACGTACTAAAATCCGTAGCATAGAATTGTATTGTTGACCATTTGCATTAGTATTACGAACTATTTCTGTTGCTCCGAACGATGTCATTTGAAAACATGAATTGAATGTTCTAATTGACTTCAGGAACACGTTAGAATCTGGATCTGTACCGATAAGTAAACCGTTCAATGGTTCAGGTGGTGTTTCAATTTCAGGTAGTTGCATCTTTCCTGACGCACAACACATCCAGACTGGCTCATTTTTGAATTTGAGAGCATAGCAGTGCGGGCATTCCTTGTCCATACCACAAATTACTACTTTTGAATGAGCATAATATTCAATATCGGGCTCATACTGGAATGCTAGACGCAGGAATGAATCAGATATAAATGTTCGATGTACCTGTTGGCGTAGTTGGTCATTTGCTCTGCGTGAGTCAACTACGAATCATTCGCACTATCGGATTGGCATTGTTCGTCTGTTATTTGCGCTCTTTTATTTCTCATGTTTGTAGCTGCATTTGTTCTACGACAAAAATTGGCATTCTGGCGTCTTATTGGCATTTTTAATGACACAAACAAATAGAAAATATTCAAAGTACTTATTTATGTTTTTTTTTTTGGTTACCTTGAAACGTCGGGTAATTCATTATATAAATAAATATTATTCTCAAATCTTATAACCCCCATAGCAATCATTTATAAACAAAAACAAAAATGTCTATCGTAAATCTCAAAATTCCTGTTTGACCACCTCCCGGGGGTGGAATTAGGTCCATATATAAACCCTATAAACCCGCACCACGACATTCTCTATCATTTAAAAAAAAAATCAAGATAATCGGCCCAGCCGTTCTCAATGCAATTTCGAATTTTTTGTCTCCATTTTTATATATATATAGATATGTTATGGGCAAAGTGGAAAATTCGGACAATGTATACAATGACCGGACATTGTAAGCAATGTCCGAGGTATATTGGTCAATTCATATCTACACACCACCGATGATAAAACACATACAATAGAAAAAAGGTCAGGTTACAGATAGATATTATCGCGGTCGGCCACGGAAAAACCCGAAATACACCATGCAATCATACAAATTTATTAAAAAGTTAATTAAAATATTTAATGTATTAAAAAATTTGAAATAAAAACTCTCCTATCTTTTAAGTTGGACCAAATTACACGCGGTGTAAAAAATTTCATCAAAATCGGTTAAGTGGTTTAGGAGTCCATTGAGGACAAACATTGTGACACGAGATTTATATATATTAAGATATATATACAGTGGCGGCGCGACCATGGTTTTTTGGGACAAGTGTCCCAGACAAAAAATTGATGGGTGGTGGGTGGTTGGAAAATGTCAAAGCTGGCAGGTTTTATTTTTTCAATAGGAAAACACAGATAAGATGGTAGGTACTCGGTATCGAGAGCGACGTGAGCATTCAGCATTTTGCTGGCTGCATGATGTAATAATAATTCATACACATGTGTACATGAAAATGTATACATGTAATCGCGTATTAACGTTAGACGAAATATCTTATCGGTGTCGTTAGTAGTCAGTGGTTTTCCCAGATATATATATCAGTGGTGGCTTTGTAGTTTTGTATCGAGTATTGACGTCTAGCGTACATATCTGTCTTTATTTATTAAGTCATCAGTGTATAGTGTGTACACTGTAATGTGTAGTGTTTATGCTCTCAAGACGTATTATATGTAAACTGTGATTTTTTGATTTTTTCGGCGTTTTACTAAACCTGACACAATTAATTGTTTTATTAATATCACAATATGCCTGAAACCGAAAAAACTATGACGTGCGTTTGTGGTAAACAACGAGGGAAGTTGAATAGTCCCAACTGGAAAAAACACATTGACAATTGTAAGGCCAGAAAATCTAAGTCTTATTCACAATCCATAACTTCTTTTTTCCGGCTCCATGTCCCTGGCCCCTCCCACTTTGGAAATTAAAAATGAAAAATATGCCATTCGTTTGTGCTTCGTTTGTGCTGGTTTGTGCTGTTAATCCCGTCGTTTGTGCTCAACCCCTTTCCAAGTTATTCAACTTTCAAAATGGGGGGGGCTGGGGACATGCTTAGCCCGCCACCGCGGAAATTCAAAACGAAAATTATGCCATTCGTTTGTGCTTCGTTTGTGCTGGTCTGTGCTTTCAATCCCGTCGTTTGTGCTCAAATCCTTCGCGAGAAATACAACTTTGAAATTTGGGGAATTAAATGTACCCTAAATACTTCCTTTTGTAGGGATAATTTTTTTTCACGCGTTTCTGATGATAAATGTCTAAATAATTATTTTTTCTCTTTCGTGTGTAGCCGTAAACTATTTGGTTTGTCGCAAAGAATCAACAATCAACCGAAGAGGCAAGGGTTCAATTCTCGACTAAAATGTTATACTTTTAATTAAATTTTTTCATAAAGCCGTTTTAAGGTATTTTGCACCAAAGAACAAGCATTAACTATCATCATTTTTCTAATTCTCCGTTTGGATTCGAGAGGTAAACGTAAACCGAGAATCACTTAAACAAAAAGAATTACTCCATAAACGCGAAATTCTTTAAAAAATAACCATTACAATTATTCAATAAAGTAGTACCCAATGTACATTTGGCCAGAAATCCCCAAATATAATTATTTTTATTGTGACATTTGTTACGTGCCACCGGCTAGATTTCAACTTGTGCAGTCGATGATGAATTTTAATTTAATAAAATGTGAGACTTTAACTTTTACAATACGTTTATTTAAATAATTCAAAGTGTTATAACAATTCATAAAACAGAGTGACGTGAAGTTGCTTGCAGTTCCGTGACTAGAACTCATCTGATTTGTGGTTGATTCGGACGCTCTTTTATATGGCTCGATTGACGTCATAGAGAATCTGCACCCGGTTGATTGGCACTCGTTAGTGATTTCCAGGAATAGGCTTATGACCTTTTATGGTTCTGTGGACTGTTGCCCTTGCTGTTCTAGTGCTGAGTCGCATCTTCTTGATCTCTTTGTAATACTTATATTTAGACATGACAGACTTAGTTTTTATTATCTAATAATCATTCCCGGTATTCTAAATATATCTAATAGTTAATTAGTACATAATATATTACATAATGTATGGAGGCCCATAACACATTATACAATAAATTTGTTTGACTGATTTCGAAATTGTGAGCCTTGTTCTATTTTCAAACATAATAAGTCGTGGAGGAATACACAAAATCAAAAAATGAGTTTTGAAAAATGAAAATTGTCAAATTTATGAAACTTGAATAAAATAAAATGTTTTTTCCAGGTAAACAAATATTTGCTAGAAAAGTAAATTATTTTGTATTACTTATATACAGTTAGATAATCTAAAAGGGAGGTAAGGGTTAATAGGCCAAGTTATTGTTTTTATATTTTATTCTTTAATTGCCCAAAATTAATTCATATTGATATTTTATAACATAGACAAAAATTGTTTTATTATAATTATAATATAATGAGAACAATGGTATTTCAACAGTAGGTATATTATAAATATTTAAATTTAATTTACATAGATTATATGATCACAAAATAAAAAAATTATCTTTTGTGATATGATACAATTATTATACAGATACATTATATCAAAACGTATATACTACAGGTAGTATTGTCTAAAAGTATGGTCTAACAAATAATATAATGTCAATTGAAAAACTAATTATTTATGATTCGAATTTTACAATAGGTATAGTTCATACATGTTACATGTTAACTTGTATGTATGAAAATAAATTTTTTTAATATTCCTGGTATAGATACACTTGTCACCCGTCAAAGGAAACCGATAACACTTAATTAAGTATTTTCACTTACATGTGCGTGTATTTTGATCATTAAGATAGATCAAAGGTTCATTTGGGTCGTCGATATTCTTTTGTTATGGATTGTCACAATACCTATACGTACCAAGAAATGTTGATAAATATTAAACCCATAATCTTAAAAGACTATTCAATTCTTGGTAGAAAAATAAAAAATTAGTAAAAATAACGTGTTGTTTTGAAGATGGGGGATGTAAACAATAGTACCTAATTTAAAGATTTTAATTTATTATTTTCATTCCCGTGTTTAACTTCGTTATGAACAGTTCACTATATAAGTTTTTATTTTTATTCATTGATGTTTTAAATGTATTTGCTGTGTTATTGTCAATAGTTTATATGTAATCCTTACGACTAACGAAGGGTTAAGTTTGTTTCAGCGGCATTTTAAAACGGTAATCTACAACTCTGTATCGAGTGACTGGTAGGTAAATCAAAATATTTTAAGTAGTTTTAATTGTTATATAAATAATACCTGCTATACACATGCAAGTATAATCAATTAATAACTATATTTAATAAGATGAATTATAATGGTAACTAAATAATGAAAAAAAATTATTAAAAAGATCAAATATTAAAAATAGTCTATTATACGAGTAAACTAACAAGAAAACTTTGTAAAACATTATTTTCTTAGAAAAACTAAATTTAATAATTATTTAAAATATTCATAAAACAATTAGACAATGTATTCATTAATTGTTTGAAGTGTTTACTTAAATATAAATACACTTTCATAATTTCACGATATGTTCTCAACTTTAATTTCAACAATAATAATGTTGATGTATATTAAGTTACTAAAAAAAAGTAAGTTTATAAAGAAAAAAATTATTTTTTGATCATATTTATACATTTTTGTATATTATAATTACTAGTTAATAATGACCAATCTTGACAAAATTTAATAAAAATTTTTAAAATTTTCATAATGCATAGTTCATAATAATATTTATAGACATGATGTACATGAAGTTGGTCTTCTACTCTGTCCTATCACATTCAAAATATCACCAAATTATTACAAATTGAAATTCGCTAGTAAAAAATCTTTCAGTCCTTTAAGTTAAAATTAATTTTGGTGTTTTGAGGAGGCTAACTTCAATTCCTTATGAATAACATTTTTAAATTACAATAAACTAACTCCAATTGCTATTTTTGTTGTGATATTATATTTTCTTAACATTGGTATTTTGAACATTAAAAAAAAAAAGTTGCGTTTATGAATAGAGTCGTCGCGAAAAAGGGGGGGTTAGCAACGGGACCATTTTTCCCCAGGCCCAATCTAGGAAAATTTAATGGAGGACCCCTTAATGTATTTTTCTTTGGTGATATTAATAAATATAATTGTATAAAATTTATCTAAATTTATATTTAAGTTATTTATTAAATTAATCTATTTGTTAATTTTATTTGAAGGACAAATGCATTTCAGAATAATAATGTACCATAATTAATTATGATCATATGTTTGTAAGATATTACATTGCTATAACGTTAACATTAAATCTTAAGCAATATTGATAAATTTTAAACTACAAGAATACCTTACTGTCTAATATAAACCATTCCCATTTGACTTATAAAAATAACTATCAATCCATTCATAATAAATATAAAAAAATATAAATACATATATATTATATATCCATAAAATAGGTATTATAAAATACCATGTACTTAAATGCTTGTGATAATGGGTTAATTTTAATTTAAGGATTTGTCATTCTTTAGATTGTTGGATTTTTGTTAAAATGCCTAGAAAATCAAAAATTAATCCAGAAGAACTATTCAAAATTATACAGAACTATAATGTTTTTGATAAAGATTCTAATCATTTAAAAAGCCCATCTCAAGAATGTTGGTCGCTAATACAAAAAGATTTTAATAATTTAATTGATGCGAAATATATTTATACAATTGTTTTGCAAAACAGATATGGTATTGCGGACAGAATTATTAACAAAAACAAAAATGTATCATCTGAAGTATCTGATGATACAGAAAAAAATCTTGAAATTACACAAGAATCGTCAGATGAAAGTCAAGATAATTCAAAAATAAAAAAACAAATAGTTGACATTTTAAACTTCAATATTACTCTTTCACCCGAAGAGTGGAAATGTATATATAATCAAGATCCAAAAAGTTGGAAAAGTTCAAATTTAAAGAATATTAGACTTGTATACTATTCATTAGTACCAAATAAGTGGACACCAATTATAACTGAACATTTCTTTGAACAAACCAAACTTGCATGTTGTGTGAAGTACAAACGTGCACATGTATATCCCGGAGGTGAACATTTTTTAAAAATTGATGGAGTTTGTACTGTTCGCAATAGTATTTTTATAGGTTTTCTAACAAATGAACCTGAAGATGGGCATAGGGTTGTTATTCGGTGCACGATGGAAGGATCTTACATAAAATGTACAACTAGGAAAAAAAGACGAATAATTGGGGAGAAGAAAGAATACTTTTTAAATAAGATGTTAAATCAACATATGTCAGCTGCTTATGTTCAACGGTCAGAAGCTAGAGAAACGATGGAGTACGGTGATCCAGAGCCTAGCAGTTTACCAACATTAAATGCATTACGTGTGATGAAGTATAAGGAAAATAAGAAAAATCATTTGAACGAAGACCAGATCTTAGCCATATTGGCTATGAAAGGAATATATCCTTACAATAATATTATTCGAGATATTGGCTACGATAGATTTTTTGTACATTATTGGGCTGCTCAAGAGATAAACTCATACAGAAATTATTGTAAAAAAACTAAAATACCAACAATTTCCATTGATGCTACTGGACGACTGATTAAAAACATACATTTAATGTCTGGACGTCAAACGGGTCATTTATTTTTATATCAAGTTGGTGTAATGGATTATGAAAATAAATCTCAATTTGCAGTAGCACATATGATATCAGAAAGACACGACAATAATAGTATTGCTCATTGGCTTACTGAATGGGTTAGAAATGGAGTTACTACTCCGAAAGTTGTGGTATTGGATCAATCATTAGCTTTGATGATAGCAGTAGTAAAAACATTTACTCAATATTCTACTCTTAGTAAATATATTAACGTTTGCTCATCTCTGATGTTGAATGAACCCGGAACTGAGGTTCCTTTTTGTATGGTTAGAAATGATTTTTACCATATCATGCACTTAATAAGTACTTGGCCTGAAATAAAATCAAGTACTTTTAAAGTAAAAAAAATTTATATTAGGTCTATTGGTTTGATAATTATGAGTACTAATTTTATTGATGTTAAACACTTATTAAAAATGATTTTTACCATTGCTCTACATGAAACCGAAGGAAATAATATTAATAACCAGTATACACAATGTGAAATAGCAAAAATTTATTTGAAACAACGAATCGCTACTCATAAAATTGACTATGATCAGATAATTGTTGATAACGTCAGCCACAAAAGCCATGCAAATTTACAAGAAGAGACTGTAACAATAATGGATATAGATAATACTATTTTCAAAGAAATCAAATGTATTTATGACCTCTGTATTAAAAGTTCAAATGACGAATCTAATACTACAGGGGATCGTGATAACATTCAGTTTTGTCCAACAATTGCAAAACGATTATTAGATTTTTGTAAATTGTTACCATGTTGGTCAGCCCTAATGGTTCCAATTTTTAAGTATGGACATTTGACAGAAACTAGCTATACTTCAGAAAGTTTATTTAAGGATTTGAAAACACTTATATTTAAACACAAGTCATTACCACTTAGACTTGATGAATTTTTAAAAATACACATCAATTCCACACTTGGCTCAATGAATATTTTAGCAAACAAACAAACAGTTCAATATGAAAAGTCATCAAGTAATGAAGAAACAAACAGTACCAAGACATCAATAGATACGAGTATAATTAAGAATGAAAAAGTTCAGTCAACATTGGAATTTGAAGATCTAAATAAAAACACGTAAAAAGCAAATGAAAATAAAATAGTACCATCAAAATATTTATCAAAAGAAAAAAAAACTTTATAGACATATCTTATGATGATCCGACTGTAATTGAGAATTGGAAAGGGTTGGGGTATCAAGTCGGTAAGAAAAAAAGAAATGGGACGTATCTGGATAAAGATCCAACTATATTATATTCAAACGATAGCAGCAATACCAAAGGTAGAGTGATTGGACTTCTAAAAAATGGAAGTATATCAGATCTAAGAAGTATTAAATTCGATAATAAATTGTATAGCGTCACAAATACATGCACATTTGATAGCATAATTCAAATAATGTTTAGCTCATATGTTGATAGTGACATTTATGCTGAATGGCTTAATACCAATAGTTCAAACATGCTATTTAAATTGATTATTAATGCAATAAGAGATGGCATAACTTCACAAACGTATAAAAAACGAGCATATATTTTAAAAACTATTATTTCAGAGTATAAACAACTCAATGAAATGCCAGATGGCCTAATTGTAATAGATTCTTCATGTACAGCCCATTACATGTACCAACATTTGTTTGAAAAATTTCCTTCATATACAGAAGTAAAAGAATGTTTATTTTGTAGCTATTACCAGACAAAATCGTTTATAACTATTACAGCAAATTTGCCAACAGAAAGTACTCATTTTATGCTGGATGTTCTGAAAAGTACATTTGATGAGAATAAAAAGTGTATTCAATGTACTTCTTCTGTAAAACCAAAATATATTTCCAGTACCTATTTATTAATTGAACCAGTTCAAAGTGGACAAAACAAAATTCAATTTGATTTATCAATCGTTTTAAAAGATGTCCCTACTAAAATCAATCTATTTGATAAGCAATTTTCCCTTAGGGGTCTAATTAATTTCATACAACCACCAAAATGTATGAATATGGATGCCATTGGCCATTATGTATCATACAATTGGAGAGACACGAATAATAGCTGGGAAAGATGTGACGACATATTAAATAGTATACGATATGTAAGACCATCAACTAAAATAAATTGTTAATTTATTATGTACACTCTATAAAAAAAACATGGTTTTATTCCTAATTTGTATTTTAGAACTTGAATAATTGATGTATAACAACAATATATAATTTTTTACTTATGTGTTTATATTCAGATAAATATAATATAGTCATATAATACTCATGATCTATTATAATAAAATGTTTAACTTTCGTAGTACACCTATGCATTTAAAGGATTATGATCATATACTCTTATTTATAAAAACAAAATGTACGTGTATTCAATATTTTTATTTATTTTTATTCAATACTTATATTATTGATATTTTTTAATATTTGTTGTGTTGTTTTATATATTGATGATAAAGGTTTACGAATATTAAATTATTACTTTGTAATATACGAGTATAACGTTTTCTTATTTATTATCTATTAAAATATTTTACATTTAGATACATTAAATATTTTGTTACTTATATACATAAATATAGCAATGGTATTAAATGTAATTTTAATGTATAAGTTTTCAAAATATATTATATTTTTTTAAATAATTTATTAAATATTATGTCCTTACATTAATCATATATTATTTATATGTTCAATACTTTATTTCTGAATACTAATGTTACTTTGATTTGATGTTATTCTGTTTGTTTTTATAAGCTGATTGATTTATGTAAATAATATTTTGTTTAGATTTTACAAATGTATTAAAAAGTTATAATATACATTATTATTTTCAACTGTTGTATTACTTGATAATATTTAAATAGTTAAATAATTATTTTATGAAAAGTATGAAAACATAAAACTATTTTAATGTAATTGAAACTAAATTATTTTAATATATCCATGTATGGTGTTACGTGCCACCGGCTAGATTTCAACTTGTGCAGTCGATGATGAATTTTAATTTAATAAAATGTGAGACTTTAACTTTTACAATACGTTTATTTAAATAATTCAAAGTTTTATAACAATTCATAAAACAGAGTGACGTGAAGTTGCTTGCAGTTCCGTGACTAGAACTCATCTGATTTGTGGTTGATTCGGACCCTCTTTTATATGGCTCGATTGACGTCATTGGAAAGCTGCACCCGGTTGTTTGGTGATTTCCAGGAATAGGGGTATGACCTTACACGATGCTTCGTAGAACTGCCGTACCTGATTATCTGGTTAATTCCTTTTTTATGGTGCTGTTGCCCTCGTTGTTTAAATGCTGACTCGACCTTATCATCTTTAATTAGTACATTTGTAATACCTAGTATTCCTGATTAATTTAATTACCCTTTGTTATTTATACATTTGTATTACACAGTTTTTCTAGTTAACTATTATTATTTTAGATATGACCAGCATATAGATTATTCTTAATATAAGGTATATATCATTGTTCCCCGTATTCTAAATATACACATAATCGTAATATATTACATGATGTATGGTGGCCCATAACAATGGATAGAGATGAGAGTGGCTTTCAGGATGTTAAAATTTTTTATAAAAATACAAAATTGGCTTTTGCCAAAAAAATTATGGTTAATATTTGTTCTTTGGTGCAAAATACCTTAAAACGGCTTTATGAAAAAAATTTAATTAAAAGTATAACATTTTAGTCGAGAATTGAACCCTTGCCTCTTCGGTTGATTGTTGATTCTTTGCGGCAAACCAAATAGTTTACGGCTATACACGAAAGAGAAAAAATAATTATTTAGACATTTATCATCAGAAACGCGTGAAAAAAAATTATCCCTACAAAAGGAAGTATTTAGGGTACATTTAATTCCCCAAATTTCAAAGTTGTATTTCTCGCGAAGGATTTGAGCACAAACGACGGGATTGAAAGCACAGACCAGCACAAACGAAGCACAAACGAATGGCATAATTTTCGTTTTGAATTTCCGCGGTGGCGGGCTAAGCATGTCCCCAGCACCCCCATTTTGAAAGTTGAATAACTTGGAAAGGGGTTGAGCACAAACGACGGGATTAACAGCACAAACCAGCACAAACGAAGCACAAACGAATGGCATATTTTTCATTTTTCATTTCCAAAGTGGGGGGGGGGCCAGGGACATGGAGCCCTCTTTTCCCTGCTCCAAAAAAAGCTCAAGTTGACACCGATGATCGAAATAAAGTTGTAAATGAAGATATTTTACCATCCAGTTCAACTATAAGTAAGTTCATTACTATTTATTTGAAACAAACCTTAATATTCTGGTTTAAAAAAAAATAATTTTTTGAATTTAACATTAAGTTTTTAATTTAATATGCCAATATGTACTTAAGATATTATTTAAATTATAAAGTTTAAACACAAGTTTGTTTTTCATTATTTTTCTGTTGTATTGATTAAATATTAAATATCAATCAATAAAACAACTTAAAAGAACAATAACAATTTTTTTAGGCAATGCTACTGATATGTTTGGTGACAGTGCCTCTGTTATATTAAAAGATACTTTATTTATGGACACCAATGATCAAAATAATGTTATAAATAAAGATATCATACCATCCAATTTAACTATATGTAAGTAAAATATTATTTATTTGAAACAAACTCTTATATTCCGGTTTTAAAAATAAATTTGTTGTGAATTCAACATTGAGCTTTTAATGCAATGTGTTCCTAAGATATTATTTAAACAAAAGTTTTGTTTTTTATTATTGTTTAGTTGTATTAAATATTGATTATATATTAAATATCAATCAACAAAACAGCTTAAAAGAATAATGACAATTTTTTTAGGCAATGCTACTGATATTATTGGTGACAGTGCCCCTATTATATTAAAAGATACTGTATTTATGGACTCCAATGATCAAAATAATGTTGTAAATGAAGTTATTATACCACCTACTTCATCTATATGTAAGTATATATATATATATGTCACGGTGATGTAGTCGATGATAGCTTGCACAACACAAACACGAGTTGCAACGTCAATTAAATTACACAGATTTTGGTGCAGATCGAGGTTCGTTTATTTAAATGACGGCACCGGATGTCGATCACCAAAATAATAAAGAATCAACAATTTAAATAATAATATTTCAAACAATTATTAAAAAAGAAAAACCACAGGAAGGAATATTTTTGCGTACAATAGCAACGAATGATCGGCGGTTGTTTTTCGTTCCGCGGTGTTGGAAAAACAGACCGTTATCGTTTTCGGAAATATCTTACGACCGGTACTCGTCAACCCGACCTGTCTTCCCGTCCCGCCATGTGTCTTTCGACAAGGTGGGGAGAGTTGACTGTATCGCGCTGTCGTATCCCGTGGTGGTGGTTGACAAAGTGTAGATTAGGTCGCGACGGTACCTGTACGGTATACTGGTTGCCGTCGCGTACCGTATCATATATATATGCAATATTTAGGTATTAGGTACCTACCTAAGATGTTATTTAAAATATTAAAGTAATGCCATATTTAATTAATTGATTTTTTTTTTTTTGGTTTTTAATTTATAATACTCTTAAATAATGGACTACCAAGTGATAACTTTTTTTTGTATCTAAAATAATAATGAATTTTAATTATTTAGGTTTTGATTTATTTCCTAATGACCCAGGAAATTTTCCAGAAGTTGTGTCAAATGAAATGTTAAACCATTTAATGCAATATGGACCATGTCAACCATCTCCTTAGGAACTTCCTGGAAAATGTTTTCCATCTTCAAAAGATTTCTTAGGAGTTTCTAGAAAATTTCACCATTCATATTATAATAACGTATTACCAAACGGTTCATTTATTAAACGTGCTTGGCTCTCTTATTCCCCATCAACTAACAGAGTGTACTGTATATCTTGCAAGCTATTTGGGCTTCCTAAAGCCAAAAAATTACTAATAGCTCAAAAAGGGTTAAGTAATTGGAAACATTTAAAAAGAGACCTAGAAACTCACGCATATACTAGTGAACATCTACAATCTGAAATAAGTCGTGTATAATATTTCAAAAACATCAGAATAGATTCAAAACTACTTCATACTAAACATCAACAAATATCAGAAAATAGAGAAGTAGTTAGAGTTATTATAAAAGTTTTAATATTTTTGGCTTTACAGAAAAATCATGTCATGATGAAACAGTAATATCCCAAAATCGAGGTAATGTGAATATTGAATTTTAATATCTAGTTTTTGCTAAATTATTTTCATTGTATAAAATGATTTGTCTAGGTAATTTCATAGAACTATTAAAAGTTGTTGGAGAATATCATGGATCACTTATGGCTCATTTAGATAAAATTTGGTCAACGGAAAGAAATCGAATTACCTTTTTATCCCATGAAAGCCAAAATATCCTTTTAAATATTTTGGGAAATCAAGTGCGTTTTTCAATAGTTAAAGAATTAAGGGATGCTGAATTGTTTGCAGTAATAATAGATACTACTACTGATGTTTCCAACACAGAACAATTTACTTTTGTTGTGAGATATATTCATGATGGTAAATAAAATATATTTAAAATTTTATAATAACTGTTATTCCCTCTGTCATTTTTTCCAATTTTGGTCCTGAATTTCTCAAAAAAACTTGTCACATTTATAATTTTACTAATTTTTGTTTCAAATTAACTCTAATGTTTGTTAAAATATTGTGTAAAATATCACGTGCAATCTATAATTTATATAGTTAACAATAATTTAGATGGTAGAATAGGAAATCCAATTAATAGTTTAAATTTTTTTTTTTAGGTAGACCATTCGAAAGATTATTATGTTTAGAAGCAGCCACAAATGCATCGGGTAAAGGAATGTTTAATACTTTTTGTCATATTACCAAAAAATACCAAATTGATTGGAGAAAAGACTTGTGCGCCCAAGCAAATGATGGAGCTGCTTCGATGCAGGGGGAGTATTCTTGTTTACGAACTTTTATACAAAATGAAAACCCTAAAGCATAGATTCTTAACCTTTTCTGGTCACGGACCCCATTGAAGTATAAAATATAATCACGGACCCCCCACCAAAAAAAAAAATAATATTTGAATAAATGTAAAAATGAAATTTTATTTTTATTATTTTTTTAATGATAAATCTAATACATAATACTACTAATAACAAAATCTAAATTAGATTATTATGAATAATCACTTTCTTATAGTCAAATAAAATTTCTAATGTGACATTTGTTGTTGTTTTGATTGCAATATTGCCTTGAAATCTGGGACCGTATTGGACAGAGCAACGCGCATATCGTCCTTAATGTCCAATCGATTTCTTGATTTAGTTTTAATTGTGACAATTGTGGAAAATCCGGACTCACGAAGATAGGTAATAGCGAATGGAATCAAAAATTTCATTGCCCTGGATACAGCTCGTGGATAATTCGTCAACGAACACCAAAATTCGATTAAATTTTTTGTTTGAAAGTCGTGGCGTGCCATTTCTTTTGATCTTAAATCAATTAGTTCATCTTTAACGAGATCTAAATCATCAATTGTATTTAAGTCCACAAGAAAAGGATTGCGTAACCATATTTCTGATTTCGAAAATGTAAAATCGAAATAATTGCCAAATGAATTTTCGAGCACATCAAGATGTCCACAAATTTACGTTTTCATGGAACTGGACAAAGCAATATTATTTTTTGATAGCTCCTGTTCAAGTGTTGGAAAGTTCGGTAAATTTTCCGGTTGAAGTCTTCTTTTCCACAGGGAAATTTTACTAACAAATGCGTTTATTTTTTCGGACGCGTCCATAATTGTTACTTCTTTTCCTTGAATCGATATATTTACTTCGTTCAAATAACTAAAAATATCTGTTAAATAGGCCAATCTATGAACGAACTCAACACTATCAAAATATTTTGAGAGTGAACTTTGCCTTTCTATTAAAAAATAAGAAATTTCTTCTCGAAGTTCATACAAACGTTTCATAACTTGTCCTATGGAAAGCCAACGCATTTCTGTGTAATAAAGAAGAATTTCGTATTCAGATCCCATTTCTTGACATAAAACTTTGAAAATTCGGTGATGTAAGGCTCTAGCTCTGATGAAATTTACAACTTTGACTGCAGTCGTCATAATTTCATTTAAATTGGTTGGTAGAGTTTTTGATGCCAAAGCGTGCCGATGAAGAAATCAATGAGTGATGATGATATCGGGAATTTCCTTCTTTATCAACGTTGTGAAACCAGATGATTTACCAAGCATCGAAGGAGCACCATCGGTGCACAGCGAACCGAGTTTTTTTTTATAATTTAATTTATGTTTAGAAAAAAAATTAGTAATCATTTCAAACACATCAATTGCCCTTGTAGTTTTTAAAAGTGGTTGACAAAATAAAAATTCTTCTTTGCTTGTTCCTGAATATATGTAACGTACAAAAACTAATAATTGGCTGCATTGAGAGATATCTGTACTTTCGTCCAACTGCATACTGAATGGAAAAGGGGTTGAATCTAATTCCCGAATTACTTGTTCCAAAATGTTAGTGGACATATCAGAAATCCTAGAGTTAATAGTATCATTTGATAAAGGTATAGCTTCAATTTTTTTTCGTTGTTCCAAACCACATACTAATTCTACCATTTCTAATGCACATGGTTTTATTAGTGACTCGCCAATTGTATGTGGTTTTTTACTTCTAGCAATGCGGTAAGCTACTTTGTAAGATGCTTCGAGACACGGTTTTTGCGGAGGTACAAATCCAAGTTTGGGTAATGTACCGGCTTTTTCAAAACGTGCTTTTTTTATTTGAAATACTTCCAGACTATCTGGCGCATGTTGAGGATGTACCGAAGCAAGATGTTCTTTAAGCTTTGTTGGTTTCATGCTGCCATTTGCAAGTATTTTTCCGCAGATAAAACATTGTGGTTTTTGTGTACCATCGCGTTCGGTAATATATGTAAAACCAAACGACGTATAAGAGTCATCGTACTTTCTTTTTTTCGACATTGTAATAATTATTAAAATGTCAAAAATATAAAAATAAAATGGTGTGAAAACTAGAGTGAATATTTTAACGACGGTTGAGACGGACAATGCACAACGCGACGGCGACAGGTCAACTGAAGTGATGGGTATTGGGTTTCCATGTTCAATTGAAATTCTCGTTAGATTGTATTGTTATATAGCCGTATGGCGTATATTATTTTACGATTCCGATAACTTTATCATATGACATAATATAAGATTATCGTTATCCAAATTATTTTTCTTATGGCAGAATGCGGGCAAGACATTTTTATTGTTATCTTAAAAACATTATCGAAACAAATTTAGTTTTGGCTTTTAAAAAAAAAAATTCACAGCCACTCCGTGGACCCCCGAATAATCATCTACGGACCCCCGGTTAAGAACCTATGCCCTAAAGCATTATATATTTGGTGTTTCGCCCATATTAAGAATCTTGACACTTTGGATAAAGTAACAGATATAAGGAACTTCTTTGGAGAACTGCAAAGCTTGGTGGCTTTTATGAGAGCTAGAAAATGAACATCAACATTCTATGAGTGTCAAAAAAAATTAAATGTTGGAGATAAAGAAAAATGTCGAATTCGTAAGCTTAAAAATTGTTCGGATACCAGATGGACTTCTCATGACCGAGTTATATCCGTAGTTCATGATAAATATGATGCTTTGAGGGACACTCTAAAAATATTATGCACGTCAGAAGATAGAGTTACATCTTCAAATGCACGCATATTTCTAAAGATTATTTCTTCATTTAATTTTATTCTGGTTTTAAAACTGGTTAGAGAAATATTTTTAATCACAACTCCTACATCATGTTATTTACAGTCTAAAAATTTAGATTTTATTCAAGCTCTTCATCTAATTGATAAAACTAAGCAGCTATTAGAAGTACTACGTTCAGATGAACAATTTTATGATTTTGTTAAAGATGCTAAGAAGTTTGCTATGGATAATAACTTACCAGAAACACATTTTAAGGAATCCCGCATACATATAAGAAAGAAAATGCCAGGGGAACAAGTAAATAAGGAAATTACTACTTCCATGTCAGAAAAGTAATACTGATAATATTGATAATCACTATATTATGAATTATCCAGTATGTATATTTAATTATTTCATTATTTTGTTGTAGATTCAAAATTGACACTTACTTTATGGCTTTGGACCAAATAATATCTACAATTACCAATAGATATTATGGGGCTCGAGAAATTTTAAAAGATTTAGCCCTTCTCTCTCCAAATCGGCTAATGGATGTTGCCAAATTTAAAAATGAATTGCCTACTGATTCATTTGTTCATTTGTCATACTGGATTAAAGACATACATTTAGAAAAAATTAAAAAAGAATATATTGTATTTAGCAAAAACATCAAAATCTTATAAGTGGCATGACATTACCTGCCAAACTTCATTCCGATTCATCGCTAAATACAGCGGATATTATATATTCAGATGAAGAATGTGTGATTGATAAAAATACTAAAAATAATTGTACAACAGCAATGGATATTATGAATCTAATTTCAAGTTATGATTTAAAACAGGCATTTCCTAATTTATATTTGGCTTATAAAGGTTTATGTACCATTCCAACAACATCAGCTTCCGCAGAAAGGAATTTTTCCAAGGTATTTATTTATTTATTTATTTTAGGTATACGTTATTAACACATGTTAGTAACAAATTCACTATAGTCTGGACGAGGCTATAGGTTTTTAATCAGAGCTGTATACATGGTATGATGACATATAGTTGGTTTGATAACTGATAAAATACAATTGTTATTTTTTTGAATTTGATTACAACTAATTGGTAGTAATAAATACATTTGACACATTGAAATATGATTGAAATAATTTTTAAAAAACAAACACAGTTAATATTGAACCATGACAAAAACACAACTAATGATACAGTAAGTTCTGAAAGGTCGATTATGTGAAAATATGACAACACAGGTATGTACTTCTAAAGATATTAAAAAATGTATACTTATTTGACTATATATAATCTTTGTTTTATAGCCAATAATTTTTTCTTTAAATCAAAAAATGTAAAATTTGCAATAATACACATACACGTGTCTGGTCCATATTGACATTTTTCATTGGACCAAGCACAAATCAAATAATGATTATTGTTCTTTTCCAATCCACATTTAATAGCTAAACTTTTTAATTTAGCTAATTGAGTATAGAAATCAGCCAGTTCATGGAAGCTCCTAATAAAAAAATTAGACTATCTGGTGGAGCAAGGCGATTAATCAAAGAAAAACAAAAGGCAGTTAAAGGAAATCAAAGTATTCGGTCATTCCTAAAATCAAACATCAGCCAAGAACCATCTTTGGAATATAATTGCAGTGAAGAGGAAGATAATCCACCCACTTTATCTACTCCTGGTGAGTATTTTAATTTCAAAAATAGAATTACTTATTTATTGATACAAATTTAAAATAAAAGTACATAAAAATATTAGATGCCTACAGCCTACTTAGTAAAAAAATTTAAAAAAAATATAAATATATATTTTCAGATTTTGTTTCATTCTATGTGATTTTCTGTTTATGAATAATAAATATCAATCTAATAATTTCAAATACTTAGCCTAAAGTGTAATTAAATGTTTTTCCTGAAATTTGCAAAAACAAATCTAAGTTGGTACACTATATTATTTCACTATATTGGTGTTTAAAATATAAATATTACTTTTTTTTATAGACCTTGTATGATAATTAGATAAGGATATGAGGTACTTTAAACTTACCAACTAAATAAAAATACTAGACTATTAATTTTTTTTTTTTTCCTTTATTTGAATTACACAATCTATACAATTTAGTACAATAAGCGTAAATGATATACGAATAAGTTGACATGAAGATTTGAGTTGGAGAAGCCGCCCACTGACGACACTCCTTAGGGCATTATGCTAAATACATATGTATATACAAGTGTAGGGGATTAATTAAAAAGGAGGTCGCGGCACCATTTTCTTTTCAGCCTTTTGGAGGGGTTTCCAGGGATAGGTAAAGCCAAATGTTTTGCTAGGTTGTTTGGATGGTTTTTAGAGAGTTGTGGTAACGAGTATAGAAATTTGTAGCAGTTTGTGCTATTGTTTTCATTTTTAGGTCGGAGTGTAAATTTTGATTTGTCACATAGAATGGAGCGTTAGTGATTAGGCGGAAAATTTTATTTTGGGATATTTGGATTTTCTTCAAGTTTGATTTTTTGGCGGATCCCCAAATCTGAATACCGTAAGTCCAGATTGGCTTTAGAAGGAGTTTATAGAGGTTAAGTTTTGTGTGAAGTGCTAGTTTAGACTCTGAGTGCAAGATTTGTCTGAGTAAGCGTAGGCGGCTGTTTATTTTGAGTTTTGTACAGTGGATATGGTGTGACCAGTTCAATTTTTTATCGAAATGTACACCGAGGTATTTTGTTGTATTAGAGGTTGGTTTAATGTTATCGGTGGGCAGATTCCGTGTTTGAGCGTAAAATTAATATGCCATGATTTGGTTTAATTAATTTTAACTTTCCAGTTTTTATACCAAGATTCTAGTTCATGAAGGTGTAATTGGAGATTTTCGGAAGCCGTGAAAGGATTTTCGTGGACGGAAAGAATGGCTTTGTCGTTAGCGTATTCAGCTACTACGGTGTTTGGTGAGGTCGGTTGGTCAGCGATGAAAATGTTAAAGAGCAGAGGGGCAGCTATTGCTCCCTGTGGGACTCCGGCGTTTATTGTGGATAAGGACGATAAACTTGTGCGGTAACGAACAGCAAATTGTCGTTCAATGAGATACGATTGGAAAAATTAAGAAGAACGAAGGTGGTAAAATTTTTTTTAATTTGAAGAGGAGGCCGGCATGCCACACCCGGTCAAAGGCTTGCGCGACATCGAGAAAGACTGCGGTACAATATTGCTTTTTTTCCAGCGAGGATGAAATAGTATCCGTTATGCGATTAATTTGATGAGTAGTGGAGTGGAGATTACGGAATCCAAATTGTGTATTTGGGATTATTCCTGAGTTAGATATTATTGGGGTTATTCTTTTGAGGATTAGTTTTTCTAGAACTTTTGAAAAGAAAGGGAGAAGACTTATAGGTCTGTAAGATGTTGGAAAATCTGAGGGTTTGCCAGGTTTTGGGATTACTATTATAATAGAGAATTTCCACTTAAACGGGAAGTATGAAAGACGGAGTATGACGTTAAAAATATATGTAAGAAGAGTAAGAGTTTTCCTCGGTAGATGTTTTGCAACCTCGTATGTTATGAGGTCGAAGCCAGGAGATATTTTTTTGGGGAATTTTGATATGCAGTGTTCAACTTCAGCTGGCGAAAAAGCTTTTGGTGGCAGGGAAATTTGCAGCGGCGATAGCAGGTAGTTTGTGACGTCATTAGATATAGCTGGATTATTCATATTGGCGTGAGGTTTAAAAACTTCAGTTAAATGGTTTTGGAAGAGTTCGGCTTTTTCTGTATCATTAGTGGCCCATGAGCCATCAGGATTTTTAAGAGGAGGGAAATAGGGTTTGTCCCTAAGCATTTTTTTTGTAGTTTTCCAGATAGAACCGTCTTGGATAGAGAGAGATGCTATGTGATTGTAGTATGAGTCGTTTCTAAATTTAGCTAGTAACCTCTTAAAATGCGCTGTGAGTGTATTAAGACGTGTTTTGTCTGATGGGTATCTAGTGGCTTGCCATAATGATCTGGCACGTCGTTTTTCTGTTATTAGGTTACGTATATAAGTGGGTACGTTTAGCTGAAAAGGTTTTTGGGGATTTGTATATGGGGTGGTAGAATTCCATGCGGCGCACTGAATGGATGTGGTTAGATTTGTTATGGCATCTTCGATATCGTTTGGAGATTTTAATTTTATATCTAGTTTAGAGGTTTTTAGGAGCAGGTCGTTGAATTTTTTCCAGTCAGTAGTTTTATTTACTAAATAAAGGTTGTTGGATCTGATGGGAGGTGAGGAATTGATAGTGAGTAGTACAGCTGAATGGTCAGAGTGTAAGTCATTAAAGTTTTCAACGTGGTGAAAGAGGTGACTTGGAACTTTTGAAATAAAAAAGTCAAGTATATCTGGTTTTTTATTTGGGGATGTAGGTTAGTAAGTTGGATGTGGAGGAGAGTAGACTTGATATTGTTCGGGAGAGATGAGCTGTAATAGATTATTACCACAGGGGTTGCTTGTTCGACAACCCCAATGAAGATGCTTCGCATTAAAGTCTCCGCCAACAATGAAGTTGTGACCAAGCGAAGTGAGAAACTGTTATAATTGTTGCGTTGTTATGTTGTGTCTAGGAGGGCAATGGGCCGCGGCTATTGTTATAGGAATGTGGTTTAAGTTTAAAGAGATTGCGCAAGCTTGTAGATAGTTTTCGGTTGTGTTAGGGATAGAGTTGAAGTGTATAAAAGTTCGCACTAGTATTGCAGAGCCAGCGTCTGCAGTACCGTCTGGGTGATGAGATGAGATCAGGTGATAGCCAGGAATGTTTAATTTGGAGCGTTCGGTAAGATGGGATTCGGATATTAGAGCTTTGTCTATTCTTTTCTCGTGTAGCACAACTATTAGTTCATTTACGTGATTTAAAATACCGTTGCAGTTCCAAAGGAGGATAGTAAGAGAGTTTGATGTGAAGGGGTTATTTGCCATTGTTGTTTTCAATAAGACGTGAGATGACAGTAGTAAGAAGAGATATTAGTGGTGTTATTATATACCTAAATTCTGATATAAAGTTGTTAAGAGTTGAGTTGATATCGGGTTGTTGAGTTGTGTTGGGAGGTGCGGTATCCTGTTTTATGCCGGCGGTTGCTTGAGAGTAGGATATTTGTGGCTTTGAGGTTGTGGTGGTGAGGGTCGGAATGTCGTCTGAGTGCTAGCTTGTGTTCCAGGGGGGGATTACATTTTGGGGGGGACGTGTATGTGTTGATTTGCAGCGGTGTTTTTGCAGTTTCTTATGAATTTGACAGCCTCTGTAGTTGGTCGGATAACTTCCGTGACAGAGAGCGCAGGTGAGAGGAACGTCATTTGGTTTATCACAAGATGACGGTGCGTGATTTTTACCGCAGCGGACGCAGCGTGGGGTATAACTGCAGTAAGCACGAGTGTGACCGTAATCCTGACAGTTTTGGCACTGTACTAGTTCACGGCGCTTATGCGGTTCTTCCACTTTAATTTTGGTGTGGAGGATAGAAGTGATATCAAAAATTGTTTTGCAATTTTCATCTTTTGCCAAATCCACGAAAAAAAGCGGAAGTGGTATTTTTGTATGCCGCTGTAGAACGTTAAATACTTGCAGTATAGTAAGTTTAAAGTTTTCTAAAGCTGATTTTATGTCTTCGCAGGCCGAAGAAGGTTGGAGGTTGCGAATTACAACTCTGAGAGACTTTTCGCTATCGAGTTGAAAAGTATAAAATTGCGCATTATTTTTGGCGTTAAGAAAATGAATAATTTGACGATAGTTGTCAGAGGTGTTGGCTTGAAGCTTTACGTTTTTTTGAGAAGTCTTACAGTAAAAACCGTTTTCTCCGACGATTTTTACGAGTGATTCACAAAGAAGTTTGTAGTTAAGATTTTGGTTTGAAATGAAAATTGGTGGTATTTTGTCTTTTTTTAACGTCTCGTTTGATGTGGTCATATCTATGGAGTCGCCAGGAACGTGGTTTTGTGATTCATTTATTTCAGTGTTGGTAGTTATATCGTCGAAATTGAAAGTGCTTGTGTCTTGGAGAACTGAGAAACGGTTTGGTGACGAAAATATTTTCGGAGTGTTTTGTGGTGGGTTTTTGTTGTGAGGAGTTCGTACGATCATTCACGATATACTGGATACTGGACACTTTGGATTTAGGGCGATATTTATGAAATTAATACAGAATGTTCAATAGAACATTTGGAATCGAAAACAATAACCCTCGGTTCGATTATGGATTTTATTTATCTTTGACGGCCAGTGTAATAGTAAACAAAACAACAATAATATAATATAATCGAATACTACGTTTTTTCTCGATATGCTGGATCCTGGACACCTTGGATTTTGGGCGATATTTATGAAATTTATATAGAATGTTCAATAGAACATTTGTAATTGAAAAGATTAACCCTCGGATTGATAATGCATTTGATTTATATTTGAGGGCCAGTTTTATAGTAAACAAAACAACAATTATATAATATACTCGAATAGTAAAATTTTCTTGATATGCTGGATCCTGGACACCTGGGCTTATGGGCGATATTATTGAAATTTATAAAAAATGTTCAATTGATTTATTGGAATCGATTTGAATAACCCTCGGTTCAATAATGCATTTGATTTATCTTTGAGGGCCAGTGTAATAGTAAACAAAACATCAATTATATAATATACATAAGTGCATAAGTGCATAGTAATTTTATCAAATGTAAGAAAATATATTTTTATTTTTTACTGACTTTTTTTTTCTGCACAAGACGTATTATACCTCCGGTATATTTGTTTTTTTTTTTATTTTATTTCGTATAAGTACTCGACATTATACAGAGTGTGCTTAGTAATTTTATAAAATATAAAAGTATTTTATTTATAATACCTAAATATATATATATATTTTTTTTCATTAGAAACGATGATTTTGTAATTTTATTTTCCCTAGAATGAGTAAAAAATCAGTAAAAAGACGTTTGCCATATGACGATAGTGATTCGTCAAAAATTGATGACATTACACCAGGTCCATCAAAACCTTACGTTAAAAAAATCACGTTATGCTTTGAATGACGAAGAACTGTTGGCCCTTATACAGGATTCAGACTTTGAAAATGAAAACTTTGGTTTCGACAGTGAAGATGATGACGACGAATATATCGTTGAAGAAGATGACGACGACGAATATATCGTATCTCTTCAATCCCCAAACCAATCTACACAAAATATTTCTACTTCGTCCTCGTCACATGACCTACCTACAGGGTCACCATCCAGAGTAATTCAGCCCCAAAATTAGCAAGTATGGACTCCGACTCCTAAACAAGCTCCATTAATTCCTTTTGTTGGCTCTATGGGTATGCTTCAGGTTCCAACCTCAGATGAACCTATAAATTATTTTTTTCACTTATTTACGGACGATATTTTTAATATGATAGTTACGGAAACAAATCGGCAAGGTAAAATTTTATGCAGTCAAAGTACAAAATCAAAATCACGTATAAAAAACTGGAAAAATATAACGAGAGACGACATGGAAGTTTTTTTGGGCTTGATATTTCTAACCGGACATATATCTGCTCCGACCACCTCCCATTATTGGAAAACAAATGATTTGTACAATTTTAATGTTTTTAGAAATGCTATGAGTAGAGATAGATTTTTATTAATATTGCGATGTTTACACTTCGCCGAAAATCCGCCTACTGGAGGCCCGAAACCTGACGACCCCCTATATAAAATTACACCATTGTTCGACCTATTTCATAATAAGAGTTGAGTCTAGATGAATCTATGCTTCTTTGGCGTGGACGTCTCTATTTCCGCCAATATATTCAGAATAAAAAACACAAATTCGGCATAAAATTTTATGTTCTCACTCAACGGGATGGCCTTGTCCTAAAGACAAGGATTTATTGTGGATCAAGTGATCCAATTGTGGGTGGTAAGGGCCATGTCGATAAAGTTGTAAAATACTTGCTTGACGACTATTATGGAGTGGGACATTCGGTGTATATGGATAACTTTTATAACTCCATCGAACTTACCGAATATTTACTAGATAAAAATACATATGTAACAGGGACTCTTCGAGGAAATAGGAAGGGCAACCCGTCAGATGTCGTCAGTAAAAAGCTGAAAAAAGGAGAGTTGACATCGGAATTTAACAGTAAGGGGATCTGTGTTATGAAATGGCACGATAAAAGAGATGTGATTATGATATCGTCAGAGTTTGGGGATGCTATGAATGAATACAGGGCAAGAAGTGGCAAGGTATCGGAAAAGCCGGAAACAGTACAAAAGTATAATGAATTTATGGGTGGTGTGGACCGTAGTGATCAACTCAGGAGTTACTATCCTTGTGAAAGAAAAATACTAAGGTGGTATGCTAAAATCGGGTTGCATATGTTTCATGTTATTATGAATAATGCGTATATATTATACAAACAACAGCCTGGAAAATGCAACACCAGATTGTTAGACTTTAGAGATTTTGTGATCAACAAACTAATATATAACCATCGGCCAAAAATCATTACTCCGACACAAAAAACAAGTAAACAGGGACTACATGTCATCTCTTCAGTTCCGAGAAATACAAAAAATAGGCCGATTAGAAAAAGATGTGTAATTTATACAAGAAACAAAAAAAGAGTTGAAACAACATATTATTGCGACGAATGCCCAGAAAAGCCAGGATTGTGCTTAGGTACGTGTTACAAAATATATCATGGCTACTAGTTATTGATTTATTATTGTATAGACAGTTTTTAACGGTTCTATTTTACGTTTTGTTAAGTTTTTTTTAATTATTTTTAATTTACGAAGCGTTTGCTATGTTTTTAAAGGTTTTAATCTATGATTATTTTTATTCTATTAAGTTATCATTTATTTTTATATACTGTTGTCAGTTATTTATTTTCAGTTGTACTATTATGAAATATATTAATATTGTGGCGACAATCAATAACGCGCGACGCTATCGAATTATCTATATATTTCGAGAATATTCGAGACTAAATATATTAATCACATATCATATCGAGAATGTTCCGGAATAATCAAGAAAGCTATCGCCTAATTATATACGGGAGAGATAGCCGACAACAACAACAGTCGTTCAGTATCCGACGCCGCGGTCACACACATACGTTATCGCCGTACTCGCCGCGTTATCGCTAATTGTATTATAACCGCCGCCGAAACGATCATTTAATATTTAATGTATTATTATTATTTCTTTTTGTATCAACATTGATTTCGTTACTATTTCTAATACACGTATTATAAATTTTTACTTTTAGTTTTTCCTTCTTTGCGAGTGTTGTAATTGTATAAATAGTAATTAATAAATTATTATTCAAAATAATTGTGTGTACCATTTACGAACTACCCACAAAATTAATAAATATATTACTACCTATATAAATAATAAATTATTATTATACATTTATTTTCATATTTTACGTAACAAATTCCAACCGAATATAATTTTCGTTAACAGGCCATTAATCATAATGGCGTTTAGACGCAGTAATAGAAATCCAAACATTGTCGACGCATAGTCGACATCCAGCATCTAGGAAAAACGCCATACTATGATGCTGACGTCGACTACGCGTCGACAATCGTTTTTTATAGTCAAAAAACAAAACATTAGTAAAAGTAAGTACTGATACAAGTAAAATAGAGTAAAAGGAACCTTATTGACAAAAAAAAATGTTCCGCATAGGGGGGTCGCTCAGGTCAAACCATGCCGCAGTCAAAGTGTTAAAGACATACATTTAGAAAAAATTAAAAAAGAATATATTGTATTTAGCAAAAACATCAAAATCTTATAAGTGGCATGACATTACCTGCCAAACTTCATTCCGATTCATCACTAAATACAGCGGATATTATATATTCAGATGAAGAATGTGTGATTGATAAAAATACTAAAAATAATTGTACAACAGCAATGGATATTATGAATCTAATTTCAAGTTATGATTTAAAACAGGCATTTCCTAATTTATATTTGGCTTATAAAGGTTTATGTACCATTCCAACAACATCAGATTCCGCAGAAAGGAGTTTTTCCAAGGTATTTATTTTAGGTATATAACAATGTTAAAACTTTCACGATTGATATTTGTTAATTTTAAAATATCAAGGATTATAGTTATCTTAAAATTTGATCAGGCGGAATTAAGCGGTAAGGGTGGTGTCTCGGTGTCTCGCTCTTTCGACCTGTTGCATAACGGCCCTGAAAAAAACGTTATGCCTACCCTCCAAGTGTACAGCCAATCGAACGATGACATGGCTCCTGTTCTGCAAATGGAAAGAGAAGAGTCTCCAGATCGCTTCCGGCGCGCTCACGTATCTCGTGTCGATGAACCTCTGAATTTCATCGTTTGCGCAGACCCGAACTGTGGCCACATCGTGGCCTTTGTAGACGTACTTGTACAGGTACATGACGCTTTTAACGGTCGAACACACTTCCACGTTGATATGGGCGTTGTATTTGAGTAGCAAATATGGATTGTACGGCACTACGGAATCGTTAAACAGCTCTCTGTCCCGCACCATAGCTGCGCGGCCGTTGTCTCTTCGTCTGTATGCAGGATAACCTCCGGCACTCCTGAACTGCGTTTCGTCGTTGAAAGGTTTGGGAAACTCTTTCTGACATTTCCCGTCTACCATGCAGGCGCACGTTGGGTTTTGAATCCCGCAAGGTCCGTGCATCATATTGGTGACCACTATGTCGTACAGTTCTCTCTCAGTGTCCGGGTTGGGTGTCTCGGCTCGAATCAGTTTATCTACATCTTTAGCGTCCTTCGGCTTGTACATTTCATGTAAAATCAATAAAATGTGCGCGTGCGGCAATCCCCTCTTTTGGAACTCGACCACGTATACAAAAGCTTCGACCCTGCCGAATATGTGACGCTCGGTTATGTCACGCATGAGATCCTGGAGTTTCAGGTTGAACACCCTGGACACAAAATCCGGTCTGTCAGAAGATGCCACTCTCGGAGGTAGATTCTCCACTATTTCAGGCCACCTAGGGTTACACGTGAAAGTAATGAACAAATCGGGTTTACCAAATTTTCGTACAATCGCCATGGCGTCTTGATAATTTTGTTGTATGCAACACGGACTACCTGCGAAGAAAGAGGGCAGTATGACGCGACGGCCAATGGCATGTTGCTGATCCCGCGGAACGTCCTGTACAGCGAGATGATCCATCAGGCCCTGGAAGGATTCGGAGCGCAACTGGTCCTGGTTGTTTCGCAAATATCTCAACCGGCTCGCCTCGACTCTGACATAATGGTCGCACACGTATTGTTGCAACAAAAATCGACCGTTGTGAATGGCACTAAACCGAGCGTTCGGCTCGTTGAGGCCGTCATAACGAACGGCCAAACGATAACACGAATACTCCTTCAGTGAAACGTTTTGATTGACGCGGGTGCGACGCGGTCCTTCGTGCGGCATGTGTGTGGCCCATCCGCTTTCGCCATGGGGAAAGAATAGCGGGTACAGCAAAGGGTCCGTATGACGGCTCGTGGAAGGCATTCGTCGGTGGTTGACGTTGAGATTCGGATTCCTATCGTAAACAACGACGTCCACGTTTTCCGGAGGGTCACCGTCGTTACCGACAAACACTGCAACGATCTCACGCACGGCCGGCTGGTTGCGGCGTCCCGGGTCTCTGGAATCACGTACGAAATGCATACTCACAGTCCGAGGCGGTCTCGCTGGATTTTCCGCCGCAGCCAAAATCTGTTCTCTGTTCCACATCTCCGTCATGTGCATGAACATTCGGGCGTACGGGTTGATCTCTCTCAACATGATGTCCAATCTGTCCAAAAGATCCGGTCTACACGCGGAGTTGACGGGGTTTCGAATGCGGCTCTCGGTCGCCAACCGCGTGTCCACGAAGTACAGTTGACAGAACCGTGGGATGATGTCCGGTCCGGCGGCCGCGTCACTGATCAGGTGATACGTTTGGCCGTGCATGACGAATGTTCTGGGTCCTCGTCCCGGTGGTGCCTGGAAGTCTTGCGTGATCAGAGACGCGAACGCCATGGCATTGTTGTACTGACGGACCTCGCTCTGAAAATGCCTGTTCTCCGAGCCGTCTTCGCTGAGCAGTCTCCGCAATGCAAGCGGAATCTCTCCCAACACTCTGTCACCTGTCAACAAAACCTAGCCTAGGCCTAAAAAATATGATACTTCCTATTTTAAACTGACATAATGCTCAACTTTATATTGCATCTTATATTTTGGAAATAGGTATAAACATAGATGGACTACCTATTGCCTAAAGTTCAAAAAGTCAACTTTGGCCCATATTAATTTCAATATTCAATTTTAAAGAACTTCCTGACAATGTTATCCTCATAGGTATTTTTCATGGGTTTCAAAAACCTAATTCAATCGAAGAATTTCTTCATCCATTTATCATTGATTTGTTAGAGGTACTAGAAAATTGGTTAATTATAAATGGAGTTTTGTTTACCTTAAAAATATCAAATATATCCTGTACTTCTCCTGCAAAGGCATTTTTATTAAACGTCAAGGCCACAATGTTTACTTTGGTTGCACTTCCTGTGTTGAAGAAGACACATACCTACAGCATCGCATGACTTTTCCTCGTTTAAATTCATCATTAAGAACTAATGAGTCTTTTAGAAAAAAAAACAGATGAAGATTATCACAAAGGTAATAGTCCGTTAGTTAGTTTACCAATCAATATAACAGATGTAGTGGTTTTAGATTACATGCACAGTAAAACTTTGTAACATTTCACCAAATATGTCACGTATGGTGGAATCTTACTAATTATGATTTTATAGTTGTCGATAATACATGTGAGATGAACAATGTTAGATGTAGATTTGGATTTCATTCGCATAGAAAATCGAATAGCATATAAATACCTCGTTCAACTTTAATATTTTCATTCATGAAAATGCGTTTAATTGAACAGAAATATAAACTCAATATTGGAAACGCGGATGCAAATATAATACAAAAACCGTCGAGACACGGTCCACTTTTACCAGACAGTATACGTGGTATAGTTGTAGGACCCTCGGGATGTGGAAAAACAAATATCATGTTTAATTTAATTGTAAATAGAAATGGTTTAAAATTTGAAAATCTTTATTTATACTCAAAAACAACAAACCAAGAAAAATATGAGTTTTTAAAAAATATTATCAGTGGAATTAAATGTGTTAATTTATTTACATTTTCTAATGCTGAAAAAGTTATTAAACCTAATTTAACTAAAAAAAATTCTGTTTTTATATTTGACGATGTTATTTGTGATAGTCAGACACCAATACGAGATTATTTTAGCATTTTTAGCATGGGAAGGCATTCTGGTGCAAATTCGGTATTCTATTTAGCACAGACATATTCGAAAATTCCTAAACAACTTATAAGAGATAACGCAAACTATTTAGTAATGTTTAAACAGGACGATAACAATTTTGACGCGGACCCAGCGGCGGCAGTTCTCCCAACGGACGCCGCCGACCGCGTTTCTGGGGGTCTATTCTCGAAATGAACGGTCAAACGTGTACGTTATAATTCGTATACGAACAATTCGTCACCTTTGCTCGTCAATGTTCACTAACTCGTATTCTTGAACCACATGCGAGCAATGTTTACGAATTATTCGTATACAAACAACTCATACGTAAGTAATAGTAAAATTTCAGTTGGTCATACTGTAATTTTACTTCTTATCACAATGATGGTTAACTATAACGTTATTGTTTTGAATGTTATTATCGGTGTGACGGTTTTTGTTTGAATTTATTTAAAATGGATTTTAAAAAAATGAGAAAGCCAAATACAACCGACCGACAAAAAAAGTTACTGGTTGATTATGTTATGTCTTATCCCGAACTTGTTTCGGGTAAAAATACTAACAAATCCACGGTAAAACAGAGACAGAAGTTGTGGGAAAAGATATCTTCAAGTTTAAATTCTGAAGTTGGACCTTTAAAGTCATGGACTGAGTGGAGAAAGGTACTTATTATTTATATGTATTTCATTTTATTTCACTAATATTTTATTTACATGTGTAGACTTGCTGTGATTTAAAAACTAATATAAAAGGCAAGGCCGGTGCAGCAAAGAAAGAAATGAGTATGACAGGTGGAGGAGAAAGTAATTTAGAAATGTTTAGTGATATTGAGAATAAAATATTGGAAATGATTGGTCCAACTATTGTTGAAGGACATAGTTCAGTTGTTGAAAGTATGGCAGACACGTCCTTTTTTGAACAACAATCGTAAGTTTTATATGTACCAAGTTGATGCTTAGTTGTCAGTGCTGAGCATTATGTAGATAAATTATCTAAATAAATTATCTAGATAAATAATTAATTATCTTTTATCTTATCTAGATAATAAATTTAATTGATCATTTGATGAATTATCTTAGATGAATAATTGTATTATCATACCTAATTCATCTAGATAAATAAATTATGGGATTACTTTTTTTTCAAAAAATGTATTCTGTACACAACTACTAATTATTGTGATATTTGAAAAACAGTATCGTTATTCGTGGTTCTTTGAACAAAATTTATTAAAATAATAATTAAATTTATTAACGTAATTTCCTGAAATAAAATTATATTTCATATTTGGTTCGATACGGGTTATACGGTCGTATATCGTAATAACCAATAGATAAATCCATAAATATGGCACTGCTACTTGCTAGTTACCTAAAACTTACTACATAGGTATAATATTAATTGTATATTAGAGTGTAATTTATTATAAATAATATCATAAACATAGATTTATTCAATTATGTTTTGTTAGTATCGTTTATAGATTTATAATTTATTAAATAATAGATAGATAATAAATAATAGTATCGATACTATTTATCTGGATAAAAAAAAGATAAAAATTTTCGTTTTATTAACTGAACTACACTTATTCTAATGAGAAACAACTAAAATATATAAAAAAAATATATAAATTATTCAATTAAAATTATTATCTAGAATATAATATTATTTCATTCAAATTTTAGGATTACATTTTATTGCTATTATGAATTTATATTTTTTGTTAAAAAATATAACAAATCAAGTTAAATTAAAATTAATTATACTATATTATACTGAGCTTATTATTTAATAAATTATAAATCTATAAACGATACTAACAAAACATAATTGAATAAATGTATGTTTATGATATTATTTATAAAAAAATACACTCTAATATACAATTAATATTATATATCTTAAATTAATTAAATAATCTTTTATCTTTATCTAGATAAAACTATTCCAATTATCTTTTATCTTTAACCACATAAATTTTTAGTTATCTTTGCACAACACCGTTAGTTGTGTTTATTCTATTTTATTAATTGTTAAACTTATTATACCATAATTGCATAACAAAGCCAAAATCCGTTATTGAATAATATTGAAATCAATGAAATCATTGAAGGTGATGCGATTCCAAAAAGTGAAAACAATGTCTCATTGCCTGATGATAATGATAGGTTTGTTTAAATTTTTTAAGTAAATATTTATGTACTTCTTAAGTTCTAAATACAAATTATCAATGTTATTTTATCTCAGTTGCTTCTCTGGTCTTGAAGATTTGTTATCAAAGGTTGAAGACAACCAATTAAATGTCAATAATGAATCAAATACTATTAATAATATGCCAACTAAACCTTAAGTACCGATCAGATAAATTTTAATATTTGGAATACAATTTTAAACTATACTTGTCGTTATTAAATTTATAGATGTCTTCTCGAATTAATTTGTTTTAGAGATATGCATAAAGTTAAGGGGAGAAAAAACGCTTTTAAAAATACCATTTCTGCCACAAAATCATTTGCTGCAATAAGTCAAGAAAGGACTAAAATGAAAGAGCGTTACTACGAAAAAAAAATTATTGCTACTGGAAAGAATAGCAGTAGCTAAAGAAAAAAAAGCAGAAGCTTTAATTAGCATAGCCCAAAGTTTGGGATCCAGGATGAGTATCTAACAGCTTGATTGGTGTTGGTCTTCTAACTGCTTGCTTTTTTTCTAAATGTTTTTTCATTTTAACCTTAAAAACCTTTAATCTTTTTTTTGCTTAAGCACATAATGCATAATATTAGCGTACGCATGTTCTTTAATAAAAATATAAATATCTATGCCTCTGTCTTTGCTTGGTTTTTAAATTTTTTGCTTTGTGAGTTTATATTATTGAAATCTATATAATTGGTGTATGTGTAAAATGAAATACTACTCTAAACTACTTTTGAACAATGTCTTATGAAGATTTATTATTAACCACATTTAATGAAAATTAATTAATTTTCAAGGTTGGTAACTGGAATATTTGCATGAAATTGTGTAATTGATTTTATTTAAAAAAATTTTATTATTATTGTATTTAATGTCTGGTGAAATATGATCTTATAATTAATTGCTGAATGCGACGACCAGCAGTTACTTGCTGGTCTACTGTTTGTTCAGGATTGGCCTGTGTTGCATACATTCCAAAATCAATATCAGCTGGATCATCAAGTTCATGGTTTGGAAGGGGTATATTACCATCAATGCACATATTATGCAAAATGGTACACGCTTTAATAATTTCTGAGGCTCTTTCAGGATGGTAATGCAGAACTCTGTGCTTCAGTAGACATCTAGTAAGAAATGCATGAAACAGATTTGTAAAAACTTGAATGTATTCTTTATTAAGTTTAAAGAAAAAAGGTACCTAAAGCGCATTTTAAGAATACCATTGCATATTTCTACTGAAGACCGAGTACTTGTTAACCAATTATTAAAATAAGCAGCAGGAGTGTCTGGAACAGGTTCACTAAGAGGTGTTATCAGCCAATGCTTAAGTGGATATCCTGAATCAGCTATATAATGTTTACAGAAGAAATTAAAATTATCTTTGCTACTTATTTGACATTGCCTGTTCATACCTAAAAGAAAGTATGACGAATGACCATAACGATGCAATTTTTCCATATAAGTTGAAACTACACTTTGACGCCATATATATGAATCGTGGGTACTACCTGGATAATTCGCTTGACATTCAGAATTCTACAGTCTGAATCACAAATCTATCATTGAGTGAATTAGTGATTTGTTAAAAATACAAGGACATTAAATGTCCAATTAAATTGTTATATATTTTACTGAAGGAAGGTATAATTAGCATATTACTTACTAATTGGGTATTTATACTGTGATAACCTTTACGGTTCACATATATATGTTCTGGGTAGAGCCCCTCAGAACGAGGTGGAAAAATTGCCACATGGGTACAATCAATACAACCTATAACGCCAGGTACACCCATTTTTTTCATAAAATCTAAATTTAAAAATGAGTTTATAACATACATAAATACAATTTAAAGTAAGTAAATATATTATTAGTAATTGAAAATTACTATAATAAAATTAATTTAAGTATAGTTACCTCCTTCTTATTGAATTTAATTTTTCAAAAGAATTAGGAAAATCAACATAACGCTTTACAACATTGGGGACATTCATTGCATCTGTAACTTCTGTAATACGAACATCTACCTACAGAACATCTACCTACAGAAGCTTGACTTAAAGCCGAAGATCTATTGTCCCCAATATCCAGTTGATATGATCCGCTTGCAAAAAATCTCAAAGCTGTCAAAATCTAATTATTAATTGAATTTACATGTTAAATCAATTATATAATCAACTAGTACTAATTTAAAAATGAAAAAAAAACTATTAACACCACATTTCTTTCTATTGCAATGGATGATTTCCTTGGTGGTTCAGACATATGTGGCGTTAAAACTTCAATAAGTTCTCGAACCATATCTTTATTTAGGCGGAATTTTTTGATGAATTGATGGTCTGACAATTCTAGAGTATTAATTATAATAAATATTGAAAAATATATTGAAGATAATAAAAGTATTATTTGTTTTCATGCAATAATGTACTATAGTAGCTGTAAATAAATGGAACATAAGTCTTTAACTATCTAAGTAAAATAATAAAATATATAATAGGAGATAACAATTATAAATTGTAGGTAATTATTATTAAATCAAACATATTAAAGATAACTTTAGTAGTATCTGTTGAACATCTTTGTTTTTTTAATATAAATAATTAAATGTATATACATTAGGGTGGCCCTTGGTCATATAGGTGATTTTTTTTTTTAACATTGTTTTCAGTCTTACCCCCTAAATTGGTTCAATTATATATACAAATTAAGTATACAAAATTGCATGTCAATAGATTAAGTTTAACCCGTGCCCCCTAGCCCTCAAAGTTCAAATATATGATTCACTTCAAGTAACCACAGTTTTTTTTTTAAATGATTGACTGCTATCTCGTTGTTATCGTTTCTTACAAAAAAAACATCCCTAATATTATTTATAGTAAATTGAATTTCCTAAAACTGTTATTCTATACAGTTTTTTAATTGACGTTATATTTATTAATATAACTGATTAAAAAGCATAAAAATTAAACAATATTGCAAAATATCTAACATACTCGTATTATATTCTTATCGTCTAATTTATTTTGGAAAACTGATTTTATTAAATATCTGAACTAATCGCACTTTAATAAAATTATTTTATTTTATTATCTTGTAATTTTTAACGATTCAAAACAGTTTTAAAAATAGACTGGATTTTCTAACTGATAACAAATTTTAGATATCTGTATGTAATATTATGATGATATACTAGTACACTACGGACCGCGATAGACAGCTAACCGAATATTGTACATTTGTTTTAATCATGGCTTCAACATCTACATCAAATATTATTCTTCGTGAGAAAGACAAAATATTTTTGATTGGTAGTGATTGCAATCAAATTATGGGTAGTAAATTACCTTCAAAAAGACAGGCATTACGTGTCCTTTTTTTTAATATGCGTAAAGTAAAACTCAACCTACACGAAAGTGCAAAACTTGTTATCCAAGAAATAGTTATATTTTGGCAAAAGGCTCGTATTCCAGTTAGACAAGAATACAATAATATTAAGAAACTGGAATCATTATATGAAGAATGGAGAACTTTACAGAAACATGCGGCAAGAACAACCGAAATAAATAAGAATAAACAAGAATGTTTTATGAATGAGTTGGATGATCTTTTTGATATTGCGCATATGAATGCATTGGATATTATTAAAATAGAAATAGATCGAAAATTTGTAGTATCTCAAAGAGAAAAAGGCAGAATTGGTTGTATGCTTGGTATCGATAAAAAGTTACAAAAAACTGAAGAAAGAGTAATTACTCGGTTGGAAGCAAGTACAAAACGAAAAAAGAGAGCTTATACAGAAATTGAAATAGCAAGTAAATATGATTGTACTTTTTTATCAAACCATTTAAAATTATTGTAAAAATTTAATTTATTTTAGGACATACTGTTGACAGTGAAATAATATGTTCTCCAAGTTCTGATAGCGATTCTGATGACGGAGAAAATATTTCAAACGAGCCGTTAGATGTAAAAAATATTTCCGAATTCACAGACATTCCTGCGTTTAAAAATAGAGGTAATAAAAATTTTATAACACCGAAACTTGCAATCGCATTAGACAGGTGTAAAATAAGTGATCGCGATGCAGTTCATATATTAACAGCTACTGTAGACGCGTTAGGTATACGTGTAAGTGATTTAATTTTAAACCGGACATCTATTAATCGAATACGCCAGCACTTACGTAAGGACAGAGCAGATCAACTTCGAAATGAATTCAATACATCAGAAGTTGGTCCAGTTGTCGTTCATTGGGATGGTAAGCTGCTCCCAGATTTAACAGGAAAAGAGCTTGTTGATCGCTTACCAGTAATTGTTTCTTTTAAAAATTCTGAAAAGTTATTAAGTGTTCCTAAGCTCATATCCGGAACTGGTCAAAATCAAGCAGAAGCCGTGTTTACAACACTTGAAGAATGGGGCCTTATCGGTAATATACAAGCTCTATGTTGTGATACAACAGCTTCGAATACGGGTCGTCTAAAAGGAACATGCATAATCTTAGCGCAGCTATTAGAACGTGATATTTTATACTAATATATACGGTAGGCATCATATTTACGAAATTATACTTAGATCTGCATTTGAAGTAAGCTTTGGAGTTACATCTGGTCCAGATATTCAAATTTTTAAACGTTTTCAACAATTTTGGCCAAAACTTAATGTTAATAATTATAATACCGGATTAGAAGATATAATTGTAAGTGAAAAATTAAATGATGTAACTAATTTTATGTTATTTTTTTACATGGAACAATTACGCAAATCTCATAACAGAGACGATTACAGAGAATTGTTGGAGTTAGCTGTAATATTTCTTGGTGGTACCCCTACTCGCGGCATATCTTTTCAGTGTCCTGGTGCAATGCATCATGCACGTTGGATGTCCAAAGCCATTTATTCATTAAAAATATTCATATTCCGTAAACAATTTAAATTAAAAAATCATGAAGAAGAATCAATTCGTACAATTTGTATATTTCTTATACGATTATATATTAAAGCTTGGTTTTGTACACCTATTGCCGCTTTAGCACCATTTCAAGACTTACAATTTTTGAAAAGTCTCATCGATTATGAAAATATACATAAAAACGTTTCTCAATCAACTATAAAAAAACTATGTGGACATTTGTGGTATTTATCACCTGAAACAGCAGCATTGGCATTTTTTGATGCCACTATAACAATTGAAACAAAAATTAAAATGGTCGATGCTATAAAATTAAATAATTTAACTTCTGAAATAAATAAACGAATTATTGTTGTGCCGGGTACGACAACAACATCCGTGCTGGTCGTGGTTATTGACATGTTCAAGGGGTGCGCCCCGGTGAGGTGAGCGGGGTCCCGAAGGTGAGTGACTCCTCCAGTTCGGGAAGTGGTGGTAGAGGAGACTCGAGGTAGACGTCGATGACGTCTCTACCCGATTTCCCCACGGCGACCTCGTCTCGGGAAGTGCCCGGGATGGCAGCGTCCCCGGTACTCCCGACGTCGATCTCCATCGGCTCCTCCTTTGCCGTGGCGTCGATGGAGGCGGTGGTAGCCTCCGAAGGAACCGGGTGCTTGGCCAACTAATGTTGCTGGTTGGTTCCAGCCGGCCGGTCATTCTTGGCCTTCCTGGCCGCCTTAATCCGGAAGAACCTCTCCCACTTCCTCTGTTTCCCCGTCACTACGCCATCGCCATTGGTGGTTGCGGGTTTCGACGGCGCCTTCCGGTTTTTGTCCGGAGCTCCGTCGGACCCAGGTGCCTTTTGGCTTCCTGGATCCTTCGGACGTCGGCGGCAGACTTCCCACCGTAACGTTGGATGGGCGATAACCGGCCAACGGGTAGTACCGCAGCGCCCGGTTCTTCTCCGCATCCAACCACTGGGATGGTAGCGGTGGGAATTTTCCCACCACTCTGGGCGTCCCTGGAGTCTTCGTGGTCCCTGGTGATGTTTTTGGCGGGGTCGCTGTGGACGGTTTGGACTGGGTGGCTGGACGGGTCGGCTTGGGTGGTTTGGGCGGTGGGTGGGCTTTCCCACTGGTCCTCTGCGTTTTGCGTCCGTCGCAGGGGCCCGGACTGCCAGGTTCATGACAGCTACACAGGCGGTCCACCCTCTCGCATTGCCATCACCGTTTCCGCCGTCTGCTGGTTGCCCAGTGTCACCGCCTCGGTCGCTTGACGAAGTAGCTCCGCCACCTGCTCCAAGATGAGCGGTGAGGTTTTCTTTCCTCCGGACATTTTGTTCTAAAAACATCATGCGGTCAGTAACTTATATATAAATTATTTTCCCGTTACGTGTTAGTTCGATTGTCCTTTGCTCGTTTTAAGCACGAGACGTGAAGTTTTCGTGCCGGTGACTGATCGGTGAGAAATACTCCTTTCCCGACTCGTTTTGCAAGTACTACCGGTCCCCACCACTTTGGGGCGAAACCGGCGTGGAAACCGTCATGTGCCTTCAACAGGTGGTGTGACTTGTAGTAGACTACGTCGCCATCGCAAAACTTGGAATCATTGCAACCACCCGTCGTTAGTTTGTCACCTTAAACACGCTGCTCGCGCGCTGACCTCTCCTTTTCATGTATATCGACAAGAACGTGCGTTGATGACGACAGTACCCAATCCCCTGGTCTTCTGCATTCTCTGCCAAGAACGAGCGTTGCAGGGGTATAGCCAGTCTGCTCATTACGCCTATTCCTAATCGCAAACAGAATCGGGGCCAGTTTTGTGTCCCAGGAACTATGTTTACCATTCACTAGTTGTGCGCGCAAACCTTTTTTTAGTTCTTGATTACGACGCTCAACGGGATTGGCCCTCGGGTGGTATACCGGAGTCGTCCAACCTTCCGTTCCCCAACTATCTAACGCGCTTTTCATTTCGGTTGAGACGAATTGGGGGCCGTTGTCACTGAGACACACGCGTGGATAACCGAAACGTGAAAAGAACTCGCGTTCGAGTGTTATTGTTTATTGTTTTAGTGGTGGCGGTGCCTAGTGGGTAAGCCTCGGTCCACCTGCTAAAACAGTCAGTCGCTACTAGTATATATGCTTTGCCCCTATGTGTGCGGGGGAAGGAGCCCATCAGATCGATACTAATAACTTCCCATGGTTGTTTTGGTGTTCTAGCGCGCATAGGGTCATCGGGACGTGTGTTAAGTGGTTTCGTGCAAGTGCATATATGACACGCACCTACGTATAACCTGACTTCGTTTTTCTGACCCTTCCAGTAGAACCTTTGCCTAACCGCTCTGTATGTTTCTTTCCATCCTGGATGGGTAGCTAAAACGTGATCGTGATACCTCCAAATGACGTGTTGTGTTTTGGACTTGGGTATTACGACGAGGAGGTTGTGGCCGATGTTTATACGTAGAAGTTCATTGGTAAAGACATATGTGTCTGTTCCGGTTTTGGAACTTCTCGTATTGCGCACCGGGGTGTCCGCTGTGAGGTAATGGATAATTTCGGACGTAGACAAGTCTTCGGACTGCCACGCTACGAGAATATCCGTTGTGATGGGCGCGTTACTATCATTGGCGGCGAAAGTAGAAAAAAGATTGTCGGTTTTGGGTCTGTGATTTGTGTGAGTGATGGGGACCCCAACTAACTTATCCTCGAGGCTATCCTCGTCTACCGGTTCGCCAGGCGCAGGATCTCGCGACAGTAAGTCGGGTGCCTCGTTGAGCCTACCCAGTACGTGTACCGTGCTAAAATCCAAATCCAAATCCAAATAGCAAATACAAATTCGCTAGTTGTAAAGACCACCGCGTTAATTTGGAATTTTTGTCCTTTGCCCTATGTAGCCACGTTAGCGCCGCGTTGTCGGTCAAGAGTTCGAAACGTCGGGTTTCAAGATATGGCCGAAATTTATCCGTCGCCCAAATTATAGCCAAACATTCGCGTTCTACTGCCGAATACCGTTTTTGTGTGTCACTAAAATTTTACTCGCGTAGGAAACTATGCGTCTGTCCTCCGGTCTGTCACCCCGTTGGAAGAGGATTGCTCCAACGCCAATTTCGCTTGCGTCAGTTTGTAAACAGAACGGTGCGCTATAATCTGGTGGTGATAGTTTCGGTGACGAGTACAGTGCGCGTTTAATGTTTTCAAACGCACGCTGTTCCGTACTTGTCCATTTCCATCTCGCCCCCTGTTTTAATAGATCCGAAAGTGGGGCTATAATATCGGCGTAGATGTCAACGAACTGACTGTACCAATTACAAACCCTCATAAATCTACGAACGTCTTTTACCTTTTTTGGAACCGGAAAATTGTTGATACACTCTAATTTCTCCGGTTGTTTCTCGATACCCTCAGCGTCTACAATGTGCCCTAAAAATGAAATTTGCGATGTGCCAATTTTACATTTTTTTGTGTGGCATGTTAGTCCAAATCTCTGTAAGCGTTTCAGAATTTTGTCTAAATGGGCATAATGGTCGTGCTCGTTTTTTGAAAAAATATCGATGTCGTCTAGGTAGACCTGTACGAACTCATCTAAATACCCCCTCAAAACTTCATTCATAAGTCTTACGAAAGTCATGGGACTATTTTTAAGACCAAAAGGTAATACTCGAAATTGTAAAAGACCTCTACGCGTCCGAAATGCCGTGTATTTTCGCGCGTCAGTGCTAAGTGGCACTTGCCAGTAGCCAGACTTAAGATCAAGTACGCTGAAAATCTTCGCGCCCCGCATTTGTCGAATCATTTTGTTTAGATCGGGCATGGGGTACGCATTGGATACGGTCACGTCGTTAAGTCGCCTATAGTCAACGCAAAGTCGGGCGGTTCCGTCCTTCTTTTTCGCTAATAATACTGGTGCGGCTCACGGTGAGGTACTTGGCTCTACGAGGCCTTGGATTTCCATATCGCGCACCATATTGTCAATTTCAGTTTGTTTCTGAACTGGGCACGGGTAAGGTCTTAGCGCGATAGGAGTGGGATTCTTTAGCAGAATTTCGTGTTCAATTAGTTTAGTGCGGCCTACCTTATCGCTGAATACTACTGGATATTTATTTAACACTGTAGTGAGTCTCGCGCGAGTTTGTTGGTCGCCCCCAATTTCTAATTGACTTAAATCAGGTGTCGCGCTGTGCGGCTGTTGTTGGCTTTTCCAGCATGCCGACGTTCTAATCTGTGAACCCATGTGAATTGTGCATGCGGCGTAATCCCAAGAGACTTCGTTATTAACGAGAAATTCGTGTCCTAGTAATACGTCGCAGTACAGATCATCTAAGATGGTCGCTTCGAAAGAAATATCTAGCGTGCCTATCCTAGTTTCGAACGCAGCAGAGCCGCTAGTGGTGACTACATGGCCATCTGCCATTCGAACTGATGATTTTAGTCCGTGTGAGGGTGTGCCAAATTTGTTGGCAATGATCGGATTTACATACGATTGTTGTGCCTGTGAGTCTAAAAGTGCCGTTACGAAGCCCGACAGAAATTCGAGTTCGACCGCGGGGGTCGGAATTTTGTCTGGGCGTGTTCGCGAGACGATATATGACTTTGATGGCTGAGCGGAAGGGGACAATTGGTTCTTAACCGCGACCAAGGATGTTTGTTGAGCAGGTTGAATTGCAATAACCAAAGCATCCGTTTCGATTGCCTCTGTGTTCGCTAGCCGATCTTCTACAGGTGTGACTGACGTGGGGGTGTGTAATGTGAGTGCGCCCCCGCTACCTGTGGTGGTGAGTACTCGTGTCTCTGTTGCCTTTGTCCCTGCACCTAAGACTTCCCCCGAAGCCGAGTGGTTGTGGTCTTGCGTGTCACCGTTGAGGTGAGCAAGACTGAGAATGGGGTGGTGCAGGTTGGGGGTCTGAGATTGAGTCTCGACAGGTGCGTCGTCGTGTGCGTTGAACAATGTGTTCGCCGAGGACGTGGCGGAAAAATTTGTGCAAAAATCGCCTAAATTTTTACCGCCCGTAATACCGAACTTGGTGGGTGATGTTGTGTGGGGTTGTTCGGAGTCAACGGGATGGACTAGTTCCCCCTGGCTCCCCCGCCGTGGTCGGTTTGTGCGGACACTCGCTGTGCCAGTGCAATTCGCCGCAGGTCCTACACGGCCCCGGCGGACCTCTCCACGACAAGTTCGCGAGCGGTTGAGACGCATGCGCGTTCCTATTCGGGGCATTCACGCGGGGTTGTGAAACGGGTTGCCCCATGTCACGGCCTTGCCAACTCCTTTGCCCGGGTTGACTGTTATCACGTCGCGGGGTTGAGCGTGGTGTGCATACGACAGGATCTAAAATACTCGCGATGCGTCGAAGCTCGGCGAAAGTAGACGGCTGTCGAAGTCGTATGTGCGTACGGAATTCTTCGCGCGTTAATCCGGTAATGTACAGAACCAAATCCGCTTCGGATAGGCCAGTATTTACGCGACGCGCGAGTTGGTTTTTATCCAAAATAAATTCCGTTAATGATTGTGTCGCGGACTGTCGTGTCGACAATATATCAGCGCGCAACCGAAGTTGAATTTCGTCATTGTCGAAATTTGTTAAAAATTCGACTCAGAATTCATCCCAGGATAGTTCCAGGACCTTAATGGATTTCCACCAAGTCGCGTCCGTACCCTTTAGTTGCGGTTCAACAGCTCTACACCAGCCGGACATGTGTATGTTTGCCTGCGATAGGACAGATTCCGAATTATTTAGAAATCGTATGGGGTCTTCGGCACTTGTTCCGGAGAATTCAGGTAGTGAAGCTCTTGCGGCGCGCAAGTCCTCATACGGTATTAATACGAAACGTTCCTGTGATCGCGGTGCGAATGACGAAAAATTCCGCGAATTATTATTTAAACCCGTTTGTTGACCGGTCAAGTTACGCGTGTAATACGACGTACTTGCTGCGGTGTTGACGCGGTCGTCACCCGTCTGTGCGGGCGCATGTTTGTCACTTTGAAAAACGGTCGGAATCTCTCGATGGTGAGCGTGCGCGTACGTATTGTCGTGAGTGTCTACCGGAAGACGTATCGATTCGCGTCGCGATTGGTATTGGGTGAACACGTCGTGTTCGTATCCCCGCGAGTTTTGTCGATGCTGATTTAAAAGCTACGATAAACTCGCTTCCAACTTCGCTATGCGTAATTCGTATGCGATACGTTCGGTTTGATGACCGATCGATTGACGTAGCGGCTCGAGTTGCGCTACGGCGGACGAAAAAATATTTCCGGTGTTCGCGGTGTCGAGTGGGTTGGATGTCGACTGTAAACGATTACTATCAAAGTCACCCCCCAACAAACTTGCGTTAGTGGAAGGCGCAGTGTTTACCATTACTGTCAAATCGCCCCGTACCTGTCCGTCACCGACAGAAATCGTGAAAAGTACCCTCGCTGGGTCGACACCGGTTGTGCGCAAATGTTCCTCTAATCTTGTTACAATGTCCGCTTTGGACCCGGATGACGGTATCAGCCTACTCTCACACTCATGACGCAACTTCGTCAACATCAGTTGATCAATATTTTTGCTCGACATAGTGTAAAAATTAATTATAAATAATTCAAATTACAACTATTCGATACAATAAACTATTGATTGGGACTTTTTCACATAATAAAGACCAAATGGTTAGCCAATGGTCCACGGATAATATTTATCTAATACTTGTAAATTATCGTTAATTATAGTTACAGGAACATTTGCTATTTTAAGCTTACCATCTTTTTTATCATAATGTAGACCAAAAGCTTTATCATAAGTTCTACTTTGAGGTGAAGCCTTTAAAAAGTGAGTGAAATCAGATAATGCAGCGTTTCCCAAATACCGGGTCGCGACCCACTACCGGGCCATAAAAAATTTAATACCTGGTCGCAAAATTTAATGAAATTATCTTATTAAATTTGTTATTTATCATTTTCGTTTGATAATTTAAACTTTTAAGTAAAAATAAATTCATTAATACGAATAACTATTATTTACAACATAAATAATAATTATTGAGATTATCAACTAGGCTTCATGAAAAACCCGAATAGTATGACATTCGCCGTATCTATAAATACATTATAATAGTATTAAATGAATGACAAGCGTCGTTGGTTGTTACGGCACTAATCCGTTATCCGTTATCTACAAATGAATTACCGATATAGGCATATTATAGCGATGGCTAAATATTTATTTCAGTTTGAACCTTGGTGTCAAACGACGCACGTCTACGACGAGTTATTAAAATTGTAATACGTATACGCGTCTTATTTTCTCGCGTTTATTTATAATGGATAAGTGGTTAATAAAACCAAGTACCGGTTCCATAAGAAACACCAACCAAGAATCGAGTGATGTAAGTACAAGTTCTAATATTGGTTCTAATAAATGGTCGTCCGATGCGCAAAGTAATTCTCTTGCGAAAAAAAAGGGGGACTGGACTCGACAGTATTTTGAAAATTACATTCAATTTGGCTTTATCGAGGGCGATGATAACAAACCATTATGTGTAATATGTAATGCAGAACTTTCAAACGAGTCCATGAAGCCTTCGAAGTTGAAGAGGCATTTAGAATTGAAGCATCCTGAATACATAGAAAAGCCTATAGATTTTTTCATTAACAGGAGAAGACAATTAAAAAGTTCCAAAAAAAATATGACTTCAATGTTTTCACTTAGTCCTCAAACTGAAAACCTTGTATTGGCTTCTTATGAAATATCAAAATTAATTGCTGAAACGAGTTATCCACACACAATCGGTGAAAAATTAATACTTCCGGCAATGAAAATAATTTCATCTCGAATATGCGAAAAAAAACAGAAAAAAAAAACAAGTAAATTTGTTGGCGTTGTCGAATAACACGGTGAAGCGTAGAATTGTGGATATGGCAAATAACATCGAAGAAACAATAGTAGGCCACCTCAAATCATGTTATTATTTTTCTTTACAAGTTGATGAAAGTACAGACGTGTCGGATAATGCTAATCTAATGTGTTTTGTAAGATATGATCTTGGAAATACTTCTCACGAAGAGTTATTGTTTTGTAAATCGCTGCCAACAAGAACAACAGCAGAAGAATTATTTAATTTAATCAATAGATATATTATTGAGAATGGCATTGAATGAATAAATGTGTGGGATTCGTACTGGACTTTTTTCAAGAGTAAAAGCTGTAGCGCCGGAATGTGTATGGGTTCATTGTAGTATTCACAGAGAGGCATTAGCGGTCAAAAAAATGCCATTGTCTTTAACTGAAACGATGCAAGAGTGTGTAAAATTTATAAATTTTATTAAATCTCGTCCACTAAACTCGAGAATATTTTCTGCTTTGTGCAAAGAAATGGGGAGTGTTCATGAACATCTTCTTTTACACTGTGAGGTGCGATGGCTATCGAGAGGAAATGTCTTGAAAAGACTAATCGAATTGAAGGAAGAAGTTTCGGTATTCTTAGAACAAAATCCTCCAACATCTAAAGATGCAATATTTGAATTTAAAGACAGATTTCATGATGCTAATTGGTTAGTTAAGGTAGCCTACATTTGTGATGTGTTTGATTTTTTGAATAATTTAAATTTGGCACTTCAAGGTGAAAATGTGACAATATTTAAAGTGCAGGAGAAGGTGGAAGCTGCAACAAAAAAACTTAATTTGTGGTCAAGTCGCATAAAAACAGGAAATTACGAGGCTTTTACAATGCTGACAGCATTTCAAAAAGAGAATGACATAAGTTTCATGCCACACAATATATCAGCTCTTATTCAGGAATATTTGCAAGGACTGGAAACTAATCTAAAAGAATATTTTCCTCCAATTAACAGTAACAAAGAATGGATAAGAAACCCATTTTCAATCAATATTGAAACAACTTTTTCGGACTTAAATGTTGAATCATTAATTGAACTCTCGTGTGACACGGCACTCAAAGACATATATAAGGAACGGCCATTAATAGATTTTTGGTTATCTTGTCGTAAAGAGTACCCAGTTGTAGCAGAACAAGCGATAAAATTTCTAATGCCTTTTGTCACGACCTATAAGTGTGAAGCAGGATTTTAAACACTCGTGTTCCTGAAGAATAAATACAGGAATCGGTTGGAAATTGAACCGGACTTAAGAATAAAATTAACGTCCTTTCCAGCAAACTTGGAGTTCCTAGTTAAAAATAAACAGCTTCATACTTCTCACTGATAGTAGTCAACTAATATAATTAGTAACTGTATTATAATTATTACATTGTAGTTTCAAATATAAATGAACGCTTTAATTTTATTAAAAATTTTATGTAGATATTCAAATGTGTTTTATTTTGCCTTTTATTACACAATTATAAACTTAAAATATTTTGGTGGGTCACGAAGATGAAAAATATAAATTACCGGGCCAGCCCAAACAAAAGTTTGGGAAACGCTGAGATAATGCATTATCTTCTTTATTTTCATTGTTATATTCATCATTAACAATATTTTTTTGTACATTAATATTATTTTCATTTTCTATAATCATGTTTAATGATCAATTATCGGTTTAAAGGTTTCACGAAAGTAATTTTCAGAGTTTATAATACCTCTTTTCATATCTAAAACTTTACGTTTTATGTTATTTTTACATAATGTTAAATTGTTCAGTAAAACTTTTTTCTCGTACATTTTAATTAATTAACTAGTATTTAATATCAAATATTTTTTTACTCGATCATTCAAATGACTAAAATAAAAATACACTGACATTTATATATGAAATTATTTCATTTCTATAAACGTATGAAAACCACATCTATACCTTCCTTGATGCATTTCACGAGTTTTATCAATAACCATAAATCCGTAATTGTTAAGGTTCCAACATAAATGACAAATTTTTCGGAACTCTGTAAAATCCATATCTGCAGAACAATGATCATAGAATATATGATGTATATTCTTATCATCTTGCTTGAATACTACTAAAAAATTTGTGTTGTCTCTCACTAACTGTCTGTGCCAAGTAAAAAATCGAATTAGCACCAGAATGACGTCCCATACTAAAATAGTCACGAATAGGTGTCTGATTGTCACAAATAACGTAGTCAAATATAAAAATTGAATTTTTTTTAACTAAACTAGGTTTTATAACTTTATCTGCATTTGTAAATATGTAAAAATTAAAAACCTTTAATACTATTTATTATATTTTATAATAGTATATATTTTTCTTGCTCAGGTGTTTTAGAGTATAAATAAATATTTACGAATTTTAATCCACTTCTATTAGTTATAAGATTAAACATAATATTTGTTTTTCCTGATCCTGAAGGTCCAACCATTATTCCACGAATACTATCTGGTAATAATGGACCGTGTCTTGATGGCTTTTTAATAATTTGTGCATCAGCATTATCAATGCTTAATTTATCTTTTTTTCTATTAATTTCATTTTTTTTTTTTTTTATATTATAAATACTAAAGAGTTTTAAAATATAAAGCCAGTTATATATAATGCGTTCAACTCATAAGTTAAAATCTGGTAAAGGCTTCTTAAATACTCATATAAATAAGCTTCCATTCGAAGCTCATGTACCAGAGTATCAGTTTTGTGGACCTGGTACTAAATTAAAAAAGAGATTAGCCCGTGGAGACAAAGGAGTCAATCCACTAGATTCTGCTTGTCGAACACACGATATTGCTTACGAAAACAGTAATAATTTAGATATTAAACTTAAAGCCGATAAATTATTGGAAGAACAAGCTTGGGAAAGAGTTATAGCTGGAGATAGTTCTAAAAAATAAAAACTTGTTGCATACGCTGTGGTAAACGCTATGAAAGCTAAAAGAAAAATCGGTATGGGTTGCAAAAATAAAAAATATTATTAGCAGCGAAAAAAAAAAATAAAAAAAAGGGGAAAAATGGTAAGAGAATAATTTTAACTCCAAATCAGTTGGGAGGTGCATTACCACTTGCATCAATATTTGCAGGGTTGTCAGCATTAGGAAGTATAGCTTCTGGTGCATCAAGTTTATATAATGTAGTAAAAAATCATAAAAAAGGTAATGGTTTGTATTTAAATAATCCCATTGGTAAAGGCTTAAAAGTCAAAATATCAAAAAACTAATGTTACCAAACAGACCTCTCACCAATGAAGATATTATAAATTACGTTAAAAAGTTGAAAATCAATTTGGTACTCACTGGGTTAGTTATTACCGATTTAGAGATAAAATTATTTATTTTTACCCGTTTGGTGATCTTGCACCTCCGATTGAACTTCAAAATTATTTTAATGGTAAGAATATTTTGTATAAGCAGAACATACATATCATCAATCAGATCAAATTATTTATAAAACAGAAAATGTTAATTCTATAAAAGTAATGTGTAATAAAGTTAAAGGTTCATTCGATAATGGTCAACTATCACATTCAATAAATGAATTTTTCCCCCGTCAAAAGACAGGAACTAAAATAATTGAATCATCCATTAATTTAATATATTTTAAACTTAAAACAGCAATTATTAAAAAAATAAAAATTGAATTAGTTGATGATAAAAACAATCCTATTATTTCTAACGGTGAAATAACGGTTATATTACATATTAGACCTATTAAATCCTAAAACAATAAAATGGATGAATCGATTACAGTAAGTATGTCAGGTAAAATGACATCTTTATCATCAACTTATTTTCCAGCAATAAATGTACCCGAAAACTCTGAAATCGCACTATTATGTTTGCATACAAATAATATGTTTTCCAAATGTGTGTAACGTGCCTCGAGTGGTGAAACAAATAACAATTTTCATATTATTATACAGCAACGAAATTTAGATATTATACTTCCTTTCGGTTGTTACGAGATTGAAGATATTACTCAATATATTTGCAACCAAATACATGAAGATAATGAACGTATAAATAATATAGATGACACGACAAAAAGTATAATGACCCTATAGATTTTACCATGAATACTGATATCACTCGTATGAAATGTGTAATTAATTGTAATTACCCAATAGATTTTACAATTGAAAACAGTCTAGCAAGTCTGTTAAGATTTAAAAATAATATATATGGGAAAGAAGGTTTATCAAATTTTAGATCATCGAAAAATATTGATATAAACGCCGTTAATTCTATAAAAGGCTTGTGTAATGTAGCAAATGGTTCATTCGATAATGGTTCACGATCTCACTCGATATACGAGTTTTTTCCTCGTGAAAGGACAGTTGCTAAAATAGTCGAGTCGCCAGCTAATTTAATATATTATAAACTTAATACTAAAGTTCTTAATACAATAAATATTAATTTAGTCGATCAAGAAAATAATCCTATTTATAACTTTAATGAAAAAATTACAGTCGTATTACATATAAGACGTTGTAAATCTTAAAATATGGGGTTATTATTTTATAATATAAAGCAGTTACAATCGATTAAACCGATAAGTCATTCAACAGAGTTACGACCAAAAGTAACTAAAAAAAAAGCTGAAAATATAAAATTAACTCTTAAAAACAAAATAATATTAAAAAGTTAGGATTCCAAATCAGACAAAATGCCTGAAAGCGATATTTTAGATATTGATTCAAATTATACTATAGATTCTAAAACAAGCAAAGTCGAATATCATTCATATATTCCGTATAATAACTCGTTTAAACCAAACGATGAAATACGAATTGGGGTCCAACAAACGGATGTATATCCTTAGCTACATGAAAGTTTCCTATATATCGATGGAAAAATAGAAAATCCAGCAACAATAACATTGTCAAATAATGGATTATCGTTTCTTTTCGATCAGGTTTGATTAGAAATTAATGGTATAGAAGTTGATAGAACACGTGTTCTCGGAATACGTAGCTCATTCCCGAGTAGCATTTTGAGTGCAGACAATGTGTAAAATACATATACTCGATGGTTCAAAGTACGGTACAAAACAAGTTCAGAGCACCGTGTTTTTCGAAAAATGAATACCGATTTTTTACATGGGTTTAACCGTGCCTTTAAAGTGCTTAGGTTCAGTTTAAAAACCGTATTTACCGTTCAAACTAGGCATAAATAAAATGGTGGTTTTACAGTACTTTTGTCGGTTAAATATCCGTAGATTCATTCCATTTTTAACCGTTTGATTTAGGTTTATTTGTTAGTTGAATAACAGTGTTTTTGTTAATTTGTTTACCGTGCAATTCGTGTACATTCGTTGGTTAAATAAATGTTTTATGATGCAAGTTCTTACCGAGCAATATGTGTACATATTCTATTTAAATAACCGTCCGTTTTTTTTTTTTGTTTTATAAAAATAAAAATTATAGTTGTATGTATATAATACACGATTGATACATAATACATTTTTAAAAACTTGGTTTTATTTAAATATACAAAAGTGAAAAATCATGTACGAAAATTACTAAATAACATTGTTCTTTATAAATGTAGTAAAAATAAAAAAAAAAATAAAAATTGTAATAGGTACATCTGAATATAATGAGATATAATTAACAAAATAACATTGGAAAAAAATTAAATACTTCGCCTTCATAATTTAGCCTTTTAAGGCATAACTAACAAATTAACATTGTTTATATTACGTATACATAATATATTTTCAAAAACTTAGTTTTATTTAAACATATATAAAAGTAAAAAATTAAAGGTAACTTACCAAGTATTATTGTACTTATATAAGTGTAGTAAAAATTGTAATTTGTACATCAGTATATAATTAGATATTATATTTAACAAATTAACATTTTTTTATATTAATAAAATTTTTAAATATTGTACACAAGTGTAGCAAAATTAAATTAAATCATAGATTTATTATAGGTGTTTTTGGAGCATGTCGTAGGTAATTGTCAAGAACAGACATAAACTTTTGTTCATCAGCTGGATGGATTCTTAACCCAGACAATGATTCTAAAAATTAAATGTATAGTAATAATATTTTTAAACAATGGCATTTCAATACATTAGTACTTACCATAAATAACAGAGAATAATTGTAGATAATGACATTACCCACATTGTGTTTTCAGTATTATTTCCAAATTTATACATTATGATTATGTATCAGTCCGGTCCGGTCCGGTCCGGTCCTGGTCTTTGTTAAAATTTATCGGTCCAGTCCGGTCTGGATTTTTTTTTATTTTATCGGTCTGGTCCGGTCCTGGTCTTTGTTAAAATGTATAGGTTCAGTCCGGTCTATAATAAAACGGACCGTGCAGAGCTCTACCGTATACTGTGGAAATTGTCTGGTAAAACTGATAAAAGGGTATATAATATACAATATAAATGGTTATAAAGTTATAGCTTATAATTATTATATTTATAATATATTATTGTATTATTATTCACAACACTAACTAATTTTTTATAAATGAATAGGTACTTAATAGATAATATTATTAATTAATAATATATTGTGGTTTATACTTACATTTTACCAAAAATAATATGGATGATGTTTGATTAATTATGATAGAATTGAAAAATCGTAAACTGCCGTTAGAAACAAATGAAACGAAATAACAATTAACACAAAACGCTGTTGTTTACATGCATACGGTAACTGGCAACTGCAGGTCTGCAATGTCACAACATTTGTAACATACGTTAATGTATTGATTACTAAATATATTAATACTCCTCGCGCGATAAGAAAATATAAGAACGTGACCGAGCGGCAATCAGCACCCGTTTCCCGCGACTATATAGTTTATGCCGTTAATGATTGGGTCTCCAAAAATAGATTCGTCGTTATACAGCGCTATAACCGTGATTGCACGGTTAAGATAACTAAGTATGTATAATATTTATTATAAGCAATGGTTTTCGTACATTTTGTCTGAAATGTAGTTATTTATATTTTGTTCTCATTATTTGAACTGACTATGTATATACTGTGTGATCACGATTCAAGGCAACACTAAATATCTCAGGTGGATTATCTTGTATTGAAGTGAATATTTTAGAGGGCTAATTATCACATATTAAATTATTATTTATAAACATATAAAGTAAATTAAATATTTATTTGGCATTTACTTTATTATATACAGTGGTTATAAATAGAAATTATATTAAACACGAATTATGCTTATATTCAAATTTTGACTTATTCTAATTTGGTAAATTTTATAAATAGAAAAAAACTTTTAAGACAAAACATGTTTTAAAAAAAATAATCTATCTGAATATGTAGAAAAAAAATAGTGTTTCCATTTAAAAAAATTTAAGTTGTACTGCGCACACCATAAGTGTTAAAAATTTGAAAATCATGAATAAATGTGTATTTATAGCCCTCTAAAATATTCACTTCAATACAAGATAATCCACTTGAGATATTTAGTGTCACCTTGAATCGTGATCACACTATATACCTAGTATAATATGTAAATTATAATATAATATTGAGTTTAAAACCTTCACCAAAAAATGCGGACTGAAATGTTCAGTCTATGTACCACCGATTATGATCCATTAAATAATTTTAAATTAAAAAATTGCACAGAAACATTTTGACTGAACTGTTCAGTGTCTAAAACACCGACCATGAACCATCAAATAATTTTGAGTTCTTAAACTGCACCGAAAAATTTTGACTGAACTTTTCAGTGTCTAAAACACCGACCATGAACCATCAAATAATTTTGAGTTAAAAAACTGCACCGAAAAATTTTGACTGAACTGTTCAGTGTCTAAAACACCGACCATGAACCATCAAATAATTTTGAGTTAAAAATCTAAACCGAAAAATGTTGACTGAACTGTTCAGTGTCTAAAACACCGACCATGAACCATCAAATAATTTTGAGTTCTTAAACTGCACCGAAAAATTTTGACTGAACTGTTCAGTGTCTAAAACACCGACCATGAACCATCAAATAATTTTGAGTTAAAAATCTAAACCGAAAAATGTTGACTGATATGTTCAGTGTCTGAAACACCGACCATGAACTATCAAATAATTTTGAGTTTAAAAACTACACCGAAACACTTTAATTGAACCCTAATGGTTCAATAGCACAGTTCACATTCTGTGCATTAACAGTATAAAATACATTGTAATGAAAAACCGACTCTGAACGTCAAAAATGCTACTCGGGTTAAAAGGATATTTAACATGTACGTCAAATAATTATTATTGTTATCAGAATGCAGGATGGAATTTAAACAGTAAGAGTATACTCAATGAAAAAGGAGAATTCAGTGTTTGTATACCATTAAAATACTGGTTAGGATTTTTTGAAGATTTTAAAAAAATATTGGTAAATTCTCGAATAGAATTAATTTTAACAAGAAGTAATACTGATTTAAATAGCTTAATGAGTAAAAACGAAAACGCAACTACAGCTACAGGTACCGTCATACTTAATAAAGTAATTTGGAAAATTCCACACATTAGTGTAGATGATTCTGAACGACTTAAATTATTAAAAATTATTGAGAAAGGAAAAAGTCTATTTATCCCATTCAGATCGTATGAAACCTATGAATATCCAGAACTCGGAAAATCTAGAAATATAGTTTGGAATTTAAAAACAGCATTAAAATTAGAAATACCGCGATATGTTGTGATAGGTTTACAAAAGAATTTAAAAAATAATATTGTTAAAGATGCAAGTCTTTTTGAACATTGTAAATTAACTAATATAAAAGTTATTCCACACTCTGTTATTTATCCGTACGATAATTTAAATTTAGATTTTACTAAAAAAAATTATGCCGTATTATATAATATGTATACATGGTTTCAAGAATCGTATTATGGGAAAGAAGAAGGTAAACCGATATTAATTCCAGTTGATTTTGAGGCTAAAGCACCGATTGTTGTGATAGATACTTCCAAACAGAACGATACAGGAACATCTTCGACTATTGACGTTAGTATAGAAATTGAAGCTATGGAAAATCTAGAGGGCGTGAGTGCTTACTGTCTTTTAATTCAAGATCGTATTATAGAATATGTACCTCTTAGCAGAGAAGTCAAGAAACTTGTATAAATTATTTGAATAATATTGTAAAAAGTATTGTACTGTAATAAAAATTGTATTGACATTATAAGAAATAAAATATTTGTGTATTTCAAAAAAAAAATAAGTTGTTTTTAATTTTTATTTTATAAATAATTTATAAAATAATGGACTCAGAAAATACATTGGGTTTTTCAATGGACTCAGAACATACATTGAGTTTTTCGATGGACTCAGAACATACATTGGGTTTTTCGATGGACTCAGAACATACAAATACATACTACTGACCAGAATTAAAAAAGCAAGGATATCCAAATCAAAATTCAAGGCAAAGTTGATTGTATTTTTTGATATTAACGGTATCGTAATGAGTGAATGGGTTTGTAACAATTGTTACATAATTATATATAATATGTATTATATATGTGTATGTGTATATATGTATATGTATATATATATATATATATATATATTAGGGTGGTCCTTATTTATAAGGTCAGAATATTTTCTTTAATTTTCTCAAGTCAGGACCCTCCCATTTTGTTTGATATCATACAAAAATAATTTATGTTAAATTTGGTGATGATAACTCACCCCCTTCCCGTGCCTCAAGAGGGTTCAAAATCGTTAAATGGGGTAGTTTTACGGTTTTTTGTATTTTACTCTAAAACAGTTACAGTTATGAAAAATTTACAAAAGAGCTTTATTAAAGAACATACAATTCTCTATAGGTAACCATATTACAAAATTTTACCAAAATCTATTTTTTTCTCTGAAAATAAAGAAAAACTAAATAATTTAATTAATAAGTAAAAATATTGGAAGTACGATTTTTAAAAATATATTATGAACGGTTGAAGATACGATCAAATGTTTATTATATTAAAAATAATGTGAAATTTCCGTCATCGTTATCGAAAGTAGATAAAACTCGGATGGCAAGATAAACAATAAAAGTTATGAATTATACAGATGAACAGTACATATAATACGAGTATTTATTGAAAAATATTTTATATTTTAGTTGTTGTATTTAACTTGAATGTTTCGCATTTTAATAATTTTATAGTGATTATTTAAAGTTATAATTTATGCGTAACTGTTTCAAAATTTATTTTACAAAATGCCCAGACAACAAATTTATTTAATTGGATCCATGAATAATCAAATTACTGGTTCTAAATTGCCTTCCAAGAGGGACTGTTTATCTGTTTTATTTTATAATATGCGTTTAGTAAAACTAAATTTACATGATAGTTCACGCTTGGTTATTGATGAATGTTCAATTTTTTGGAAGAAAGCTCGGATTCCAACTCATGATAATTCAGATTGCATTAAGAAATTGAAAAAATTATATGAAGAATGGAGAAAATTAGACAAAAATAAAACACGAACAACAGAATTACAAAAAACGCATGAAAACAAATTCGAAGAACAATTAGACAATTTATTTGATATATCCCATGCCAATGCCTTAAATTTAATTAAGATAGAAGAAGATAAGCAATTTTTATTTAGACAACGAGAGAAAGGTCGTCCTGGTTGTATGCTTGGTACGGATATGAAATTAGCGGGTATTGAAAAACGTAAAGCAACTCTTAAAGAAAATGAAGATAAACGAAAAAAACGAAGAGAAATGGAAACCTTGAAATTCACCCGTAAGTTATTAAATATAGAAAATTAAATTGTGTACATATTTTCTTAATTTTTATTAGTATTAAAATTAATTTTTAATAATAATTTTTTAGAAAGAATTCGACTTCATAGTTCATCTAGTTCTGAAGATCAAGATAATACACTTTCAGATGAAGTTTTAAATGAAACTCCTGGTTGCTCAATACCAATACCTAGTTCTTCAAAACCAATGCGGGCTAAAAAAAATATTATGACATCTCGCTTATCAGCAGCTCTAGATAAATGCAAAATTAGTGATCGGGATGCAGTGCATTTATTGACAGCTGCAGCTGAAAGTTTCCAGGTAAATTGTTTGGAATTTACATTAAATAGGTCAACTATTAAACGAGCCCGTGAACATTTTCGTAAGCAGTCATCTGAAGCTATTAAATCAGCATTTATTGATCAAAATTTAAATTATGTAATTGTACACTGGGATTCTAAACTATTGCCTGATATATTAAGTAAAGAAAATGTAGATAGACTTCCTGTAATTGTATCGGCTTTGAATGTAGAAAAACTTTTAGGGGTTCCTGCTTTAACTTCAGGTACTGGAGAAAACATATCTTCAGCGGTGTACAATTTATTATTAGATTGGGATTTGGTGGATAAAGTTCAGGCGTTTGTGTTTGATACCACAGCAAGTAATAGTGGTCGTCTTAATGGGGCATGTGTTCTTTTAGAACAATTATTAAACCGTAATATTATGTTTTTCGCATGTCGTCATCATATATTTGAGATAGTTTTGCAAGCTGTGTTTGCTCATATGAAGATTACTATTACGAATGGCCCCGACATACCTTTATTTAAACGGTTTAAAAATTACTGGAAAAATATAGATTTAAACAATTTTAAAATATATTCTAATTTTCAAAATTCGCATACAAATTTGAAAGACGTTGCAAATGATATATCTTTATTTTGTATACAAAGATTAAACGATAATTTCCCGAGAGATGACTACAGAGAATTTCTTGAGCTGGTTTTAATATTTCTAGGAGGTTCACCTCCTCGTGGAATTAAATTTCGACAACCAGGTGCTTATCACTTGGCACGATGGCTGGCGAAAGCCATTTATTGTATTAAAATTTTATTATTTAGTGATCAATTTAAAATTACTACAAGAGAACAAAACTCTCTTGAAGAAGTTTGTTGTTTTATAGTGAAATGTTATATTCAAGAGTGGATCACTGCACCAAATCCAGTTACAGCACCCTTGAATGATTTGTTGTTTTTAAAAAAACTTAAGAACTACAACGGTAAATTAGGAGAAGTCGCTATAAGAAAATTTATTAATCATTTATGGTATTTGAACGAGGAATGTGCCGTGTTTTCTATATTTGACGATCGTGTTAATAACGAAACTAAAAAACGTATGGCAAACTACATTTTAGAAGGGAAAGAAAAATATAATTATGACATTGAGGAAGAAAATGAAGAATCGAAAAAAAAATTAAATTTAAAATTTGATGACTTAACTCATTTTTTAAATAAAGATCATCCATTTGATTTATTAACTAATAAATCTTGGAAACTATTTGCACGATTTCAAATTTCTGATATATTTTTACGAGCAGACCCAAGTACATGGGAAGATATTGAAGAGTATAAACAAGCTAAAGAAATTATATCATCATTAAAAATTGTTAACGATACAGCAGAAAGGGGTGTTAAGTTGATGGAGGAATATAATCAAAAGTTTTCCAAAAATGAAGAACAGAAACAATTTATTTTACAAGTAAAATATAAAAAATCAATTGAATCTTTAATCAAAAATGACTAATAATTAAATATATTTTTCAGGTTACTCAAGAATATCGCAAAACATTTTCCGGCTGCAGTCGTGAAGTTTTAAAAAAAAAATTTGAATATTAATTTTATTAATTATAATTTATATAATGTTCATTTAATTAACATGAACGTTGATTCGATAATATTTTTACTCACAACATTATTTGTAGAAAATTCAATTTTATTAAATTAGTATATCAAACATTTTTTTCATATCTTCAACCGTTCATAATATATTTTTAAAAATCGTACCTCCAATGTTTTTACTTATAAATTAAATTATTTAGTTTTTCTTTATTTTCAGAGAAAACAATAGATTTTGGTAAAATTTTGTTATATGGTTATTTATAGAAAACATTATGTTCTTTAATAAAGCTCTTTTGTAAATTTTTCATAACTGTAACTGTTTTAGAGTAAAATACAAAAAACCGTAAAACTACCCCATTTAACCATTTTGAACCCTCTTGAGGCACGGGAAGGGGGTGAGTTATCATCACCAAATTTAACATAAATTATTTTTATATGTAATAAAACAAAATGGGAGGGTCCTAGCATCAAATTTTTACAGTTGAAATTTTAGGACCACCCTAATATATATATATATATATGTATATATATATATATATATATATATATATATATATATATATATATATATATATATATATATATATATATATATGTATTACTATTATATACATTTGTATTATATATATTGCTAAGTGGACATTATGAGCTAACTGGGTCATAAATCACATATGTATAATATTGTAAATCCGATGACTAAAGCCGAATATGTAAGACACAGTTAGTTCGGCCACGACGTCCATCCGAGATAGCCGAACTCCGTAAGTCCATTCTTATAAGGTATTTTACGTATTAAACTATTAATAATTATCTGAACCAATCTACATTTATTTGTAATATTAAGATCCTGACTTTCTGCTCCCAAAGCTACGGTTAAATATATTCAAAGGGACCAGAAAACCCTCCCTGAATATCATATATCTAACTGGTCACCCCCGACCACGTTACATATTGGTGGAGGCGCCGTAACTTTTTGGAATACAAATATTTGAGTTTGGTTCAGATTTTTACTTAAAATTAGTTGTTAAGTTATTTTAGGTATGTGTGGTTTTAATAAAAATATATGAGAGTTAATTGAGGAAAATTTATGAGATTTATATATTGAAGATAATAGAGTAGGGAAATCAAAGAGTAAAAGTGTAGTCTAATTGTGAATTTATTAAGTTGGTATATTGAGAATTTATGAGTTTAATGTATTGAAGATAATAGTGTAGGGAAATCAAAGTGTAAAAGTGTAGTCTTATTGTGAATTTATTAAGGTGTTATATCGATAATTTATGAATTTTTATGTATTTAAGGTAATAGAGTAGGGAAATCAAAGAGTAAAAGTGTAGTCTAATTGTGAATTTATTAAATTGGTATATCGAGAATTTATGAATTTTTATGTATTGATGATAATAGAGTAGGGAAATCAAAGAGTAAAAGTGTAGTCTAATTGTGAATTTATTAAATTGGTATATTGAGAATTTATGAGTTTAATGTATTGAAGATAATAGTGTAGGGAAATCAAAGAGTAAAAGTGTAGTCTAATTGTGAATTTATTAAGTTGGTATATTGAGAATTTATGAGTTTAATTTATTGAAGATAATAGTGTAGGGAAATCAAAGTGTAAAAGTGTAGTCTTTTTGTGAATTTATTAAGGTGTTATATCGATAATTTATGAATTTTTATGTATTTAAGATAATAGAGTAGGGAAATCAAAGAGTAATAGTGTAGTCTTATCGTGAATGTATAATATTAGTATATTAAGAGTTTATGATATTTATGTAATAAAGATAATAGTGTAGGGAAATTAAAAGAGTAAAAGTGTAGCCATATTGTGAATTTCTAACCATTTTATTTAAATTAAATAAAAGATTATTGAGATTTATGAATTTAATTTATTACATTTATATAATTATTGTATTGATAACTAAGGGTAGTATAATTAGTAATAGGGTAGTATAATTTTTTCTCTTCGAGTACAGAACATTTAGACTCCACAATATTATTATTAAATATTTTATAACATTAATTTATAAAGAAGTTGTTATTTTTAATTCATTTTTTTTTTTTTTTTGTCCCCTACATCATGCAACCAGTTTTGCAATGTCAGATTTTTATTTAATATTAATAAGTGGAAACATCTATTATTATGAAATTAGAACAACGGAAACAATAACGTAAACAAACACGCGTAACGCTTATAAAAAAATACATACTAAACAAATAAATAATATTGTAAACAATACAAACTAAATCAACTAATATTTACAATAATAATAAGTTAGCACATTCATGTTATTGATACTTAAGTGAATATTAAATATATCTCAATACACTTTTATAATAATTCTCCCCTAATTCTTTACGCAAATTATAATTATTATCTGTAGTGACAAAAAACAGATACAATTACTCTTACAGCAAATTTATATTAACATTACAGTTCGTTATTTTTATTATTTTACAATATGTGGAATTTTACTTTAAAATATCGTGTATTTTATTCACATACACTTGGTTAAACATAAACGGACAATAGGAATTCAACCTAGAGGACAGAAAAATAAATAATGGACCGGGATTATACTATGAACTAATGTTTTATAATTTTTTACTAATATTTAAGACTAGTTTAAACAAAAATATAAAGGCTGAATGATGATACACATACACTCCACGAAGGTCAACCGAAATTCTTACGACTTATATCGATGGCTGGCGATCGACTTCCCGGGAAATCATTGACATTCGATGATCAAAAGAGGGAAAGACATCACCAACCAGAGAGAAAACAACGACAAATTACCGAACGATACCATTTAAGATGGTCCAACATCGTTAAATATCAGACAACAAGGATGATGATTATGACATTTAACCATAGCACGTAGGGAAACGGGAAAATAAAGATAGGCAATCAATAATATTGGTTGTACTTTAAATATAAAAAAATATATAAATAAAAACAAAAATATAAAATACAAATATGACTCTGGCGCGGTAGAAATACTCGCAAGCATAAGTATATCATAATTTTTTTTTTTTTAAAAATATAATGTATAATGTATAAATCATGTTCTACATACCATTGTCCAAACATTTATTGTAATCATTCTAAGTATTCTATATATATATATATATATATATGTATATGTATGTGTATGTGTATGTATATGTATGTATATGTATGTATATATATATATGTATATATATGTATATGTATATATATGTATAATGTCGAACAAATTCAATGTTGATTTTTGTAAAAAATAAAAGTAGGATTTTTTTTTTGTGTTTGTTTAATTTAAAAAAAAATTGTTAAAATATGTTAAAATATGTTAATTTTTTTTCTCTCTCTTTCTTTCTTACTTTATTAGTTTAAAATAAAAATTATATTAAAATTAAGAGTAGATGAATGTAAATTCAAAAAAGGAAGGGGGTAATGTAACAATTGTTACATAATTATATATAATATGTATTATATATGTGTATGTGTATATATATATATATGTATTACTATTATATACATTTGTATTATATATATTGCTAAGTGGACATTATGAGCTAACTGGGTCATATATCACATATGTATAATATTGTAAATCCGATGACTAAAGCCGAATATGTAAGACACAGTTAGTTCGGCCACGACGTCCATCCGAGATAGCCGAACTCCGTAAGTCCATTCTTATAAGGTATTTTACGTATTAAACTATTAATAATTATCTGAACCAATCTATATTTATTTGTAATATTAAGATCCTGACTTTCTGCTCCCAAAGCTACGGTTAAATATATTCAAAGGGACCAGAAAACCCTCCCTGAATATCATATATCTAACTGGTCACCCCCGACCACGTTACAGGTTCCAGAGAGTCTGACTGTCAACTAGACTTACTATTTGTTAGTTTTGGCAACACTGCGAGATACTGTTATAACTATTATATTATTTATATTATTTATGTACTTTAATAAAAAAACAGTAAAAATGAAAATATTAAAAACTATTGTATTTTTTTTTATATTTTCGATTAAAAAAAACTCACCTAAATGAAAATAATACTCACTTTTTACTAAAATTTTAAAACATAAAACATCATTATACAGAGTGTTTTACGATGAACTGACAAATTCAATAACGTTTGTTCTATTTAACATTTTCAACATTTTTTTTTTCTAATCGTCAATTTTTGTCTGCGCTACATTCAAAATATTTTTCAATTTTTCTTCTAACATTTATGCAAAGTTAAAAAATTAAAATTTTTTCTATTTAATTTAAAAAAAAATCAAGATAGCTATTTTGTAAATCAGATTTTTAGAAAAATGTTGGCGTCAAAAGCTTTTACTTAGGTCACGTCAATAATTTTTAGACAATTTTTAAAGTTTGTTTAAATTCTAATTTATTTCTTGTTTATCAGTGTTAAGGCGATTATCGTTATCAGGAATAATCAAAAATTATGATACTAACGTAATATAATAATATGAATGGTTATAAATAGAACAAATTATTTTTTGGGAAAAAATAATTCTAAATCGATAATCGCTATAACACTGATAAACAAGAAATAAATTAGAATTTAAAGAAACTTTAAAATTTTTTTAAAAATTATTGACTTAACCTTAGTAAAAGCTTTTGACGCCAACATTTGATGATTTTTTAATTTTGTATACATGATAGAAAAAAAAATTGAAAAATATTTTGAATGTAGCGCAGACGACAATTGACAATTAGAAGAAAAAAAAAGTTGAAAATGTTCAATAGAACAAAAGTTATTGCACTTGTCAGTTCATCGTGAAACACCCTGTATTGTAGACCAGTGGCGCGAACAAACAACTTAAAATGCATTGTTTCATTAAAATTCAAAAAAAGGCATCCATGCGTGTATCGTCATATGACAACAACGGTCGTGTGTCAACGGACGTCGTTGGTTACGTACAGTAGACGCATAGTAGGGGAACATCTGACCGCCGACGACTACGTTTCTTATTTTGAACAGAGTATATAAACCAACAAATAATATTTTTAGATTTTTTGGTTACAGTAGGAGTTATTTATGAGAATCTCATATTACATTGAGAAGATTTGCTATATTCTTAGCAAATGTATACATTAACACGGAACCAATTAGCCTGGACCATGGCCCAGTTGGCCCAGGCCGTATTTCCGACTATTTTAATAATTCAATAATAATAATATTATATTATAACATGTTATAAAATTTTATAAGAATAAAAAAAAAATAATAATAAAAAAAATATTGTAATTGTAGCTTATGATATGATTATGTAGTATTATTGTAAACATATATATTCAGAGTGTTAATGTAATGTTACTAATGTAAACATATATGTGTATACAGGGTGATTCACCAAGCGTAAAACACTCATTATCTCAAAAACTATTCACTTTTTCCAATTTTTTTTTTTTCAAAATTTTAGATCTAAGCTGTTCTTGAGTTATATAATCGTTTAATATTTTTTACCCTTATATTAATCGGTAAACTACTATCAACTTTTGTTTTTCAAATGGCAACACATACTAAAAATGTCATAATTTAGTAAGGCTTTTTTTCTTATGGATTATTACGTTTAAATTTTCATTTTTTGTTAATTCGTTGACGAGATAGAGCTTCTTAAAGTTGGGTGGTTTTGGGAGGTATTTGTATTAAAATGTGTAAAATTAGTCAGTTCACCAAGCCGCAGCAATACTTATCGCTTATAAAGACCAGAAGTCATAAATAAAATGAAAACCGTTCGACCCCAAGATATAATGGAGAATAATGATTATCAGTTTACATACTTCTGACAATAACTTTTATTAATACACATATAAGTTTTTATTTTATTGGACTGTCACGTCTTATCATATGTTATCCCCACTACATGCATACATCATATAGCTGATTAACTGTCGCTTCTATTGTTAGTTATGATGATAACAAGCCTGTGGTAAGAACTCAGTTGTAGTATTGTATTGCCGTTAGGTACGAACCACGGTCTTAATAGAAAGGTCTTTTAAGACCGTGGTAGGAACTATGAATTTCATAATTTTCTATTTCAAATGTCTTTGTTGGTTATGGTATTGCGTGATACTACTCGTTAATATTATTATGAATTATGAACACTAACAGAGAATAATTCCTAGTTTCTTGTTTAAACAATGTTTTAAATAATTAACTTAAATTCAAGCCTATTAATCTAAAAATTAAAATTCGTTTGACTCGCTCGATGAAATTAATACAGAAATCTAGAAACAGAACTATTCTAAACGGCTTCATTCACCATTTCTTATTTCCGCAGAAAAAACTTCTCTTCCATGGTGGCATTAAGAACTAAATACACAAATCGTTTGTTATCATTAGAAAATAATTTACTTTTATGTGTTTCCAATGTTGGTTCACGATTAATAAAGCTTTTGAATACAAACCAATCACAAGCACTACATTAATTTATACATTTACTTTTATATTCATAATTTATAGTACATTTATACTAGAGCTCGCGATTTTGACCGAGTATTAACCAACACGTGTACACGGGTGCCGTGTACACGTATCTTAAATGTATTAATAACCGTGTAATTAAAATCCGGGTACACGTGTAATTATTCGAGAGTCCGTGTATCTTAAATACACGTGTATTTAAATTTTGTATTAAATAATATTGTTATATTTAAAACTTATCGGCTGCAAGTATAAATTCCATGGTTTTTCTATCTATATCTTAACAATAACATATAGCTAAACGGTAAATCTAAAAACCCATATTTGTTATGAGTTACGTAATGGCCGTAATCTGTAATAACCTTATAAGTGTATAAAATATATATATATATATATTATACTATTAGTATATGTTGTATTAGAAGATAACTTTAAATGCGTTTAAACTTTAAAGTTTATCGTTGTCTCATTAGTCATTACTGTGACTTAGTGTTTGTCTCGTTCAATTTTGTTATCATAAATATTGCGTAATTTAAGCCTAAATAAAGTTTTGATTGTCATTTACAAAAAAAAAAGTTTCGCATTTCCTTTCAACGCGACGTTTATTTTACATTATTTTAAAAATCGTGTTCTTTTCTATTTTCTATTTTATATACTAATTAAAACAAGATAATTAAAATGAATAGTAATCGCAAAAGTTGGGTATGGCAGTATGCTAATCGGGTAGAAAACAAAGCATATTGCAATTTATGTTCTGAAAATGAAAATAATGAGTTCTGTTGTAATGGTGGATCCACAGGGTCTTTAGGAAGACACTTAGCAACAATTCATAATATACAGCCGTTATCCAATAATTCTAAATCAAAAAGGTATGTACAAACTTAGTTTAAAATTTAATTTTTTTTATTAGTGTTTGGAATTCTAAATATTGAAAACATCATGAATATTTGCAAATTTGATATAAACATTTTTACGCGTTTCTAAAATTTTAATTTTCACGAAATCGAAAATCTACGCGTAACTCACTTTTTTTTTTAATCTAACTATAGAGATGCTAGTCGTCATGAAATCAATAATCCTGAAATGTTCTGTGCTTCAACATCCACCTCGACTCAAAGCACTTCTGAATCACAAGTTACTGATAACAATCATTGTCAACCTAGAAAACGTCGTCGGACTTATGCCAATAGAAAAAACGATGACTTTTGTTATTCCGAAGAAACGGAACTTATACATCAGGCACTAGCTAAAATGATAGCCATGAATCAAATGCCTATATCATTTTGCTCAAGTGTTGGGTTTGAACAATTTATGAACATAGTGAAACCTAACTATAAAATATGCAAAGAAGAAGCAATTAAAAAAAGATTAAAATCATTGAAATTATCAATTCAAGATATTATACAGAGAGATTTAAAAAGTGCTAACAATATAGCTTGTACGTCTGACTGTTGGTCATCATTATCACAGGATAGTTATATTACGGTTATTGCACATATGAGTGGTGTCCAAAGTCTTATACGCTTACAACTCATAAAATGGAAGAGTCTTATACGGCTTCAAATCTTGCATATCAATTGGAAAATACTTTTGAAAAATGGGAAATTGACCAAAAAGTAATTACAGTCGTTACTGATAATGCAAAAAATGTATTAAACGCTGTACAAATGATATCTAATGTCTCGGAAACAAATGATTTGACATGTGCAGCTCATACCGTACAACTTGCAGTAAAATACGGATTACAGCAAGATAATATTAATTTATTAATAACACAATGTAGTAAGATAGTAAGCCATTTTAAACATTCAAATTTAGCTAAACACGCATTAAAAAATAAACAAACCCAACTTGGACTAACTGAACATACATTAATACAAAGTTGTGCAACTAGGCGGAATTCTTTATACTTGATGTTGAATAGCCTTTACACAAATAGATGTGCAATATCAAATGTTTTAGCTGACCGTACAGTTACAAAATCGGCCATGGCAAAAAAATTTGAAATAGTAGAAGGTGATTGGATGAATATCGAAACGTTGGTTACTTTACTGAAACCATTACAAATAATTACGACTGTAGTTTCGAGTGAAAAACATTCACCAGTATCGATGGTTAGACCTCTTATATTCAAACTAATTGAAAAACATTTAAAAATAAAAGAAAATGATGATGGAATTAGCTTAACATTTAAACAAACTGTAATTGAACAACTTACTGAACGTTTTAAATTAAATGAACGCGTAATATCACCAAGTGTCATATCTGTAAGACACATTGCCCCATTTTTATTAATGTTTTATGTAAACTGTATTATTATTTATTACTTAAAAAACTTTATTTATTAAAATCAGATTAAAAATGTATAAAACAATCATATAGACCGGTAATGGAATTTTTTTTCGTAATTTTGCATGATAAATTATTTCTACAATCCACTATTTGGAAGTATTTACATTGAAAAGTAATGAAAATTTCTCCCAAGATATTGTCCGCTGTTAGAAGGTATCCGTCAAGGTAGGTTTTACTGTAATTATATTGTGTACAAATATTAATGCAAACACACGAATACACGGACTGAAGCAAATACACGGGTACACGGATTTCAATATTCATTTACCCGTGTATTTTATTTACACGGACTTTAACACCGTTTTGTAAAAAACACGGGTATCCATGTTTTTAAATACACGTGAAATAGGGACCTCTAATTTATACTATACTATAAACTAACTTTTTTTGTTTTTACCATTGTGATTATGAATTTTATTTTTATTTTTAATATAAATAAAAATTTGTTTTTATACATCAGTGTTAATATATAGACCGTATAAATATGGTCTAAATTGTTTTACACCGAAAATAATGGCTAAGCATTCTAACTCTGTTGTACTATAATTGTTTTCACTTTTATTCAAAGTTCGTGAAGCATAAGCTATAGGTAAATCTTTTCCTATTTCCCCTTGCGATAATATTGCCCCTAATGCTTTATTACTTGCATCAGTTGTTAAAATAAATGGTTTCGTAAAATCTGGATATTTTAAAATTGGTTCAGAACATAATGCTTGTTTTAATGAATCAAAAGATTTTTGACATTCTTCTGTCCACTCGAATTTAACATCTTTTTTCAAAAGATTTGTAATTGGTTTTGCCTTAGCACTATATGATTCGATAAATTTTCTATAATAACCTGATAATCCTAAAAATGATTTTATCTGTTTTACGTTAGTTGGTTTTGGAAAATTTAGAACAGCTTTTACTTTCTTTTCGTCTGGTTTTATTCCATGTTCAGATATTACATGTCCTAAATATACGCATTCACGTGTTAAAAATTCGCATTTATCTGGTTGTATTTTTAAGTTATGTTCTTTTAATCTTTCGAATACTTCTTTTAATATATTATTATGATCGCGTAAATTTTTACCGTATACAATTATATCATCTAAATATACTAAACATTTTATTCCTATTATGCCTGCTAATACGTTGTTCATTAATCTTTGAAAAGTCGCGGGTGAAGTTCTCATACCGTTTGCTTCATTGATACCAGGCCAAGTTAGCAAGTCAAAAGAAACAGGATACCAAATAGTACAACCCGAGATGATTTTAAGCAAATTGGAGGACCCAACATTAAGAGACGGTGCAGAATATTCCCAATGGAATGCAAAGCTCCCCCCAATATCATGGCTTGATTGTTTAGAAATGGAGTCCGACAAGGATCACGACATGATTAGTGAATTTTTCGAACGAGTAGACTTAGGGGATGACTGCCCAGAGCCATGGAGAGTGATGAAGGACCACTGGAACTTCGTAGAAGAGCCAAGCACTTTTAAATTGCTTACCAAGAAAGATAGGTCCAACCCGCGATTCCGAAGTGTCATGGAGCTTTTGGGAATAGGGAAAAAGCTAACAGTCTTGAATATTGAAAACGAAGATACCGCTCAAAAAGATTTCAAAGGGCCACCCAAAACAAAGTTACATCCGTGTTTCTCTCATGTACTTAAAGATCAAACATTAGCAATTTATATGAAAGGATTAAAAGAACCAATACGTACTATAGTAAAATCGCGTAATCCAAAAACTTTAGAACACGCTAAACAAATCGCGAGATCCGAAGAATTACAAATTAATTCCGATAAAGAAGCTCTTAATACATTAAATAAAAATAAAGACGATGCTAGGGTAATTCATGAGGCACTTAAAAATCAAACACACAAAGAAATACATTCAAACTTAATATACATAACTTTAATATTGGGAGTATTATCAATAATCTTAATAATAATCGTGTATGTCACAATAAAATATAAAATAGAATGCCATAAAAATAAACATGATGATGAGGAACCAAAAGTATATCAATTATCTAGAAGAGATCTAGAAAACTATGAACTAGATACAATAAGAGAAAGAGAGGAATTAGAAGTGAGAAAAGAGGAGGTATATCCACATTTAACTCATAGTCACATGATGAGATAATTAAACATTATTAATTAAAAAAATATTTTAACGTTAGAATTGAGTAAATCATATTGAACACCATTACATGGGAATAATACATATACATGTTGAGGGTCCTGGGAATGACAATTTGATTTCAACAATTATAAACTATAGAATATTTAACAGTTAGTCTCAATTAATCACAATTTTAGTAGACTGTAATCAAAAGAATAATTCAATGATGATAATATTATATTATATTGTAAAATGGTAAAGGGGAAATAAACACTAATATTAGAATTTAAGACTATTTTATTGTAAAATTATGCAAGTATGCAACATAAAAAAAAAAAAAAAAAATTGTAATTACTAACCAAAGATATAAAAATGTCATTATAAAAAAAAAAAATGTAGTATTAATCTAATATATATATATATATATATATTCAGAGTGTTCGAAAAATATTTTGAATATAGCGCAGATGATAATTGACAATTAAAAAAAAAAAAAAGTTGAAAATGTTCAATAAAACAAAAGTTATTGCAATTGTCAGTTCATCGTGAAACACCCTGTATATTTATTTTTTATTCAACACATGTACAATTATTACACATTTTAATTAACAACATATATAGTTTTACATTTATATAAGTTTTTTTACATTTTTATTAAAGAGCACATATTCTATAATACGATCATAAAATAAAAGGCAATAAGCGCTAACACCCTCTAGATTGTCCATAGATTCAATTTGTATACTAACGTCAACAGTTGAAGCTGTGCCTGAATCATTTTGTTTTGAAGTATCTATTACAGCAATTGGTGCTTTTGTTTCGAAATCAGCTGGACTCAATACCGGTTTACCATCATTTTTTCCATAATATGATTCTTGAAATGATGTATACATATCATATAACTCAGCATATTTTTTTTTAGTAAAATCTAAATTTAAATTATCATACGGATAAATAACAGAGTTCAAAATAACTTTTATGTTAACTAATTTACAATGATCAAAAACACTTGGATCTTTTATAATATTGTTTTTTCGATTCTTTTGCAAACCTATTACAACAAATCGCGATTTTTCTAATTTTGATGCAGTTTTTAAATTCCTTATTATATTTTTAGATTTACCGAGTTCAGGATATTCATAAGTTTCATTCGATCTGAACGGAATGAATAAACTTTTCCCCTTTCCTACAATTTTCAATAATTTTAGTCGTTCAGAATCATCTACACTTATATGTGGAATTTTCCAAATTACTTTATCTAGAGTGACAGTACCTGTAGTTGTAGTTGTGTTATCAATTTTGTTGAGTAAACAAGTTACATCAGTATTACTTCTTGTTAGTATTAATTCTATTAGAGAATTTACTAAGAAAATTTTAAAATCTTCAAAAAAACATAACCAATACTTTAATGTTATACAGACACTAAATTCTCCTGCTTCATTAATAATACTTTTACCGTCTAAATCCCATCCAGCATTCTGATAGCAATGATAATTATTTAACGTACATGTCAAATATCTTTTTAATTAACTCGTTATTCCTAAAACCCGAGTTCCGTCAACTTCTACACCGTTAAATTCTAATCTAACGTGATCGAAAAGAAACGCTAAACCGTTATTGGACAATTTCACAGTTTTCGGATCTGCTATTTTTCCTTCGATTAAAAGGAAACTTTCATATAGATAAGGATAAACATCCGTTTGCTAAACTCCAATTCGTATTTCATCATTATTTTTAAACGAGTTAGTATATTTTCGAATCTGTAATAAAATCTGATTTAATATCTAAAATACTGCTTTCAGGCATTTTATTTTAATTGAAATCCTAACTGTTTTAAAATTAGTTTGCTTTCACGAGTTAGTTTTATATTTACAGGTTTTCTTTAAGATACTTTTGATTGTGACTCTATTAGATGACCAATCTGTTTAATCGATTGTAATTGCTTTATATTCTTAAATAATAACCCCATATTTCAAGATCTACAACGTCTTATATGTAATACGACTGTAATGTTTTCATTAAAGTTATGAATAGGATTATTTTCTTGATCGACTAAATTAATATTTATTGTCTTAAGAACTTCAGTATTAAGTTTATAATATAATAAATTAGCTGGCGACTCGACTATTTTAGCAACTGTCCTTTCACGAGGAAAAAACTCGTATATCGAGTGAGATCGTGAACCATTATCGAATGAACCATTTGCTACATTACACAAGCCTTTTATAGAATTAACGGCGTTTATATCAATATTTTTCGATGATCTAAAATTTGATAAACCTTCTTTCCCATATATATTATTTTTAAATCCTAACAGACTTGCTAGACTGTTTTCAATTGTAAAATCTATTGGGTAATTACAATTAATTACACATTTCATACGAGTGATATCAGTATTCATGGTAAAATCTATAGGGTCATTATACTTTTTGTCGTGTCATCTATATTATTTATACGTTCATTATCTTCATGTATTTGGTTGCAAATATATTGAGTAATATCTTCAATCTCGTAACAACCGAAAGGAAGTATAATATCTAAATTTCGTTGCTGTATAATAATATGAAAATTGTTATTTGTTTCACCACTCGAGGCACGTTACACACATTTGGAAAACATATTATTTGTATGCAAACATAATAGTGCGATTTCAGAGTTTTCGGGTACATTTATTGCTGGAAAATAAGTTGATGATAAAGATGTCATTTTACCTGACATACTTACTGTAATCGATTCATCCATTTTATTGTTTTAGGATTTAATAGGTCTAATATGTAATATAACCGTTATTTCACCGTTAGAAATAATAGGATTGTTTTTATCATCAACTAATTCAATTTTTATTTTTTTAATAATTGCTGTTTTAAGTTTAAAATATATTAAATTAATGGATGATTCAATTATTTTAGTTCCTGTCTTTTGACGGGGGAAAAATTCATATATTGAATGTGATAGTTGACCATTATCGAATGAACCTTTAACTTTATTACACATTACTTTTATAGAATTAACATTTTCTGTTTTATAAATAATTTGATCTGATTGATGATATGTATGTTCTGCTTATACAAAATATTCTTACCATTAAAATAATTTTGAAGTTCAATCGGAGGTGCAAGATCACCAAACGGGTAAAAATAAATAATTTTATCTCTAAATCGGTAATAACTAACCCAGTGAGTACCAAATTGATTTTCAACTTTTTAACGTAATTTATAATATCTTCATTGGTGAGAGGTCTGTTTGGTAACATTAGTTTTTTGATATTTTGACTTTTAAGCCTTTACCAATGGGATTATTTAAATACAAACCATTACCTTTTTTATGATTTTTTACTACATTATATAAACTTGATGCACCAGAAGCTATACTTCCTAATGCTGACAACCCTGCAAATATTGATGCAAGTGGTAATGCACCTCCCAACTGATTTGGAGTTAAAATTATTCTCTTACCATTTTTCCCCTTTTTTTTATTTTTTTTTTTCGCTGCTAATAATATTTTTTATTTTTGCAACCCATACCGATTTTTCTTTTAGCTTTCATAGCGTTTACCACAGCGTATGCAACAAGTTTTTATTTTTTAGAACTATCTCCAGCTATAACTCTTTCCCAAGCTTGTTCTTCCAATAATTTATCGGCTTTAAGTTTAATATCTAAATTATTACTGTTTTCGTAAGCAATATCGTGTGTTCGACAAGCAGAATCTAGTGGATTGACTCCTTTGTCTCCACGGGCTAATCTCTTTTTTAATTTAGTACCAGGTCCACAAAACTGATACTCTGGTACATGAGCTTCGAATGGAAGCTTATTTATATGAGTATTTAAGAAGCCTTTACCAGATTTTAACTTATGAGTTGAACGCATTATATATAACTGGCTTTATATTTTAAAACTCTTTAGTATTTATAATATAAAAAAAAAAAAAAAATGAAATTAATAGAACAAAAAGATAAATTAAGCATTGATAATGCTGATGCACAAATTATTAAAAAGCCATCAAGACACGGTCCATTATTACCAGATAGTATTCGTGGAATAATGGTTGGACCTTCAGGATCAGGAAAAACAAATATTATGTTTAATCTTATAACTAATAGAAGTGGATTAAAATTCGTAAATATTTATTTATACTCTAAAACACCTGAGCAAGAAAAATATATACTATTATAAAATATAATAAATAGTATTAAAGGTTTTTAATTTTTACATATTTACAAATGCAGATAAAGTTATAAAACCTAGTTTAGTTAAAAAAAATTCAAATATGTAATATAACCGTTATTTTACCGTTAGAAATAATAGGATTGTTTTTATGATCAACTAATTCAATTTTTATTTTTTTAATAACTGCTGTCTTAAGTTTAAAATATATTAAATTAATGGGTGATTCAATTACTTTAGTTCTTGTCTTTTCACGAGAGAAAAATTCATATATTGAATGTGATTGTAAAACATTGATACGCACGACCGGTTACCTTTTTACTCCGTGCGCTGCACTCACACACCGACCGACCTTCGTAAAATGTGTGTATATTGTAAATAGATCGGACAGCAGTGGTTGGGATCGCCGCGCGACTACTGTCCGACTAAGTGTGTAAGTGGTGTGTGTATGTGTGTATTCGTGTGGGTGTGTACTTAAACTAAGGACAATAGGTAACTATTAATATTAAAAAATGGTAAAACAATAAATATTATAAAATTCACAGCAACACTTAAAAGTGTAAAATAATAAATAGATATATAAATTGATTACGGCCCTTTTGGCCCAACACTTAAAAATGTATAAATAAATAAATAATACCAATAATAATAGTACAACTCACAGTTTGTCGATGTGTAAACTGCCCAGCTGCACACCTATATCTAAAATAAAAAAACAGCGATTTGAATGAATACCAGCTAAACACACGGTTCCAAACTCGCCCGTAACCAACCATCCAAATTGATTATCGTTTAAAAATATATTTTTCACATTGAGTGGTATTCTTTCAGTACATGTCGAAGTCACGTCAAAAAATACTCCGCCGATCTATCACGGATCCTTGTGGAACGCCGCAGTGATCCGTGCTCCACCCACGTACTCTATCATTCTGTCTTTGCGGTAGTTCTGGATCGCAGATATGAGGTAGCGAGGCATGCGTTTGTCATGCATCGACTCCTCGATCTTCCTCCATTTTACGGTGTTAAATGCATTCGCTATGTCCAGAGCCACGACCATGCAAAGCACTCTTTTGCGCAATGGCCCAGATCCGACTGCATCGACCACACTCATAACCTTTCCGGCGGTGTCCAGGGTGGATCGACCCTTCCTGAAGCCGAATTTCCGTTCGTTCAGGTCATAATTTCCTTCGAGGTGTTTCTCCATTCGCCTTTTTATGAGTCTCTCAAACAATTCTTCCACGGTGTTGAGCAGACATATAGGCCTGTAGGAAGACGTGTTTTCTAGTGGCTTGTCCCCTTTCCTCAGTAAAACTAATTTCGCCACCTTCCATTTGGATGGAAAAACGCCTTCTGTCAGACAACAATTAAACACGTCCTTCAGCATCTCCGGTTTCCTAACGGCTAGTTCCTTGATCATCATGTGTGGCACTCCGTCCGGGCCAGGCGCTTTTCCGACGGGAATCCTGCGGCTCAATTCCCTCACCTCGTCAATCGTTACTTTGAGAAAAACCTGGTGTCTTTCCTGGTACACTGAGCCCTGGGATCGGCCTTCTACCAACCAGTTTCTTTGTCACCAACTGGTATGGTAAACCCCAGGGGTCAGTCTCTACCTGCTCGCATAGGCTTCTCCAGCTCGCCTCTTTGCTTCGTCGAATCGCTATCTTCAACGCCTTTCTTGCCGCTTTGAACGTCTGGTGTCCTTGCTTCTGTGTCATGTTTCCTCGGTTGCGACTTCTTTTGTACTTACGTCTAGCCTTGTTGCACTCATCCTGGAATTCGGCAGTCTCCTTGGTTCACCAATGTTTTGGTTTTTTCCCACCTCTGTATCTTCCTCTAGGCATGCAGCTGTCACATGCGCCCTTAAGGTATTCGTCCAGCTCTACTGTGGTGTGTAGCGCATCCGTCCTAGATTCGAAAAGGGTTAACTTGATGTACTCGACCAGCTTCAACTTCTCGTACTTCCTCCACGACCATCTTACTTGAGCTTATAAAGAAATTAAAAGAAAAAGCTGTGTGGAATGTTGAGGAAGATATAAATGAGGTTTGAAGAAGGATGGCCACTGATGTTAAGAACATAGCAAAAGAGGTTGTTGGTGAAACCAAAAGTAGTTTACCAGAAGACAAGGAAACGTGGTGGTGTGATGAGGAGATTCAGAGAGTAGTAGCGAGTAAGAAAAAGTAATTTAAGGTATGGCAGAAAAGAAGGAAGAGGGAAAATTGGAAAGAGTATAAAAATGTATGTAAAATAGTGAAAAGTGCGGTAAGCAAAGCGAAGCTTAATAGGTATGATGAGTTATATGAGCGGCTAGGAACACAGAAAGGAGAAAAAGAAATTTATAGACTGGCGAAGGTGAGAGAAAAGCGATCCAAGGATTTCCAAGATGTCTGGTGTATAAAAAATGAAGATAAGAGAGTTTTAACAAAAGATGAGGATGTGAAAAAAAGTTGGAAAGAATATTTTGAGAAATTACTGAACGAGGAGTATCCAAAAGAAGCTTTAGAGAGTATGTCATGGAATGAAGGATTGATTGGTTTAGTGGGCGAGGAGAAAGTTAGAGATGCGGTGAAGGCGATGAAAAAGAAAAAAGCGGTAGGACCAGATGGAGTACCTGTAGAAGTGTGAAAAATGTTAGGGGATGTAAGCATTGGGTGGTTGAAAAATCTTTTTAATAAGGTACTGATAGAGGGGAAAATGCCAGAAGATTGGAGAAAGAGTTTTATTGTACCAATATTTAAAGGAAAAGGAGACATACAAGAATGTGGGAACTATAGAGGAATAAAGGTCATGAGTCATAGTATGAAGATCTGGGAAAATATTATAGAGAAGAGGATAAGAAGTGAGACGTCGATATCAGAAAACCAGTTTAGTTTTATGCCAGGAAAATCGACAATATAGCCATTATTTTGTGTTAGGCAATTATAGATACGTACAGTGAAAAGAATAAAAAACTATGCAAGGTGTTTATAGATTTAGAAAAGGCGTATGACAGGGTGCCAAGGGAAGTTTGAAGTTGGGCATTAATGAGGAAAAATGTCCCAAAAATGTATGTTAATTTGATCCAGGATATGTATGAATGGTCGAATACTAGTGTCAAGAGTCGGTGTGGAGTATCAGAAGGTTTCAGTATAGGAGTAGGTGTGCACCAGAGGTCAGCTATAAGGCCCTACCTATTCTCAGTGGTAATGGATGAGGTCTCAAAGTAGATACAGGGTGAGATACCATGGTGTATGATGTTTGCGGATGATATAGTTCTGGTAGGAGAAAACCTGGAAGTTGTCAATAATAGGGTAAATGAATGAAGGTTAGCCCTCGAAGAAAAGTGATAGAGAATTAGTAGAAATAAAACTGAGTATATTGAGTATGATTTTGGACAAAGAGACCAAGAAGTTGAAGGAATGAGGAGACAACTGACAATAGATGGTGATGTGATAGGTGAAGTTGAGAGCTTTAAATATTTAGGATCTTTTGTACAAAAGGACGGGGGCTTTGACATTGATGTAAAACATAGGATTAAGTGCGGGTGAATGAAATGGAGAGAAGCATCGGGCGTGTTATGCGATAAGAGAATTCCAATTAGGCTGAAAGTTAAATTTTATAAAAGTGAAATGAGACCTACTATGCTGTATGGTTCAGAGTGTTGGGCGGTTAACAGGAGAATAGAACAAAGTATGAGTGTCGCGGAAATGAGAATGGTTAGATGGTTGTGTGGAGTGACAAGAGAAGATAGAATAAGGAATGAATACGTGAGAGGTAGTGTTGGTGTAGCGTCAATTGTGGACAATATGAGAGAAAATAGGCTGAGATGGTTTGGGCATATGATGAGGCGAGAGGAAACGAATGCAGTAAGAGTGGTTATAAAGATGGACGTTGAAGGGAAAAGAGGAAGAGGAAGACCAAAAAAGAGATGGTTGGAGACTTTGGAGAATGACATGAGGGCTGTCGGTGTGTGCAGAGGAGATGTGATTGACCGAGTAAAGTGGAGGTGTAGGACAAGGGTGGCCGACCCCAAATAGTTGGGAGGAAGGCGAAGCAAAAGAAGAAGAAAAAGAAGAATTGATTTTGCGGAAGACTATAGTATTAACTTAGCACCTGAATACATAATAAGTGACTTTAAGATGGCTGCAATCAACGCGAGCAAACATGACCTTCCGTTGTCCAAAAATAAAGGTTGTTTATTTCATTTATGCCAAAGTGCGTGGCGAAAATTACAAGGCCTTAAGCTATCCATTGAGTATGGAAATAATGAAAATTTCAGCATCAAAATCAAAATTCGGCAAATGTTGTCTCTTGCATTTTTGCCTGAAGAGGAAATTCCTGATGAATTCAAGGAGATTAAAGAAATTATGCCTTAAAATGCAAGTACTTTTGTATAGTGGTTTGAAGACAATTATTCAATAGGCAAAATCCGTCGTATAGTGCGCAACACCAAACATAGAAACCCTCCACTTTTTGCTCCAACATTGTGGTCAATTTATGAAAACATTGGTACCCATATAATACTGTATTTAATTATTTTCAGTTATTTTTAAAGTTTGTCTAATGCTCTATATTATCATAAATTTATAGACAATGGTATTCCTAGGACTTCTAATCATGCGGAGGCATGGCATCGGCGTTGGAATGAATTGGTAAGGAGGGCTCATATTGGTCTGTTTACGCTGATTAAAGAACTTCAGAAAGAACAAGGTAAGGTTGATGCAGATATCGAAGCTATTCTTCGAGGAGCTCCAAAGCCACGCCCAACAAAACTCCAGCAAAAACGTGAAGAACGATTGAAGACGGCTTTTAACAATCGTGAAGTTAAAACACATCTGGAGTATCTTCGAGGTATTGCTCACAACCTAACCATGTAATGTACACTCTACAATCTCATAAATTTATACATTATATTTAGTCTTTTCAGAATTTTTTTATTATACGAGTATTATAAAATTATTTTAAAATAAGTGAAATTAAATTAATATGTACTTATAATATTACTGTCGGTATTTTGGTTATCGGTCGATTAACCTTGTCGATTGATTGTCTTGTCGGTATTTTAGCTGTCGGTCGATTGTCCAACTTTCATTATATACTGCGCTTAAACTGGAAAACGAAAATGAACACATTGTCACATTGAACATTCAAAAAACTGTGAATAGCAAAACCAAATAGTAATAGTGTATAAGTGTGCAAGTGGATTGGAAATTGGAATAAGAATATTATAGTAATATATAACCTAATACATAAGGCGATGACATAAACAATATGATAATACCTAGTACCTATATTCAAAGTGTGAGTACATTTGAAATTATAATTAATTATTTAATAATTTTAAAATATACATAATAAAAGTTTCATATTAAATCCTTAACTTTAAATATTTATTATAAGAAAAAAATTTAAAAATTATAAAATATGTAAATTACCCTTTTTTTTTTTTTACATATTTTAGTTTAAAAAAAGAGCATTTCTACTTTTTCGCTGTTAAGCCTACTACGACGGTCACTGATCAATAGCCCAGCCTTTGAGAATACACGTTCGCAGGGCACTGATGATCCAAGACAACAAAGTGTTTTCTTAGCAAGTTGACTCAAATTTGGATAATTTTGCTTGTTGTCCTTCCACCATTTTAATGAATCTTGACTTCGGTTCTATAGTCCATCTTCTAAATATCTTTGAACTTCAATGTTAGCCTTAGATGTGTTAGTTCCTGCAGGTTTAATTTTGGCGACTTTTGAATCAATTGAACTCCATATAGAAAATTTCTAACTACCATCTGGTAAAGTTATGTTCATTGATTGCTCTTCATTATATGATTTACTAGATGATATTATAGATGTAGTCAGTACTATAATACCACTTTTTATGTGTTGATGATGACCCTTTGTAAATGGAACATTTTTAAAATGTGGGTCAAGAAATGTACAGCGGACTAGAGTTTTACTGTTTGCAATATTACCCCAGCGATCTTTATCCTACATATCAGAGAGTAACTTTTTTAAAATAATATTAATTCTTAGATCATAATCCAGTTTAAGTAGTTCATCACATACATTATGAAGTTCCTGCAATAGTACTATAACAATAGATGCAGTCATATATTTATCCCCACTTACAGCTTTTGTGCTTCTTCAAAAAGACGTAACACTAGAGAAAGCTCTTTTATTATTTTCCACTCATCTACTTCGGGAGAATTATCCAATAGTCCAAGGGTGCCACGAATAGCATTTTCAAGTTCAATAAAACGATTAATCATGTACAGCGATGAATTCCACCGAGTACTAACATCCTGAAGTAGTTTCTTTGGTTGTTTTTCCCCATTATTTATTTGGTAATTATTTAATTTATTATTTGCTGTTGTACTTCTACGGAAATTATAGTTAATTATAGTTGGTCCGTCTCTTAAAGAAATTTATACTTATTTAGTTGTAGTTGATAATACTTTTTATCGTTTAAACTCAATAACAGCATCAGTTGATTGTTTTTTTAATTATACTTAACGCAGAATATCCTAAAGAAAGTGAGACTATTTGGAATTTTATACAAAAAGGTCTATACAAATTGCATACATCTTTAGATAAAAATTTTAATACCGTCAATGCTTTTTTCTCTGATAAGGGAATAACGATATAATATATTTCATTATTGTATGTTTTGGAAGAAAATTGAAAATATTTAATTTTTGTTAATATTATTAAAATCTTAATTATATAAGTCATTATTTTTTTTTTCTCTTAAAATATAAGTATCTTTGAACTTAAAACATGTTTACTTGTTTTATATGTAAAAACACGTACCTTAGTGTAATGATTCTTTTTTCACACTTCGATTTACAACATTCTAATCATAATTTTAAATGTTATCAATGTGCTGAAGGAGAATGTTCAAGATTATTTTACTAAAAAAATTCTTATTCTAAGCATTTATCAAGACATTCTGCAGATGTAATTCAACCTCCTACTGCACAGTTATTCTTTGAAAACAATCCCTCTGTAGAGTCTACAACTCCCACCAATATGAGTAGTTATAGTGAATTGTGTGTAGAAGTAGAACCATCTAAAATGTTAAAGCAAACACTGTCTATGTTTCTTTCATGTTTATATGCAAACCCCTTAATTCTCAGAAACACCATTCAAATTATTATTGATGGCATGGAAACTGTTCTTACTGAGGGTGTTGCTAGTTATATAAAAAATAGTGCTGAAAAAATGTTGTCAAGAGACCAAATTTCTGTTGAATGTTTTGGTTCCTTTATTAATATAACAAATTATATAAAAAATGAAGCTTTAACAGATCTTAAAACTGAATATAAACGGTTTTCTTATTTTACTGAGCAGGGAACTTATATAGAACCAAAAGAAATAGTAATAGGGCAGAGATTAAACAAAGTCATTAGAGGTGGTGTGTCCATTTTAGAACCCTCTAACTGTACACAACAATTTATACCACTACGAAATGTTCTAAAAAAATTTTTTTCAGTTGAAAATGTTGTCATAGAAACGTTAGAATATATAAAAACTTTAAAATCAGAACACGGGGTTTTAAGAAATTTTATTCAAGGCACTTATTGGAAAAGTAGAGTTGCAAATCACAATGAACGGATTGTGTTACCACTTTTTATGTTTTTTGACTATTTTGAAATTGGCAATGCACTTGGGAGCCATTCTGGTATCCATAAATTAGGAGGTGTTTATGTATCAGTACCATGTCTTCCACCATATCATTCAATTATTCGTGTAGAATTTGTACAATCAGGAAGGAAGATATGAGGGTTCAATGTTATGAAAATAATGCTTTATTGAGATTTAATGAACAGTATAATGATCATTTGTTACAAAATGATGTATCTACCACAGGTATAAAAAATAAATGTGTTTGGTTCGATATAAATAATTTTAGTTTATTTGATCAAGTAGGAGTTGATGTCATGCACGATATGCTTGAAGGTTGTTCTAAATACATCATGAAGTTTATTTTACTTAATTATACTAGGGAGTTGAAACTTTTTACTTTACAAGTATTGAATGATAGAATTTATGGTTTTGATTTTGGGCCTGAAAATAATAAACTTTGCTCACTTACTTTAGACAACATTAATCAAGGGAATATTAGGCAATCCGCTTCGGAGATGTTGACATTAATTAGATATTTTGGTTTACTAGTTAGTGACTTTATACCACCAGAAGAACCAATTTGGGAACTTTATATAGTTATGCGTAGGGTTATAGATATTTTAATATCAACATCACTGACAATAGATAGTTGTTCAATGTTACAAACCTTAGTAGCAGAAATGAATGAACTCTATTTAAGGTACAGTCATAGTCATCTCAAACCAAAATTTCATTTTTTAACACATTATCACTCCATGATCAGTAAATTTGGTCCTGTCATACGCTTTTGGTCCATAAGATATGAAGCAAAACATAGGGTTTCAAAAATTTCTGCTAGATCATCATTCAATAGAAGAAATATTTGTAAGACTTTGGCAATAAGGCACCAACTTCAATTAAATTAAATGTTTACTAAAGGTGAATTAAATAAATCAGTTATTGTAGGACCTCAAAAAGAAATAGATTCCATTAAAGCCTGTCTAATTCAAAATGAACTAAATATTGATAACATTGAAACATTAATAAGAGTTAAATGGGCTGAAGAAAAGGGGACGCGTTATAAACTAAATACTATTTTGACGTTAGATGTTATGAACGATAACCCAAATTTTGCTATTTTAAAAGATATTTTTCTTTATGGAACGAATAGGGTAATTTTTGAGTGCAGTAAATTTACAACAATTGGTTTTGATGAACACGTTTTTTGTTATGAAGTAACATCACCAGAAATAAATGATTTATGTTATATATTCCAAGATTTATTGATATCACCTATTCCTAATACTATAAATATTGTATCAAATGGAATATATTATATAACTGTAAGAAGTCCTTTATAAATAATAGTTTACTAATAATAATAGTAATAATAGTTTAAGTATCAATTGTAAATATTTTGTATATTTTTAATATTGTTTATCTGCATTGAACATTTTTTTTTAATCAATTGTAAAATAATTTATAATAAACATATTTATTATATTTAAGTTGTATTAACTGAATAATAATATTGTTACAACTAAATAATTTTGTAACAATAACTATCTAGATACAATGTCAACAAGTGAGTTTTGTAGTATACTCTAAATAATTTGTAGTATATACAATTAAATATGTAAAATCAAAAAAATATATTTCTACTTTACTTAAGTGTTCTGTTAAACCCACACAGTGTTTTGCTGATTTTTCAAAATAACTTAGTAATAGTAACTGAACATTTTGTAAATGTCATACTGAGTTCACCAATAAATATACATACTTTCTGTTGTCAATACTGATCACAATCAGTTTTAATAACAGAACAAATTTGTTGTTACTACAACTTCTGATTAACAGGAATGAGTTAGAAAGCGTAACCATACACATTGCTGTCCCTGAGCCAACAGGAATTCGCAGTTATTATTACTACATTTTGGTTATCTTAACAGAATATTTTTTTCAGTGGATGAAGACAATCAAATTCAGGAATATTTTTTGTATCATGGTATGTGAGAAATGTAACAACATATTTTATTTTAAATATTTTGCATTCTAAATAGTTTCTGGTAATGATCAAGAGGATAAAGATGAATTAGAAAGTGTAAATGCACATACTGGAATTTGTATTGATCAGTTGGATGAATTACTGAACTTCAGTGACAATCAATGTACAAAGTTACACAATTTTCATAATGATATTTACCTACACACTTATTTTACTATTAGTAGTTTATTTACTATAAACTTGATTTTATAATGTTACAGTAAATGAATATTTGTTATTTGATAATTCTGATCAAGTTCAAGCTACAAATCAAAATAATTATGTTCAATCTGAAACATATGAACCGGTAAAAAAATTAAAATGGAAAACAAATGCTACATACATTACACCTAATATTAATTGGTATATACCACCTCTAAATGATATTGACTGTTTGCTACTTTCTTCTGAATATTTTTTTAAATACATAAGTAATGAAATGTTTGAACTAATGGTAAATATAACAATGCAGTATGTGTATGATAATGGTGTTATGAACTTTCTAGAAACAAATGTAGATGAAATGAAAACTTTTTTTGGAATTCTAATTGTCATGGGTAATCTTAAATTTTCTCGTGTGAGAATGTACTGGGAGTCTACATTAGGAATTTCACTTATCAAAGACCATATGACTGTAAATAGGGTTTTCAAGCTACGTCAAAATTTTCATGTGGTGGATAATAGTGTTTCAAGAGATTCAAATGATCGCAGTTGGAAAGTTCGTCCGTTACTAAATGCTATTAGAAAACGATGTAGGGAACTATCTTTAGAATTATCATCAGGGGTGTATTGGAGGGTATACGAGGGTATACGTCGTATATCCGGATCCCTATTTTTGGATTTATGCGTATACCTTAAAGAAAATTAGTCTTTTATGGGTATACGCACGCTTCTAATTTATCAACAGACAATTCAGTCATATTATCACCAAACAAAAATAAAAACTTAAAAATAATAATAATAATCTAAATTAATACATTGATATTTTATTATAACATTAAGTGCACTGTCCAAAAATAGCCCCGAACCCGCATAAAGTTCGATTAAATTTTACCCGACTTCGAGTTCTTGCGAAGACGATCGGAAACTGCCAATCAATGTACAGCAGTTCCCAAAATGTGTAGGTACCACTGCTTTATCGTGTATACCTATTACCAACACCAAATTTTAAACCGGTCGCGGTGTGTCGTGTATGGTTATTCTAATAGTTAAAAATAGATCCGTAGTCAAAAAATCGTGTACGATTATTGATAATATAAAACATACGTAATTTCAAACTAAATGATAATGAAAAATGACAATAATAATATAATAATTGTTGATTTATTGTGTTATTAGTAATTATCCAACCAAATTATAAAATCGAACTATTAGTTTCTTTTTATATTAATTCTATTAATTTTGTAAAATATTTTATATTTAAATATATTATAATATTATACGATCGATAATGGATAATAATAAACGTACTGCTACTTCACAAAAAATCACAAATTATTTTTCTCTGTCGTCGACAAAAAAACATAAACCAACACCAACTGATGAGGAAGTTGCAATTACTAATAATCTGTCAGATAGAAAAAAAGTAAGTTATTAAATTGTTTATGTAACCTATTATAATTTATATATTAATTTACCTAACTGACAGAGTTACATTAAAACTGTCTTAAGATTTTTGTTTGAACAGTACCTAATATAAGTTCTTTATTTCTGTGTGTAAAATTAGTTAAAATTTATTATTTATTGTTTATTTTATTGGTTAGTGTTAGTTTATTCTAGCAATATTACTAATAACTAATAATAAGTATTTAGTAATATTTTAAGTTTATAATATAAAACTATTTTATTATATTTAAAGGAAGTTACGGTCAATAATGATGCTGTCTATATATTAGATTCTGCTACTAAAACCATTAATGAAGATTTGATAAAATATTTAATGATATATTTATTTTTTTCTTTGAACTTTATAAGACTTCTAAATAATTTCAGGTAACTCAGTGGCCACAGGATTGGACCTTTGAGCAGTGGCAATCAAAAAAAAAGAAAAATATGCTTGGATGAATTGTCACAATGGTAAAATTGGCTGTTCCAATTGCCAAAAGTTTAGTAATATACATAATTCTAATAATTCTGCTTTTGAAATATCTCCAGAGTTGTCTCTTAGTCTTATTACTGGGGGAACTAGTAATAATAAAAAAACTAGACTTTCTGTTCTACGGAATAAAATCAAAAAGCATGTAACATCATCAGCTCATAAATGTGCTACAAATATATTAATTGAAAGAGAATCTGACAAATTAAAAAACCAATTTGAAAATAGTTCATATAAAGTTCATAAATCTACATTATCAGTTTTTAAAACAGCTTACTATATAGCAAAAAATAATAGACCTTACAATGATCGTTTTCAACTTTTGGAGTTGCAAGCACTTAATGGTATTGATATTGAGAATACGCTTCATTCAAGATTTTCATCTACTTCTATTATATCTCACATAGCAATTGAAATGAAAAAAAAAATAGTGTACAACATTGTTAAGTCTAATTCAAAATTATCAGTTTTGATTGATGAATCAACCACATTGAGTACAAAATGGTTGTATATATTAAAGCATCTATATCTTTTGAAGATCCTATTTTCATATTTTTAGCCCTTGTTGAACTTAAACATCAAACAGCAGAAAATATAGTTACCCAGCTTATTGATTGTTTACATGAATCTGGATTTAATAATGAATATTTAATAAATAATTGGATATCTTTCGTCAGTGACGGAGCAAGTGTCCTTTTAGGAAAAAGAGCAGGAGTTGCAAAGAGATTAAAAGATATATATCCATTAATATTTAGCTGGCATTGTTTAAACCATAGGCTGGAACTTGCTGTTAATGATACAATGAAAGATTTAAACTCTATTAATCATTTTAAATCATTTATCGACTCTTTGTATGTTCTGTACAATAATTCGCTAAAAAATACTAATGAAATTAAAGATGTCTGTAATGAATTGAATATTAAATTTGTAAAAGTTGGAAGAGTTCTTGATACTAGATGGGTAGCAAGCAGCTGGAGAGCTGTCAATGCAGTATGGAAGACATTTCCTGCTCTAAGTAAGCATTTTTATAACTCTTCTATAGATAAAACTAAAGATTCTAAAACAAGAAGTAAATATTTGGGTTTATATAAGAAATTGTGTTCACCAGAATTTTTGTATGATTTATCTTTAATGTGTGACGTGCTTTTAGAACTTTCTAATTTATCTTTGAATCTTCAAAATCAAAAAATAACTCTCATGGAAGCAGATTTAAATATTAAAAGATCAATTAGAATTTTAAAATCTTTTAAAGATAATATAGGAGATCATATGAAAGAAGTTGAAGTGGCAAATAATGATATGATTTTCAAAAATGTAAAACTAATAAATTATTCAAAAATTGTACCAATTAAAAAAAATCAGTTCATAACTAGTGTCTGTAATAATCTAAAAAGTAGATTATTAGAAGATCCAAATGACTTAAGTTTGATGAAAGACATCACAATTCTTGATAAAAGTACTTGGCCAGTTGATATACACATAAGATATGGTGAAGAAGAAGTCAAACGTTTGTGCAAACGTTTCATGTTAAACAAGAATAATGCAATAAGATGTTAAACAAGAATAATGCAATAAGATGTTAAACAAGAATAATGCAATAAACGGATTGAGAGTATACATTGATGAAGATAAATATCCTCAAGATGTATTTCCAGAGTTGAATAACTGTATTAAAACTTTTCCTTGCTCAACTGCTGAATGTGAGCGTGGTTTCAGTGTTTTAAACTTAATTTGCACAGATCTTAGGTCTACATTAAGCATAACTAATATTTCAAATTTGATGTTCATAAATATAAATGGACCCCCCCTTAAGTTATGGAGCCCTAAGTCCTATGTTAAAAGTTGGTTACTTCAACACAGATCAGCAGATGACACTAGAACAAAAAAAACTACAAAGAAAGAAGAAGATACAGATGCCTATAAAAGAAGTTTATGGACAATTGTTAATTCTTTAAAATGATTTATAATAATATTTGAATTTTGATATGTTATTAACATAGATAAATAGATAATATAGACTAATAAATATTGTATATTATTTAAAGTTGGGGGGGTTTGGGGGTCGTATATAGGGGGGTATAAACGCCACTGCATATACATATGAAAGGTAAGTGTTTATAATAAAGTAATAAAAGATTATTAAATACTAAGTGTAATGAGAGGAGCGAGAACATTTTTTAAGGTAGGTATATCGTATATATAGGTATATTCAACTACTTTTAGGTGCGTAGGGGAGACTGGGGGAATGACGGTCAGTGGGTAATACCGGTCACCCTGGTATCTAATAAACAATGGTATCTAAAATTATGCTAACCACACGAATACATTAGGAATGATAACAAATCCTTATTCTTATCACGAAGATATTATCATCAAACGTTTTCACGTTTAAATGTGACTTTTATTTTTTTGTTAGTTGCTGATGTAAAAGTTTGTTTTTTTCGAGCACCAAGTAAGGTAAGTTTATTTCATAATATATGTCTAGTTTTTAGTTAAACTAATAAAAAAATTGTGAGAATTATGATTTTATACTCAAAACATGTATTGGTATAGTAGTTTTATGGTTATAAATATTTTCCCATAACTTATTAAAATGTGTAATACCGGTCAAAATGAATGGGGTAATAGCAGTCAATTTTTTAGTGACTGGTATTACCCCGTTTGGCGTTTACAAAAAGTATGATTTATATAATTTCAAATTTTTAAGGTTGAACTGTTTTATATTGTTAATTTAAATAGATGCCTTGTTCATACAAAAGAAAGACTTTTAAAGGAAATTGGTTGCCAGAAACTCTTGTAGAAGCAGTGACATCAATCAGGGCTAATATGATGAGTATCCGAAAAGCTGCCAAAACTTATAATATTCCCTTTAGTACTTTGCAAGAGAGACTAAAAACTAATAACTTTCAACCAGCAGCATTAGGACGCCCATCTATTTTCACATCACAACAAGAGTCAGAAATGACTAAACATATATTAAATTTAGCTAATTTGTTTTATGGGCTGACACCACTTCAATTAAGAACTGTTGCATTTGAATTTGCTGAAAATAATAAAATAAAACATAACTTTAATCAACAATTACATTTGGCAGGTGTTGACTGGTTCTATAATTTTGTTCGTCGAAATCCAACTGTTACTGTCCGAAAACCTGAAGCTATCAGTATTAGTAGGATCACAGCTTTTAACAAGACAGAAGTACAGCTTTTTTTCAAAACTTGGGAGAATTAATGTTGAAATTTAAGTTTTGTCCAACTAGAATGTATAATATGGACGAAACAGGCATTACAACCGTCCAAGATCCCGGTAAAATAATTGGAGCAAAAGGACAAAAACGAATTGGCAGTGTTACTAGTTGGGAGCGTGGAAAAAATAATACAGTGATTTGTGCTATGAGTGCTTCGGGGTCATTCATACCACCTCTGTTTATTTTTCCTCGTAAAAGGATGGACATGAAGTTGACCAAACATGGTCCACCAGGAGCTGTCTATGAGTGCACACAAAATGGTTGGACCACAGAAGACATATTTATGAAATGACTTAAACATTTCAAACATCATTCAAACCCCACAAAAGAAAATCCAGTATTGTTAATTCTAGACAACCATGGAAGCCATATTTCACTACAAACCATATGAATTTTGTAGGGAAAATCATATTGTTATGTTATCGTTGCCTCCACACACATCCCACCGAATGCAGCCCTTAGATGTGACTTTCTTTGGGCCACTTAAATCTGCTTTTAGAAGAGAATGTGATAATAACATTAAAAGTCATGCAATGATTAAAATAACACCTTTTGAAATTGCAGAGCTTTTTAATAAAGCGTATTCTCAAGTTGCAACCATTCAAAAAGGTATTTCTGGATTTTCTGCTACAGGAATTTTTCCATTGAATCCAGAAATATTTACTGATGAAGATTTCTATGCTTCATTGACCTTTAACCAAGATGACACTGTCCATTAAACTCCAGTTATTATTGAAAATGAAACTCCAGTTATTATTGAAAATGAGAGCCTCACACCAACTGACTCTAATAATACACATCATTCAATGGATACTTCACCAAGTGTTTTCTATACAAGAAATTTCACCTATACCAAAAATATTTCCAAAAAGAGTTATACGGCGAGTGGCTGCAAGACAGCATTCTTCTATACTAACCGCCAGTCCTATGAAATCTAAGCTTGAAGAAAGAGAAAAAAAAAAAAGAAAAAAAAGAAAAAGAAGATCAAAAACTTGAAAAAAAAAGAATGATGATTAAAAAGAAGGAAGGAAAAAAAAGTTGTAAGTATTTATTATTTATTATTAAGTTGTAACATACTCACAATTTATAAATTTATAAAATTATATTAGCATATTATAAAATTTATCTTTATTTTCAGTACCAAAAAAGAAAATTTCTAGGAGAAAACTGTTGAATGAATTTGGAGAAGGCAGCAGTAAAACTCAAGATTACTTTAGCTCATCAGATGATATGGAATTTTCAAAACTGTGTGATGACAATAGTGATGATGATATTGACGATGGAGGAGAAACATGCTTAATATGTGAAGAGAGGGGAAAGGATGAGATTTGGTACAGGTGTACAATTTGTGGTTTTTGGGTTCACTCTGAGTGCAGTGGTGTAGATACTGCAAAAGACTATGAGTGTGACTTATGTGTTAGTAAATTGAGAAAAGAGGCGTTCTTAAAAAAAAAAATAGTTATATAAATATGATTCCTATATATTTTATTATAAACTATAAGACTTTTGTGATTTGAGAGTCTGATTCACTAGGTTTATAATTAAACAGTGATATTGTTAATTTTTTTTATTGTTATTGTTCTTAATATTTTTTTTACCAAAGTATTGGTTCCTTTTAAATATATATGTATTTTATTTAAAGTTGTACTTAAGTTTTAGGCAGATAATTAATTATTTTTAAATTAACATTGAAAATAGGTAATGGTTTGTAATTTGAGAGACTGATTCTCTAGGTATATAATTAAACACTGATATTGTTAATTTTTTTTATTGTTATTGTTCTTAATATTTTTTTTACCAAAGATTTGGTTTCTATTAAATATCTATGTATTTTATTTAAAGTTGTACTTAAGTTTTAGGCAGATAATTAATTATTTTTAAATTAACATTGAAAATAGGTAATGTTTGTAATTTGAGAGACTGGTTCTCTAGGTACCTACCTATATAATTAAACAGGGATATTGTTAATTTTTTTTATTGTTATTGTTCTTATATTTTTTTCTTACCAAATTTTAATTCCTATTAAATATCTATGTATTTTATTGAAAATTTTACTTAAATTTTAAGCAGATAATAAACTATTTTTAAATTAACATTGTAATTAGGTAATGTTTGTAATTTGAGAGACTGACATCTATAAGCTAATTAACTAAAACAAAAGTTTCTACTTAAGAAGTTAAATTGGTTTGGTAGGTTATGTTTGTAATTTTTATTGAAATAAATCAGTTTTTTTATCATTTGTCCTTTGTACTTTTAATCATTTAATTATTTTATTATTTTAATCATTTTTCTTTTGAACTTTTACTCATTTTTTTATTGACTTTTTAAGAAATGATTTTAAACCTATTTATTTACATGCAATTTTTCATGACCGGAATTCCCCCTACCACGGGGGAATACCGGTCAATTGGGTTTTTTTAAAAAAATTAAAAAAATCGTACAAGCAAATATTTTAAAAAATGAGGCATTAATATAACAAAGAAAACAAGTTTGAGTATCCATTTCTTCAAATAGCATAGAATTTAGTGTCATAGAACCTGAGATATAATAATTTTTGCTTAGGTGACCGTAGTTCCCCCATTCTCCCCTATACCCATAAATGTATTTACCAATACACCACTGATTATCATTATGTGTTGATGAACATGTTATACCATTCAAAGGAACTATAAGTATAAAACAATACATGAAAGATAAACCAGAATCATGGTATATAAAAGTATATTTCCTTTGTGGCATTAGTGGAATTGTATATGATTTTATTGTATACTAAGTTGCAACAACCGAGTATAGAGAAGAATATAAAGCATTTGGTATTTGTGTAGGCATTTAATGTAGTTATCAGAAAGAATTACTGAACCCAATCACCAGCTATACTTTGATAACTTTTTTAGTACTTAGGGGAGAATGGGGGAACTACGGTCACCTAAGCAAAAATTATTATATCTTAGGTTCTATGACACTAAACTCTATGCTATTTGAAGAAATGGATACTCAAACTTGTTTTCTTTGTTATATTAATGCCTAAATTAATCGCCAGATTAATTGATCGTCAAATAAAATAATTTTTAATAATTTTGACCATTTTGATAATGGTTTACAATCCAAGATATATATATTTAAATATTTTGTAGGTATATCAATGTTGAATAAACAGTAGATATTTAATATATATATACACAATATACTCATTGGGTAGGTAACGTTTGTTATAATACTTGTAATCAATTATGGTTATCAAAGATAAAATTATTATTGCTATGGACTGGTTTTATCACAATTATACGACTTTTGTCGACTTACTATACTTAACTAATATGATTCGGCGTGGCTTTGTGTAGTATGACTAGTGTTGTCTTGAAGTATTGAGTCATATTAACTTGTATTAAATTGTATTTAATTTTTTATTTTTTAACTTTTTAATTATGGAATTTATTAAGAGTGAAAAAGGTAAAAATAAATTAGTTTGTGACGGTTATTTTTATAGTTTTGAAAAATTTGGTACAGAAAACAAATATATATGGAAATGTGACCAGTATAAAAAAAATGAAGTGCAAAGGTCGTATTCATTCAAAAAACGATGAAATTATTAAAGAAATTGCACATAATCATGTACCAGATTCTGGAAAAATTGAAGCAGCTAGAGCCGTTAATTTGATTAAAGATATCGCCACTCAAAATATAGAATTAACTACTCGTGCTGTAATTAGTTCCGTTTTAACTACAGTAAGTATATCACATCATCCAATTAGCCGATTTTATTGCACACGATTTTATCGGAGACCGGAGTATTTTCTTATCGAGCGATAATATTATATCGGTGGTGCGCGTGGTGCGCGATTAGAGCCCGCTTTAAAATAATTATTACAATAATTATTAATGACATAATAAAAATAACAATAATAATAGACCTAGTTTATAATCAATAATCATTATCACGATTTATTGTTAAGCATACATTAATATTAAACAAATATGTTTTTTTACATTTTATGTAGTTGAATAGTGCTGCTGCAGGACAAATGCCAGCTGTATCTGTGTTAAAGAGAACTGTACGATTAATTCGAAACCTTTTTTATTATTTGATAGTGGTCCAGAGGAAAATAGAATATTAATTTTTTTCACTCAAAGAAACCTACAACTTATGCAAAAATGTGAACACTGGTATGCGGATGGCACTTTTTCTACATCACCAAATTTATTTTATCAAATTTACACTGTGCACGGAATTCGATATGGTAATGTTTTTCCATCAGTTTTCGCATTGTTACCAAATAAAATGGAAAATACGTATGTTAATTTCTTTCAAGCGTTAAAAAATTTGAACGAACCATTAATACCCAAAACAATTATGGTTGATTTTGAAAAAGACGCTATAAATGCCATTCAACGTGTATTTAATAATACATTAGTTCGTGGGTGTTTTTTCATTTATCACAAAGTATTTGGAGACACGTTCAAAATTTAGGATTTCAACAAAGATATATCAATGACTCGGAATTCGCTATACAAATTCGGATGATGGCAGCACTTAGTTTTGTACCCGAAGAGAACGTAGAAAAGGCTTGGAATGAATTATTGGACTCAGAATTTTATTAGCAAAACGAAGAAATTTTAACACCATTGGTGAATTATTTTGAGGACACGTGGATTGGCCGTCTGGATCGAAGAAATCGAAGAAGATCAGCGGTATTCCCAGTCTCATTATGGAATTGTTATAAGTAAAGACCGGATTTTTGTGCAGCTAAAATCTAATAAATGTGCAATTAAAATGTTAAAATGTGCAAAAACGTGCAAAACATTACAGGTACTTCTAATTTCAATTCTAATAAGTAGCTGACTTTACAATATTTGGTTAAAATAATAATAAACTGACAATTTGTATATAACTAACTTAACAATATTTGATTAAAATAATAATAAACTGACAATTTGTATATAACTAACTTTACAATATTTGATTAAAATTTATAATCATGTACATTTCCAAGTTTTTTTCTTTAAAATTATGTCTTCTGTCACTTAATATGTGTTTTAACTGCGAAAACACACGTTCTACGTCGACACTTGTTATCGGGCATTGTTTGTAGCAGCTTATAATAGCAGGATCTTCTTTTAAATCTACATCATTTCCATTTATTGAATTGTTGTACAGTTTTAAAATATTGTATCCGGGATTTTTATCAAATACTGATTTGAAATTTCATATAGTATTTGACCCTTTTCATTTCCAATCGTCTTAAGTCCATCTCTTTTCTGTTTCAACTACATTTATTTGATAATTTAAAGTTGAATTTTGTTTTTCCAGTTTTGTATTGAATTTGGCAACTCGGACAAATGTGATCGAATAAATGTTAAATCAGATATAATTGATGTAGTACTCAAAATGGATTTTACTTTTTGGACAGATTGGGCATCATCTTCTATATTAGATACCAATTCTTTAAATTTACTGACATTTTCAGAGTAAAACAAAGTGGCTTCTAACCATGTTCCCCACCTCGTTATTATAGGTTCTGGAGGAAGGCGACAGTCCATAACAATTTTATAAGCAGTAATACAATGAGGTGCTTTTAAAAACATTTTTTTTCCATTATTTACTAGTTTATTTATACCCGGGAAAATGTCTCTAACTTTTTCGGCCACACGGTTTAAGCCATGTGCAACACAAGTTATATGAATCATATTAGAATAAAATATTTTTAATGCTCCTCCAGTTTTTATCATATATGGCGCCGCATCGCTAATAAACAGCAGAATTTTTTCTTGAAATAACGTGTCTCCAAAAAATTCCATTAAACTATCATTCACAAATCGAGAAACCGTTTCATAATTGGTTTTTTTCAATTCTTTGCAAGAAATCAGAAATGAAGTAGGCATTATTTCTGGATGAAGTATCCCAACAATTAAACTACAAATATACAGCCCTCTAGAATCAGTCGTTTCGTCTACCATAATGTAAATGAAATTGTTAGTTAATTTTTCCCGTATTTTTGTAAGAGTAGATTCAAAACATATTTTTAAGTAATTTTTTCGTAACGTACTTTGATCTGGAATATTCTGATTAACATATTTTTGTAAAAAATTCTTAAATGGTGTCGACTGAAGTTTATTGAAAGGAATATTTGTGGCTACCAAGGCATAACACATGTCTGTTAAAAATTCATTTCGACTAGCCATGGCTGAGGTGGTTTCAGGTATTAACATTTGTACCGAATTACGCTTATTTTTTTTTAGCAGCAGTCATTTGTTGATGCACAGCTAATAACAACAAAAAAGTGTTAATAATTATTGATTACAGCAGAAAATTAGTGTTACCGTAGGTACGTACTTGAATTACAGTGTGCGTCAACTTGTGATTTACGTTCACAACCAATAGCCTTATTGCACGACATGCAAAATATAATTTTGCCTTCTGTTTTCAATTCTGGATATTTTTCGATCCAACATTTTATTTTGGAACAATGACTACTGCTAATTTTTGGCATTTTAATTAAATAATATCAAGTAATAATCAACTATAAAATTGTATAAAACACGAGTTGACTACGACGGCTGCGGATAGACTGTAGTACTGTAAGTGTATACTGTATATGTAATCTGTCGACTATCGTAGTACATTATCTTAATTACTTCGTATTATATCGTTATTTATATATAATTATATTGTTAGATATAAAAGTCCAATACTTTGTATAACAACATAATATAGCACTGATAAAAATAATACAAAAATATTTGTACAAAAGTACATTTTTATAAAAAAAACCCGAAACGTGCAAAAACCCAAAAACGTGCAATTTTGTGCAACATAAAACTTTCTTTAAATTAATCTACATCTCTTGATTTGGATTTGTAGCTTTTTTCCATTGAATTTAGAACACGCCATAAAAAGATGCAATTGCACGGGAATCCGGTCTTTAGTTATAAGTAGGGCCCGGATTTAAATGCACTTATAACCATACAAATATGCTCTAAAAAATAGCCAAAAATGCCCTTAAAAAATGCATTTTCCCACAAAAATGACCTTAAAAATGAAAAAATGACTTTAAAAATGATATATATTTTTTTACAATTTATAATTTATACATGAGATTAAATAATTTTTATTATTTTATTAAAAAAAAACTGAAAATTTGATTGATGTTGACTCGCATATATTTTGGTCGTTCTGGAGAAATATTATTCATTCTAAACATACCAAAATACGTATATATTAAAAATTAAATTCTAAGTAAGCCTATTGTACTTACTCAATTTTGAGCATTGCATTGAACAATAATATATTGTTTAATATGTTCAAACACCAAAGATCTTCTGTTATCTGAAAGAATATTTTTGTACGTGGAAAAGCTCCTTTTGACGTCCACGGATGTAATAGGAGCAAATTTCATGTGACAAATATCGTCTGGAGTTAATTCTTCTGATATTTTTGTACGAGAAGTTTCCTTGCCTTCTAAAATATTTGCAATTGTTTCCATTGCAGTATAACCACCATTTTTTTCTAAAACAGTTTCAAATTTTTTCTTTATTGCTTTGCCTTGATTACTTGTATTTGTATGACTTAAGATATAATTTTTTCGCATTATTTACAATACCAATTGCCTCAATTAAGGGTATCCCTGATGCCTCAAGGCGTGTTATACTACTTGGTATATTTCCATAGTTTGCTTTTATGAATATTAAGTTCGCTTCAATTTTTTTGTCTGCCATTAAACTTTGTGCTTTTTTGATAGCTATGGCATCGTTTTCTTCAAGTGCATCAATGACTGTTTTAATAAAATGAAAATGGTCACAGTAGTATACTGCAGCTTCTACCCAAGTACCCCAACGTGTCAGTATTGGTTGAGGTGGTAAAGGAATAGCCGGGCCCATGCATTTAAACTTTAAAACTCTTGAAGGTGCTTCAAAAAATTTTTTTATTTTTCATTGATGTTAATGCATTAATATGTTTTTCTCTTGATATATGTTGCTGAATCGAAAATTTTTTTTCAGCTGCGACTTTAATATTACAAATTTTACAAAGTAATATAGTCCCATCTGTTGTAAAAACGTCTTTTCCGAATTCATTGACATAGTCACGCAAGCGAGAAGAAGTAGATGATTTTATTTTGGGCATTATGTAACAGTGTAACACATTAAAATCACAAACAACACGAGCAACAACCGCGACGGCGCGACGAACACGAACTGACTGATTATTTATAATTTGACCAAATACAGTCAATATCAATATAAGATAAGATAAAAACTGAATCGAAATATATAACCCTTACAGACCGACAAGGCACGATCGTGAGGGTATGGTTTTTTTTTTTTTCATTGTTATATTTATTCTACTCTGTTCAGACCGGTCACGCACGATTGTGAAGGTAACGTTCTATCGTTTAATCTAATTTTAAAAGAAATCGGGTAAAACCCAGCCATGCTCCACGTATTTTCAGTTTTAGGTGTGAGTTATTGTGTGAGATCAACCAAAAAAATATGCACTTTGCATTGAAATCCGGGCCCTAGTTATAAGTATATTTCTGAAAATATCTCTCGGACCAACAATTCGGTGGAAGGATGGCATAATGGTTTTGTATCCACTTTAAACGCATCTCATCTAACTATATGGAAATGTATTAATTCGTTCAAACAAGAAGAAAGTCTAATAAGATTACAAATAGAACAACTAATCGCGGGAAATACTATAAGCGTAAAACGAAAGTACAAAGACCACTCAGAACGGATTTCTAAAGTATGTAACGAATACAATAACAGAAGCAAGGTAGATTTTTTAAAAGGGATTGCTCATAATTTTCAATTGCAGCATTAATATACATTTTTCAATCATAAATTATTATTATTTTATTTCATTTTTAAAATTATTATTATATACTTTCATTTGTAATTTTATTTTTACTTGTATCAAATCTAAAATTGTTTATTAAGTTATAAAAATATTTGGCGATATATATATATATATATATATATATATATATATATATATTAAATATCTACTGTTTATTTAACATTGATATACCTCCAAAATATTTAAATATATATATCTTGGATTGTAAACCATTATCAAAATGGTCAAAATTATTAAAAATTATTTTATTTGGCGATCAATTAACCTGGCGACTAATTTTACGCGCGATCAATTCACCAGCGATCAATTCACCGGCGATCAATTGTTCGCGACCAATTCACCGGATACCTTTACAAAGTGTTAAATGATTTAATGTCATATTAAATCCCGAAAACATCATCATTACGATAGGTATCTGTTATTATTGGGTACCATGTAACACAACAATAAGCCATTGCTAACCAAAAACGTTACAGAGTAAAGTTTGGTAAGAAATGTTTTTTAATGCCATATTCTAAGATTTTCGAGAAACTTTAATCTTAAAATGCTTATAAAAAAAAAAAACGAAAACAACATCATTGTAAAACCAATACTTTCCTCGCTATACTTTGAATCTAAAATCTAATTAATAAAAATATGGTCTAACCCAGCGGTTCCCAAACTGTGTGGCGCGCCACCCAAAGGAGGCGCGAGCACTTAACAAGGGCGGCGCGGCGCGCGATTGGAATTTTACACATATTTTTTTTTTAGATCAATTTTATGTCCGATAAAAATTTTGTAGAAACGATTGTCTTATCTTATCCATATACTATGCACGTTTATTACAAAATAATTACAGTAATTCTGTATTGATTCTGTAATTATAACTGTCGTATTCACGTAGTGACGTAGTGTGTAATATATGAGAGTACATTTTTCTAACTTAATTCGTAATACTTTAATTTATTTCGTGCTATTTTTTGAATCGAAACGTAAACAAAATGAAGACAAATGTAAAGAAGAAAATAAACGTAAGTTTAGAAAGTATGATAATAATTACTTAGATTTTGGTTTTATTTGCATTACAATAGATATCGAAGAACGTCCTAAGTGTATTATTTGTTTGAAAGTATTAGCTGCTGATAGTCTGGTACCCAACAAATTAAAACGTCATTTGGAGACTAATCATAGTACATTAAATAATAAATCACATGATTATTTTGTAAGACAATTTGCAAAATTAGAAAAACAATCTTCTAGTTTCGTTAAACAGACAAGCGTTCCATCTTAAGCTCTTTTGGCTTCATATAAAGTAGAATTTCGTATTGCACAATGCAAAAAACCTCATACGATTGCTGAAGAACTTATTTTACCATCAGCAATGGATACGGTTTCTACTCTGATAGGAGTATGTGAAGCAAACCAACTTAAAAATATACCTTTGTCTCATAATACTATTAGTCAGCGAATTCAAGATATCTCAGATAATATAAATGATCAGCTTATTGATAAATTAAGAAATAAAAATTTCGTGATTCAGCTTGATGAAGCATCCGATAATAATAAAGACACATATTTAATATGTTATGTTCGGTTTATGGATGGAGTAGATATTATAGAAGAATTATTATTTTGTAAATCTATATTAAGTGGTACTAAAGCTAAAGACCTATTTGATATCACTAATAATTTTATAAATCATAATAATATTAAGTGGGAAAACTATTTGGGCGTGTGCACAGATGGAGCTCGAGCTATGTCTGATCAGTACAGTAGACTTCAGGCTTTAATTCGACAAAAAGCTCCAGAAATGATATGGACTCATTGTCTTATTCATCGAGAGGCTTTAGCGTCACAAAATATAAGTTGCTCTTTAAATTATGTACTTGAAATAGTAATAAAAGTAGTCAACTATGTAAAAACAAGACTTGTTAAAGCAAGATTTTTTTCAATAACTGTGTAAAGAAATGGGAGCAGAACATACAACATTACTGTTTTACTGTAATTCTAGATGTCTATCAAAAGGTAATGTACTTTCAAGAGTATTCGAACTTAGACAAGAACTTTATTCTTATTTAAATGGAAAAGGTTATAATAATAGTGAAATGTTTGTTGATGGTGATTTTGTTATAAAATTAGCCTATTTATTTGATATTTTTGATAAATTTAACTCACTTAATATATCTCTACAAGGTAAAGAAACTCATATTCTGCAATTATACGATAAGATAGTTGCTCTTATTAAAAAAATCAACTTATGGAAAAGAAAATTAACAGAAGAAAATGGCAAAACCACTTGTTTTCCACTTTTAAAATATTTTCTTAGAGAGAATGATCTTGAATTACCAATGAGTGTAAAGAAAATATTTTTTAAAGCATCTGACGAACCTTGAAACTCATTTCATGAAATATTTCCCAGAAGAAATGAAACAGTACTATTGGATTAAAGACCCGTTCACTGAAAAGCCACCATCAAATTTCACAACTACAGAAGAGGAACAATTAATCGACATTTCATCCGATTCTTCACTACGAATGCAATTTTCTTCATACTCACTTTTAGGATTTTAGAACAGTATTAAAGATGAATATCCTGAAGTTAACAACAAAGCTTTACGTATATTAATACCATTTGCCACTTCGTATTTTTGTGAAGCAGGATTTTCAGCTATAGCCGTATTAAAATCAAAATATCGGTCCAAACTCAATGTGGAAAAAGAAATGCGTGTTGCAGTAATTACATTAATTCCTGATTTTGAAAAATTAATAAACGAAAAACAAGCATATTTTTCGCATTAATTATTTTGAATAGAATAAAATAATAAGTTTACTGTTTTTTTGTCATCAAAATTTAAATTTAAAACTAATAAATATTATATATTATTATTATTAATATTATTTATTAATATTATATACAATTTTTAACCTTTTTTATTGAATATTCTTTGAGGGAGGCGTGAAAAAAATGTTTAATTATTAGGGAGCCTTGAATGAAAAAAGTTTGGAACCGCTGGTCTAACCTATATAATATCATATGATGCATTTTTATTTTAGTATTGGAATGACAGACGGTCTAAAGTTAAGCGTAAAAAAGGAGATAAGGTAAGAAGTGTTGGTCAAACAGGAGAGGGTGAATATGATACTCCAGATTTAACTGAAGAAGAGGAAAAAATAGTTTCTCTAATTGGTGGCAATGTTGTGGTTCAAGGGGACATGACAGTACATGAATTAGGTTTTGGAGCACCTTCTACCATGCTAGATGTAAGTTATGCAATTAACTATAATTTAAATTTTATTAATTATTAGTAGATACATTAGTGAATTATAATTTGAAATGTTTGGAATTGTTTATGTTGATAACATAAAATATTTAATATTATATATTTTAACTAGGATACAGAGTATGAAGTTGTTAATGTTTCAGACTGCAATACAACAACTATTTTTGATGTAAAGAGGGGTTATTTATTTAATATTATAATAAATAATTAATTATTTAATTTATTTAATATTTTTCTGCAGGATGATAATTACAATTTGGAAGAAGTTACAGAAAAAGAACCGGTACAAGGAAAAATTCCGATTAACTTTGAAATACCCATAGAAAGTGTTGCAGCAGTTAAAAATTCAAGAAAAATATCATACTCTACCACTCCTAATTTAAATAGAAAGAAATCAACCAATTTTAGTAAGCTTAAATAATGTATAAATAGAATAAGTGTGATTATAACTGTAACATGCACCATTATATGTAATATAATTGTAATGTAATTGCTAACAAATAATAATACGCATATTTCCGAGTCATACGAGGATAAAAATGTTCAATTATATTTTATACTTCCAAATTATATAAATAACTATTGCACACATAATTGTAATGTAAAGCTAAGCCACGATCATAAGTACCAATTCAATGTAATACATATCCTTATATTTCATCACACGACCATGAACAAATTGTGAAATGGTCACAGAGAAGAAGCCACGTGCGAATTACAAATCACGAACAACCGCAAACAACGTCATCATTCGAATTTGACGATCAAGGCCAAGGGTAACCAGGTGGCGAAAACAAAACAATTAACTAACAGAGTATATAAGGGCTCCATTTCACCACCAACATCAGACGTATTCAGCTATCAAGTACAAACACTCCGCTTACGACAGTCATATTTACTTTGTTATTACTTTGCTGATTTTTCTAAGTGTAAAATAAAAATATCAGGCTCTATTCTTTCAAGTTTAAATTATTGAACTTATATTAAAACACTTAGAAGTACTATTCAATCATAACATTATCGTAGCATCCTCAACCTACTCGAGGCACGTTACATAACTATACTAAATGTTATCAGGAGGCCAACAGCATACAACAAGTAGGTAAAGGAGCACAGGAGACAATGGTTGAACTGCATGAGCAGGAAATAAAACTCCGTCAGCAGGAGATGGAAATTAAATGGCAAGAACTACAATCGCGGCAAGAAGAAATACAAATAAAAAAAAAAAGCAGACAATATCGCCAGTATTGCAGATACATTAAAAATTATAGCACAGCACTTCAAACAACCCAAAGACTGAAAAAGTGAAACAGCACAATTTTGTTACTTTTAAAAATTTATAATATTAAAATATTGTTATTACTTTTTTTTTTTTTATGTATATTGATATGGTAAATTGTATGTAACAGACTGACAAAGTGATACAGAACAATTTTGTTGCATTTAAAAATTTATAGTATTAAAATATTGTTATTACTATTTTTTTTTTTAAATGTTTATTGATATGGTAAATTGTATGTAACAGACCGACAAAGTGATACAGTAGAATTTTGTTACTTGGACCATGAAAGGTATAAAAATCATTTTTTTTATTTTAATGAAATCAAATAGTGTGTGAAAAATAAAAAAATTCGGTTGTTTCAAAATTTTTATCTGACCATGGGTTCCACGTAAATTCATCAGTTTTGTTTTACGTGTGACGTCACTGGTGCGCCGCCGTCGCGTCGCGCGTCGCTGACGTCGCCGATTATCACAGTCCACACCCACGCCACGCTGCGACGCAAATACCAATACGTGTAGGTATTATATTAATATTATTTTGAATATTATTAATATTAATATTATTTCCTGTTCACTTTTAAATAATATACAATTTAACAATTTATTACGATGGTCACAAATATTCACAGTAGCGAGCGTTATTGATGACACGCCGACGACTGGCAACGACGCTTATTGACTGTGGGATACCTAATATAATATTATTATCTGTGTTTATTTTCGTAACGCCAGTTTTATAAAATATATTTTTAGATCGTTGTCAAATGTGTCGTTTCCTCCTCATGCGGATATACACTGTCAACTGTTTCTAAATATTATCAATATTACTTATTGTACGTCATACTGTATAGATTGTAATTTTTCAAATAAAGCCAATTAAAAAGAAAAAAAAAAGATAGTTGTTTAATTTTATTGATAAAATTATTCATTGTTAATTTCAATTTGTTTGATCTTAATTCATAATATATTACACTATTATAATGATAAAATTATGTAGGTACCTACCTATAACAGTAATTGTTATATATATTAATACAGGGTGGCGGAGCAAAAACAACACATTTTGAGATAAGCGTAACTTTAGGAGGGGACATCGCACAATATTGCCGAACATCTCATTGTGTAGTACGTGACAGGAAGTTTAGTTGCAATGGCGCAGTGGAGTATTCAACATCGCTCGTTCGCCGTAGAGACATTTTTCCGAAACAATGAGTCGATCGTGTCTACACAACGCGCAATCCGCACGCGATTCGGACTTCCTCCACGTGCAGTTGTTCCCAACCGCCGATCGATTTTAAAATGGGTTAAGGATTTTCGGGAACATGGTAATGTGGCCCCAAAGATTCCTAGACGTGTTCCTCATGTAGTGACACCAGAAAATAAAGCACGTGTTCAAGTTTCTGTTGAAGAAGAAAGCCCACGACGGTCAACGAGACACCGCGCTCAAGCACTCGGAATTTCGCGTCAGAGCCTTCAAACCATTTTAAATGAACATTTAAAATTTCATCCTTACAAGATAATGCTTGTCCAGAAGATCTTTCCACGTGACCATCTTCAACGTGAACAATTTAGTGTGCGCATGTTGGAAATTTTACAAGACCAATATGCACTGTTCATGACATCGGACGAGGCTCATTTCCACTTAAACGGCTACGTTAATAAACAAAATTGCAGATATTGGGCACATGGTAATCCAAGACAATTCCACCAACAGTCACTTCACAGTGAAAAAGTAACGGTTTGGTGTGTATTGTCAAAAATCGGAATAATTGGGCCTTATTTTTTGAAAATGAAAGAGGCCAGACAGTGACGGTGAATTCTGAGCGTTATGTTGCTATGCTCCAAGATTTTTTTATTCCTTACTTTGAGGAAAATGAAATAGACACTGAAAACATCTGGTTTCAACAGAACGGTGCCACTGCACACACGGCGAGAATTTCTACAGATCTTATGCGTACTAATTTTCCCGGACGTTTGGTGTCTCAAAACGGTGACGTTCCATGGCCACCTCGCTCGCCCGATCTCGCTCCCTGCGACTTCTTCCTATGGGGTTATTTAAAGTCGAAAGTTTATGTAAATAAGCCACGAACATTAGCCGATTTACGAGATTCCATTAGAAGTGAAATTGCATCAATTACAATGGAAATGTTGGAGAAAGTGATGACAAACTTTGGTGAGCGCCTCCAAGAATGCATCACCTTGCGCGGACGCCATTTATCAGACATTCTATTTCACTCATAATTTTTTTTTCATATTTAATAAAAACTTCTCGACATTTGATAAACCTAGGTTTTTTTCATCTCAGTAACTCAAAAATTAAAAGTGCGGCGTTAATTACAAATGTGGTCGTTTTTGCTCCGCCACCCTGTATTGGTAATAATAATCTTGAAGTAATTTTTATCATAATTTAGGTTAAAAAATGCCAATCTGTTCGGCTTATGGATGCTCTGAAAGTGATGAAAGTTCGAAACGTTTACATTTCTATAGATTTCTAAATCGTGAAAAATCACCAAACAGACACAAAAATGGATAGATTTTTGTAAACGAAAAAACTTTAAGCCATCCAAAAATTCTAGGTTGTGTTCCAAACATTTTAAATTTGAAGACTTTAATCAATCTGATGTTCTTAGAGAAAAATTGATGCCTGATACTAAAATCAGAATAAATTTGAATTCTGGAGTAATACCCACTCTACGATCCGAAACAATTGATTTATTACCTAGTAAACGTGATTTAAGAGTAAAACGTAGGTATTACAAAGAGGCTGCAAGTTTGATTCCATCAAGTACACCAGAAAAATCGATGCTAGTAGAAAACTACGATGGGATTAATTTTAGTGACACAAGCTTAGATACAGATATTTTAGAGGAACTAATTAATCCAAATGATAAGAGTGTACAGTGTGAAATTGGAAAAGATATTTATACAAATTTAGAAGTAAATGACGATTTATCATTCGATTTTTCATCAGGATCCAGCGATGAATCTTGTTCTTCAGATAGTGAAGCTGATATTAACTGTAGTTCAAGTAGTAAAAATAATAGATTGTCATTAACTGCAAAAAATAATTTTGAAAATGATTCTTGTTTCATTGTGTTTTGGAACTGTCTATTAGAACTTTTTACGCACTGTCACCAGTGTAGTGGCAAAGTTACATAAAAAAAACATTTTATTCAAGGTGCGCTAATTTCAGTTTCTACACTGTATGAAAACGGTCATAGATTACAATGGTATTCTCAGTCGAAAGTTAGCAAAATACCGGAAGGGAATATTTTGATAGGTGGTGCTCTTACATTATCTGGAATTTTATTTAATCAGTTCAAAGCATTTTATACAGCTATAAAACTTTCAATGTTTACCCATCCGGTGTTTGATAAAATTATCAATAAATTCGTGTACCCTGTCATATGTCATCAATGGCAAGAACACAAAAATTCAAATATTAGTAATATTATGTCTTCTGAGTTACCTATTTGACTGGCAGGAGACGGTCAATTCGACTCCCCTGGATTTTGTGCAAAATACTGTCCATACTCTGTAATGGATATTCACTCTGGCAAAATTGTGGATTTTAAATTGGTTCAAAAGGGCCAAATAAAAGGTGACCTAGAAAGACAAGCATGTGAATAACTACTAACAGAGTTAAAAAATGTATATGATTGTGAAATTGAGTTGTTACTTACAGATAGACACAAAGGAATTCGTAAATATATCCGAACACAACATCCAAAAATTACGCACGAATTTGATACATGGCATTTGAGTAAAAGCTTGATGAAGAGATTTAAACCATTGGAAAAAAAATATCCTGATGCATTTTTATGGAAGTCTTCAATAAACAACTATCTTTGGTGGTCTGCCCAAACGTGTGAAGGAAATGGAAAATTGTTAGTGGATAAATTTATTTCTGTATTATATCACATTTCTAATAAGCACGAATGGGTTGAAGAGAGTAATAAAAATCAATGTCAACACGAAAAATTAACAGAAAATGAAATAAGATCAAAATTATGGCTAAATCAAGATAGTGAGACCTACTATGCTTTGAAGAAAATCATTATGTCAAAAGATTTATTAAAGGATTTGGAACATGCAAAAAACTTCGTGCACACTGGTCGATTAGTCATACCATAACTTACGTTTAAAATATATGCCAAAAAGAATCCATTTAAAGTATAAAGGCATGCACATGAGAAGTATGATTGCCATTTTAGACCATAATCATAGTATAAATAAAAAAGAATTGGGTGACAAAATGGTATATTCAAAACCTGCTGAACGATATGTTTTAAAAACCAAATATGAACCTAGTAACGACGAGTGGCGTCATACAATTATGTTAGAAATAAAAAAAAAAATGAAAGAAAAAACACCAACAATAAGAGAATTTGAGACTGTACCAATACCTCAAACAATAGCACCTCAACCAAAACCAAACTATGAAGATTTAATGAAAACAAAAAAAATCAAGATTTTCACGTAAATAATTTAGTTTTTTAAAAATAAGTTAATTTTCTGATTTTGATATAACTACTCTATCATATTATAAAGGTATGTAAAAAATGAGTTTTAAGTTTCAAAATAAAATATGTAAGTAAAATGTATTTTTAATTATTAATCAAGCATCGGCAACTTGGTTGATCATTACGAATATTATTTGACAATTAATGAAGAATGAAATATATAAAACAGCATAAAAATCTCGATATAATTAATATAATAATGTATCTTAATTGTAAATACGTGTATCAATAAATTTATTATTATTTGTTAAAGTGTTTTTTAGATAAATATTATTTCAAATTGATTATTGTGTAGGTAGTGTCGCGTGCCCGTAGTAATATACGTATTACAACAGCGTAGTGGTTGACGGGTGGCGCACCAGTGACGTCACACGTAAAACAAAACTGATGCATTTACGCGGAACCCATGGTCAGATAAAAATTTTGAAACTACCGACATTTTTTATTTTTCACGCACTATTTGATTTCGTTTTAATAAAAAAAAATTTTTTTTTTGTTTTATAGTCCTTTAATAGTTAATAATATTAAAATATTGTTATTGCTATTTTTTTTTTTTTTGAATGTTTATTGATTTTTTGTCAAAGTCTGACAAAAACATTGCTGTTAATATATTTACGATAAATTATAATAACATTTTCCATAATCTACTATTTTGCATGCGCTCATTAAATAATATAATAAACATTGTTATGCATTGTCCCCCGACCTCCCGCACATGCAGTGTCCAACGTGTCGATGTCATAGCTGGCCCCTCCGCCATCGCTGTTGCGCGTCGCGTTCGTGGCCGCTGGTGCACACGGACAGGGCAACCTGTTCCCCCAAGTAATCTGTATCCAAAAGTTTCCGACGCGACGACACTGACCCCTTCTCAACGATAACAACGCCGCAACGGCCTACCTGACACCAACGGCGGCCAACTGGCTGTCTTTTTTCCACCGTCGACTAGGCAGCCACGGGTTTGTCTCACCATCATGGACGCTCGCTGAACATTTCCCGGTTCGATATTGTTCTTGCACGCAGTCAATCGTCTATGTTATATAATATTATAATTATATTTGTTTCGATTATCGACGAACTACTACCATGATGGGCTAAGTCAATTTCATGGGCCCGTGGCGGGCGAAGCCACCACCAACGTCATCGTCTCAACATCAATCGTCGTCAAAGTATATTTTTCCCCAAAGTCCCCCCTATTATTATTATTATTATTATTTGATATTATTTACTATGCAATTCTATTGTTTATGTAAAATATACCCCCTAAAATTGCCATCTTATTATTTAAAACATTGTTTTCTTTTTCTTTGATTATAAACCTTTGGTTTTCATTAACCACTGCGTGTAACAAAACCTATAAGTTCCACCGACTCGATTCTCGGGTCAACACGCGGTGCGGCTTATAGGTCATGTGATCAGTGTTCCCCCGAACACATGGGTGGAAAGTAAGTCACTAAAAAAGACCGAAATCTCACAAAGTTTTTATTTTTGTGTCACATATTGTCAATGGGTGAGAAATACTATAACAAAAAACATTTACTGGCAAAATTATAAAAACTAGTTTATTATTATTTTATATTACAATTATTATCATCCCTAATTATTGTTCATATAAGCAATCACTGCTCTCCAATTTTCATCTCCAACGTTATACATTGTATTTCCAAAATGTATTATATCATCGTCATAATTATCCACAAGAATTTCATCTACTGGTAAATAATCATCCATTTGAATACAGATATTGTGGAGTGTAGCACATGCATTTATAATCTTACTGCAGACATTGGGCTTGTAGTTGACGCGGACCCGTGCGGCAACCGTTATCGAACGGTTGTCGCCGACCGCGTCTTAATATCACTCGTCAACCACCAGACCGCGGCACGCAACATCGTCATGACACCCCGTCTCCCACCCATCACTGGAAAGGAGACGAGAGCGGTCGCGACGACGTCCGTCCGGTACGGCGTTTGAATCGTTCTGTTTTTCCGACACCGCGGAACGACTACCATCAATCCATTAGTGTGTCACTTTGTTGTTTCTTTTTGTTCATGTAATTTTACAATCAGTGCACAACAATATACTAAAATTGTTACTATTAACACAGCGTTTAGTGTTTTTATTATTATTATATTTGTGTCATCGTTTTTTTTTTCTTTTTTTTTACACCGACGTGTGTTGTTCGACACCCCGCGCACCGCGTCATAGTGCAGGTTTCTTTGTTTACATAAACACCTCCATCTGCCTTTTAAAACTCCTATTGCACGTTCAACAGTTGAATGAGCCTTAGAATGGGCGTTATTAAACATTTGATAATCGTCATTGTTTGGATTAGAAAATGGTGTCAATAACCACGGTTCAAGAGGATATCCAGAATCTCCTAACAACCATTCTTTAGAATTTTGATATGTATTACAAAGGTGTTGCCTAACTGCACTCATTCTCCATATGTGAGAATCGTGTGTGGATCCTGGAAATTTTGCGTTCAGGTTTAAAATACGGTACTCATGGTCAACAATCTGTAATACAATAGGTATTAAAATATATGTTCCTTCTTTTTTTTTATCTTATTCATACTTACAATTTGAGTATTTATGGAATGAAATTTTTTCCAGTTAACATAGGCAAATTCTGGGTAGTCTTCATTGTTGACCGCTGGGGGAAAAATCCAATACGATGTATGTATGTGTCCCGTCTATCTTGCCAATCACATTTGGTATTTTGAAACGGGTTTGAAACCTGTATTATGAGAAAAATATTTTTATTATTTGGAAAACAAATTTTCATCAAAATATATTCAATAATAATAAGTCAGTGTTAAATAATACAAATAAAATAATTATGATTTGTTTTATTTATAGAACTAATTTTCCATTATTATCAATAGACAACATTGGTACCTAGTCCATTATTTTAAAATCACTGTACGCAAGTCTTTCCTAACTTAATTGGTTAACATGGCTTTTTAATATTAATAAATATTTTGTTGACCGTATTTAAACGAAAAGTTTGTAGATCCAACCTATTATTTTCTTAATAATACCTAGATATTTCTCTAGGCATTAGATATAAATTAAAATATTTTATCTATCCTATATTTCAACCTAAATTAGCCCCCAATATTAGCATTTTATTGTTTTCTGTTATTTAGCTATTACTTTAATAATATAGGTACTTACCAATCGGAAATAAGTGTCTTTTCTTCAGTAGTTATTGGAAACTTGACATATTTGAAGCACATCTGCATATGTATGCAGTCTAACACCTCGTTCAACACTTTACTAATTGCAGGTTGTGACAGTCCAATTAAAAAATCATTACCTACGCCTTTCTGGTAAGAGCCTTGTGCAAAGAATCTTATTGTTGCCGCAACCTGCAGTAAAAAACATATTGAATAAGTATCACAATATATGTTTAAATATCAATAGAATAAATATCAATAGAATAATACAATAAATACCTTTTTTTCAACACATACCGTCACTCCTTAGTGTGCCAATCAAATGAGATGTAAATTTATGCAAAATTCTTTCAAATGTATGTTTGGATATACGAAAATTGGTACGAAATTCTTCGTATGATAGCCGATAGACTGACCGTTGACGAATAAGAACTCGTTCTATTCTTAACCGTCTACTATCTTCTCGTTCGTTTCCACGTTCATCGCCAAATATAAATAAATTGTTAATTCGCACCGCATTCATTTTGATCACAATTTGAGAAAAATCAACTTATAACATATAAGGTGGCAAGGCGCGATGTAAATAAACAAATGATATAAACCACAAATATGATAACGATTTTGAATGATTATTAAATTGAAAAATTAAATACCAAAGTACGCCAAGTAAGTAAAGAGAGACACCTACCGACCTACTGGACTCCGCAATTGTAATTTGGCCTTCCGGACTGTTAACCAGTTTTTGCAGTTATTTGTCAGCGCCAATGAAGTTTGTCCCACAGTCGGAAAAAACATCCGAATTTTAATTTTATAACTAACCGACGGTACACCACGTCGGGCGATGAAGTGATCAAACGTGCACAGGAATGCAGCTGTGGATAGTTCAGTGACCACCTCCAAATGTACTGCCTTTACCGCGAAACAGACGAATATAGTTACGAATATAGTATGATCTGGCTTTGCGCAAGCGCACTTCACACATTTGCAGCGGACCGGTATAATCAATGCCCACACGTAAAAATGGCCGACTGCGAAATACCCGTTCGGGTGGCAAATCTGCCATCAACGGTTGTGGTGCTTGTCCGTAAAATCGAACGCACGTGGCACACCCGCGACTAATTTTGAATAAAACGGATCTTATCGAAATTATCCAATACTGGCGCGAAATCAAGGCCGCGACCACTCGTGGCCCAGCATGAAATGTGACCAAATGCCATTGATGGCATATGATTTGCGCGAGGTGCGAGGTTTTGGCCAACAGCAGCGGATGCTTCGCATCGTAACTCAATGCAGAATTACACAGGCAGGCGGCCGCCCACGCGTATCGCCCCGGTGACATCTAAAAATGGATGTAAGTAGTATTAAAAGGGGGCTTCTGCAGCCATTTTTTTGAAGTATCTATTACAGCAATTGGTGCTTTTGTTTCGAAATCAGCTGGACTCAATACCGGTTTTTAAAATAACTTTTATGTTAACTAATTTACAATGATCAAAAACACTTGGATCTTTTATAATATTGTTTTTTCGATTCTTTTGCAAACCTATTACAACAAATCGCGGTTTTTCTAATTTTGATGCAGTTTTTAAATTCCAAACTATATTTTTAGATTTACTGAGTTCAGGATATTCATAAGTTTCATACGATCTGAACGGAATAAATAAACTTTTCCCCTTTTCTACAATTTTAAATAATTTTAGTCGTTCAGAATCATCTACACTTATATGTGGAATTTTCCAAATTACTTTATCTAGAGTGGCAGTACCTGTAGTTGTAGTTGTATTATCAATTTTGTTGAGTAAACAAGCTAAATCAGTATTACTTCTTGTTAGTATTATTTCTATTCTAGAATTTACTAAAAAAAATTTTAAAATCTTCAAAAAAACATAACCAATACTTTAATGGTATACAAAAACTAAATTCTCCTGCTTCATTAACAATAACTTTATTGTTTAAATCCCAACCAGCATTCTGATAGTAATGATAATTGTTTAACGTACATGTTAAATATCCCTTTAATGAAATAGTTATTCCCAAGACCCGAGTTCCATCAACTTCTACGCCGTTAATTTCTAATCTAACCTGATCAAAAAGAAACAATAAACTGTTATTAGATAATTTCACCGCTGTTGGATCTGTTATTTTTCCCTCAATAAAAAGGAAACTTTCATGTAGATAAAGATCAGTTTGCTGAACCCCAATTCGTATTTCATCATTATTTTTAAACGAGTTAGTATATGGAATATATGAATGATATTCAACTTTAATAATTTTCGAGTTTGTAATATAATTTGTTTCAATATCTAAAATATCGCTTTCAGGCATTTTGTCTGATTTGGAATCCTAACTTTTTAATATTATTTTGTTTTTAAGAGTTAATTTTATATTTTCAGCTTTTTTTTTAGTTACTTTTGGTCGTAACTCTGTTGAATGACTTATCGGTTTAATCGATTGTAACTGCTTTATATTATAAAATAATAACCCCATATTTCAAGATCTACAACGTCTTATATGTAATACGACTGTAATTTTTTCATTAAAGTTATAAATAGGATTCTTTCTTGATCGACTAAATTAATATTTATTGTATTAAGAACTTCAGTATTAAGTTTATAATATATTAAATTAGCTGGCGACTCGACTATTTTAGCAACTGTCCTTTCACGAGGAAAAAACTCGTATATCGAGTGAGATCGTGAACCATTATCGAATGAACCATTTGCTACATTACACAAGACTTTTATAGAATTAACGGCGTTTATATCAATATTTTTCGATGAACTAAAATTTGATAAACCTTCTTTCCCATATATATTTTTTTTAAATCCTAACAGACTTCCTAGACTGTTTTCAATTGTAAAATCTATTGGGTAATTACAATTAATTACACATTTCATACGAGTGATATCAGTGTTCATGGTAAAATCTATAGGGTCATTATACATTTTGTCGTGTATATCTATATTATTTATACGTTCATTATCTTCATGTATTTGGTTGCAAATATATTGAGTAATATCTTCAATCTCATAACAACCGAAAGGAAGTATAATATCTAAATTTCGTTGCTGTATAATAATACGAAAATTATTTGTTTCATTCACATTTGGAAACATATTATATGTATGCAAACATAATAATGCAATCTCAGAGTTTTCGGGTACATTTATTGCTGAAAAATAAGTTGATGATAAAGATGTCATTTTATCTGACATACTTACAGTAATCGATTCATTCATTTTATTGTTTTAGGATTTAATAGGTCTAATATGTAATATAACCGTTATTTCATCGTTAGAAATAATAGGATTGTTTTTGTGAACAACTAATTCAATTTTTATTTTTTTTAATAACTGCTGTCTTAAGTTTAAAATATATTAAATTAATGGGTGATTCAATTATTTTAGTTCTTATCTTTTCACGAGGGAAAAATTCATATATTGAATGTGATAGTTGACCATTATTGAACCTTTAACTATATTACACATTACTTTTATAGAATTAACATTTTCTGTTTTATAAATAATTTGATTCTGAAATCCTATTGCACTTGCTAAACTGTTTTCAATTGTAAAATCTATAGTACAATTACAATTAAGCCTACACTACAAATGAGTACTTGCAATTTCTAAATTAAATCTTATTTCCACACTATATACAGCATAATACTGTTTAGGTAAGTATTTCTCGTATATGTTCATTAATATCTCTTATGCTGTAAAACCCAGGAGGAATTTTAATTTTCAAATGTTTATATTTTTCATCCAGATAATTTTCAATTTGTATTGTGTTATTAGTATCATCTTTAAGAATTGCATATTCCTTTACATATGCGTTTAAACTAACAATAGCAATTTCAGAACCACCATTTACATTTATTACCGGAGAATAAGTTGATGTTAGTATAGAATTATTGTCCGATATTCTTAATATAATTGATTCATCCATTGTAAAAACTCAATACACAGATGTCCACAAATAAATGTATTATATTTTTGATAATTTGTATAATTATACAAAATATTCTCACCATCAAAATAATTTTGAAGTTCAATCGGAGGTGCAAGATCACCAAACGGGTCAAAATATATAATTTTATCTTTAAACCGATAATAACTAACCCAGTGAGTACCACCGCCAGAAGAGGTGTCTAAATTAATTATTGCACACTCGATTTTATACGGTTTTTTAGGTAATTTGTCTCGCGAAAAGACACCACGAAAATGTTTAATTTTCAACTTGTCAACATAATTTATCTTCACTGGTAAAAGCTCTGCTAGGTAACATTCATTTTTCCTCGTTTTTTTTTTCTGTCCACTCCTAAGCCTTTCGGATTCAAATACAAACCTTTCCCGTTTGGATTTTTTAAATATAAACCATTACCCTTCTTACGATTTTTAATAGCATTATATACACTTGAAGCACCAGAAGCTAAACCTCCTAAAGCCGATAACCCGGCTAATATTGACACTAACGGTAATGCACCTGCCAACTGGTTCGGTGTTAAAATTGTTCTCTTACCATTTTTTCTCGTTTTTTTATTTTTTTTCTTCGCTGCCAGCAACATTTTTTTATTAGTACGTTTACAACGCATTCCGATTTTTCTTTTAGCTTTCATAGCGTTTACCACAGCGTATGCAACAAGATTTTCTTTTTTAGAACTATCTCCAGCTCTAACTCTTCCCAAGCTTGTTCTTCCAATAATTTATCGGCTTTAACTCTAATATCTAAATTATACTGTTTTCGTAAGCAATATCGTGCGTTCGACAAGCAGAATCTAACGGGTTGATTCCTTTATCTCCACGAGCTAATCTCTTTTTTAAATTTGTACCGGGATCACAAAACTGATACCCGGGTACATGAACCTCGAATGGAAGCTTATTTATAACAGTATTTAAGAAGCCTTTACCAGTCTTAACTGATTTTAACTTGCAAGTTGAACGCATTTTATACAACTAGTAACACGTTTTAAAATTGTATAGTATTTATACGAAAAATGAGATTAATTGAACAAAAAGATAAATTAAACATTGAAAATTTTGATACACAAGATATTAAAATTCTATCAAGATACGGACCATTATTACCAGATAGTATTCGTGGAATATTGGTTGGACCTTCAGGATCAGGAAAAACAAATGTTATGTTTAATCTTATAACTAATAGAAATGGATTAAAATTTGAAAATATTTATTTATACTCTAAAACACCTGAGGAAGAAAAATATGTACTATTAAAAAATATAATAAATAGTATTAAAGGTGTTAATTTTTACATATTTACAAATGCAGATAAAGTTATAAAACCAAATTTAATTAAAAAAAATTCAATTTTTATATTTGATGATGTAATTTGTGATACTCAGATACCTATTCGTGATTACTTCAGTATGGGTAGACATTCTGGTGCTAATTCCATATTTTATTTAGCACAAACATATTCAAAAATACCAAAACAGCTAGTGAGAGATAACGCAAACTTTTTAATAATATTTAAGCAAGATGATAAGAATCTACGGCATATTTTCGATGACCATTATTCTGCAGATATGGATTTTTCAGAATTTCGTAAAATATGTCATTTATGTTGGAACAAGAAGAAATATGGGTTTATAGTTATAGATAAAACTCGTGAAATGGATCAGGGAAGATATGAATTTCATACATTTATAAATATGAAATAATTAGTCTAAAAGAAATAATAAATTTCAGTAATATTCAGTCGGTTGCATACAAACGAACAATTTATAATTAATGTAAATTATGAGTGGAGAAAAAGCCTGTTAAATAATATAATAATTATGTAAAAGAAATATTAAACGTCAAGTTATGGATATGAAACGTAATGTTATAGATTCCGATAATTATTTTCGTGAAACATTTAAACCAATACTTGAACCATTAAATACACTATCAAAGAAAAATACAACGAATGCAACACACGATTCTTTAACTGAAAATATAAATTCGGAAGTACGTTATCCTAGTGATGAAGAAGGTTATTAAGTACGTTATTAAATACAACATTTAATAAATTTTTTAATACACGACCTTATGATAAATCATATGGTTTATATTATGATAGAGCTAATGATCAACTAAAAATATCGGATTTTTCTGTTTCTTTTAGTCATGGTAACTTACATTTACACGATAGTTACTATCCTTGGACTATTGGTCTTTGGTCTTTATTATGTGAAAAAGAACCTAAAAGTACAAATATAGAAGATATGGAAGCTGACACGGACTCACGGTTGTCCTCGGTGAGGTGGCCGGTCAAAAGAATTGTAGTAGATACTATGTACTTAATTTTTATAATAAAAATAAAGTCACGTATACGATTATAATAATGGTAGCAATAATAATAAAAGTGGTGATCACTTGATCGCACCAATAACAAAAAAAAACAACTAATAGAAATATACAGTGAAAACACAATATAAATGGTCAAAAACGATGGACGTAACGATGCACGTTATGTGACGGTCGAAACAGCACAGGCCGCCTTTGCGGTACGGTGAGTACGTTGTCACCGGTTTCCGGCAACGGTCCCCCCCCTCTGCCCGATATACGAGGTAGGTGAGGTTTTGCCGGGCCGGTATTGTCGTTGCTCCAGGTTGTGGCTGGGTAGAGAGCCGGCGCAGTCCGCGATAGTGGTGTACGTGCTGTACCTCCACCTACCGCGGGACCGTGTCAAAGCATATTATAATATTTTGAAAACCACCAAAGTTCATTTAAAGCCTGACGGGAAACCAAAGACTTCAAGGTTCTTTAAATGGATGAACGTTGTAAGACCTCTATACGATAGAATGAAAATAGAGGAAAAACAGTTAAACGAAGAAATAGAAAAGATTACTAGTTCAAGAAAAAAACCAACTTAAATTTAAAGCCGTTTGATGACTATTTAGTTAATACAAGTGCTAAATGAAGTAATACTCATGAGAATACAACAATACCAAATAAATCATTTGATTTTGATCTTACAGTAGACTGTTCTAAATTTGAGGAACCTCCAACTGATAAATTATTTAAATTCAGTTTATCACCACCAATTAAAAAGGGTTCAGGTTTATATAAAAACGTGATTCCTAATACACATTTAAATTATTATGATGATCCGAATGAATTAGTTACAAGACTCAATCTTCTAATTTTTTCTCAAAATGCAGGTAATACTGGTGTAAATAACGAAATAATATCTATTTTAGAAGAACTGCGAGAAAGGAATCTAATATTATAATTAGATATTAAATATAATTTTATAATTTGTATTATAATCTATCTACAGTTTAAATAAATGTTTGAATAAATGTTTATTTTTTAAAACAAAAAAACAATGACTACATTAGAAAACATAGCAATTGAATTGCATCAGTCTGCAAGAAAAACTTTTCCCTGACGGAAAGTTCTTACACGATTTAAGGATGATCTTTGGCAAGCAGACTTAATAGATATGCAATCACATCCTAAAAAAATAAAGGTTTTAAATTTATTTTGATTATTATAGATACGTTTACTAAATATGTATAGACAATAGCATTAAAAAATAAATCTGCTAAAGAAGTTACAAAAGGTATGTTAAATATTTTAAAACAAAATAGACCAAAATTAATACAAACAGATAACGGTAAAGAGTTTTACAATAATCAATTTCAAGATTTGATGAAAAAATACAGCGTTATACATTATTCAACTTATAGTAGTTTAAAATCTGGAATAGTAGAACGAGTTATTCGAACAATAAAAAATAAAATATATACACATTTTACTGCAACTGGATCATGGAACTGGTATAATTCTTTAGATAAATTAATTGAGAGTTATAATAATACAATGCATAGAACAATTAATTGCACTCCGCTTGAAGCTAGATCAAATTCAGACGATATACAATGTAAAAATATAATTAAAAAAACAAGTAAGAAATCAGATTCAAAATTGAAAGTCAATGATAAAGTACGGATATCAAAGTATAAACATCATTTTAGTAAAGGATATACACCAAATTGGACTACTGAAATATTTACCATTGTTAAAATTTTAAATACGAATCCGATAACTTACCAGCTAAAGGATAGTTTATTTACAATAACCGGTTGTTTTTATAAAGAAGAAATTAGAAAAATAAAATATATGATAAGTGGTTAGATTATAATAATAATTTCAATTCATGGATAGATATTAATGATATTGCTAAATAAATTATAATTCATTAAATGCAGTATATGAAAAAAATTTCAAAATTTACTTATTTTATATTTTTAAGTAAAATACAGTATATTTTAATGTTTAAAATCATAAAATTTTGTTTAATAAAATACATATTACTTACAAATAAGAAATTTATATAATTTTCAACACAAAAAAAAAAACATTATAAGAAAAAATATAAAACTTGCAAAACAGTATATTGTTTATTTATTAATATATATATATAATTTTAACATGTATTAAATATTAATACATTATAAATAGATAATATAATTTGTAACAATTAGTTAATATAATTAAAGCTGTAATTATAATTATTCTAAATAAAATACAAATTTTGATACATATCTTTTAATTTATAATGACCGTAGGCTAAAGTATCAATACCGTTATTCATTATATACCTTTTATCATCGTTTGCACTTAACACTAATTGATTTGTTGTTTTAAAAAACATGTTGTGTTTATTCGATTGAATATAGTTCATATCACGGTTAGGTTATGTTGTGAGGAGTTTTTTTACTTCAGATTTTGGTGGATAAGCATTATGAGGTAAAAATGGGAATTCGTTGTGTATTTTATGGAACAATTTAGGATAATCAGTATCTACCTCTAGAATATATCCATACTCGGAATTATCATCAATTTTTGTTATATCTAATGTTAAATTTTCAAACCATTCAAAATGTTGATAGGGTAATGCGGATAGCATAGATTTGCATAGAGATTTACACAATCTAAATAAGCTATCCATGTATTCGGTTTATTTTCATCGTAATCAATATTTTTAATATTTGGTATATTAGCCTTTACATATCTTTTAACTGACTGACAAATACCTCCTCGTATCCCTTCCTCTAGCATAAGTTGCATATTATAACATTTAAGACGTTCTAATTTAACCTCTGTATGTTTCAACATGCATTCGAATGCAAATCCTGGTGCAGTTATAAAATGAGAAGCATCTAATTTAAAAGTCTGTAAACAAAGGTCCTCTAAAATTTTCGAACACATCTACGAGAATACAAACATCACACATTAGATATAAATTACTGTACTCTAATAAAGTTTTTATATTAAATACTTTCCAGATATTTTGCGCATGTAAATAATCTTCATCGCTGACATTCTCATCTTTTAACGAGTTATAAAATTCATATCTTGGAGGTAAGCAAGTATCATTTAATTTACTTAAACCAGAAATATGTAGTGAGCTGGCTACGTCTAGTCAACTTACAACAAATCTATGACGAAGTCCACTCTTGTCTCTCGTTCTGGTTCAACGGTCGTGCTGAATTTAAAGATGTGTAAAATAATAAAGGTTTTATCGGAAAATAAAAGTACAACACTTTTGAAAGTATAAGTTTAAGTTTATTTTACGGAGATTAAGACTGGCAGTCACATCGACCTGCTCAGCTAATAATAAGCTTAAAATCTAATTTGTAAAGGGGACTACAGCCGTATTTATATCATAAATATGGGTGTAGCTTTCTACGTCGTACAGGAAACAACCTTCAATAATACATAAGGTTTTTCCTGTTTTCGTAACCAAATTCTACGTGATACAAACTGATTTTGGCACTTAAATCTAAGGTTAGTTCCTGCTTTATATGTTAGGAATAATAATATGTATATAAAATAATAATGTTAATAATGCTATACAAATACATCTCAAGGATTTTGGAATAAGGAAAACAACATAATAAAATAAAAGTAGTAATCCGGGATTACTACAAATATATTCGTAAGGAAATACACCTTTCCGAGTAACTAAATCTAAAGTTGACTTTGAAAATATTTTCATAGTTTGTTTAAATCTCGTTTTATCCTCAGATAAATTTTCTGCTAAATTACTTAGAGATTCTGACATAAAACAATAAGTGTCTATGAATTTTATACTAAACTTAGGTGCAACTGTTTTACTAAATGAATTATATTTTTCGGAAGAATTTGGTATTATATAAATATCCTTATCATCACGACCCAGTTCTTTAATTATAAAATGACTATAAGCTAAATTATGTAAATAAATTGGTAAAAACGAAACATTTTTTAAATGGAAATTACAAAATAAATAGAGTACAAATCTAAAAGCACCAGTAGAGTGGTTATGGTCTCGAATTTTTATAAGGTTCTGTTTTTTAAATGATTTAAGACAGCATTCTCAATTTTCTGTAATTTTAAACCTTCTTTCCTCTTCAATAGTTAATTTTTTTCATTGGTATATTAGTTTGATAAAGACTATAAATTTTAATACTTATATCTATTATAGATTTCATGAAATGACTGGCAGGGTTTCTACCACTAAATACTTTAATTTTTGTAGGAATTTTAAATTTTTTAATTAAATATCTAGGTATTATCGAATAATCTATTTTTACATAAAATGCGTAACTCATTAGTTTGTGTTCACGTGTTAAACGAGTCTTAGATTTGCTATTACGCTGTTTAATTAAAATATGTGTTAAAAACATTCGAAATCAGCATAAATGACTATAGGTATTCTTTGTGTTTTTTGATAATTTTTATAATAAATGAAATTATCATCATCTGTCTCAAATGTTAAAGGTCGTCCAAGCTTATTCTAACTACAAATAATTTTTTGTTTTTTTAGTCCAGAAGTACCCCAAAGTTTATTTTTACAGGGTCTATTATTGAAAACTGTGAAACATCTTTTACATATAATTAATTTAGATTTATGTTTAGTCCTCTGATTTCGTATTAATCTAGAAAAATTATTAATATAGCTGTAATGCGATGTTTTATCATTAGTTAAAAAAAATAAATAGAAATGATTATTACATTCAACATTTTTAATATATAGTGGAAAAATTATGTCTTCATTATTTAAACTAATTATTTAAACTTTTTTTACTTACTTACTATTTTTAAATTACTTATTTAAACTTCTGTAAATACATTTACAGAAACATTATTAATACGTTCGAATTTTTGGGCAATCAATACATTTAAAATTAAATTCCGATTTTTTTTCAAGAATATTAAATTTATTTTTTCTATATTTACTTTTATCCTGACGATTGTCAAATTTAGAAAGAATTGCATACTTAAAACATTTGTTGTCCTTGTTCTTAACATTGATAATCGCCTTCTTGTTCTTTATGTGCTTCGGTAGATCGATGTAGGATGCATCACTAAGAGGGTTTACTTTATTTATTCGTAACTACAGTAAGTCTATTGACACCAAACTCCAACCACTGCCTTTAGTAACAAAATCATTTTCCTCTTTTAAAATATTATTAAACATTTTATTTAATAAATTATGAAAATTTGAATGTGGATATGCTGCTACATTCACGGTTTTGAAAGATATGTCACGTTTTTCTTGTAATATCACATTTTCGTATTCACAATCTACATGTAAATTTAATTTAATTTATGTATTTTGAGTTTCTTTTTCTAATTTATTAATTAACAAGTTTAAACTATCGTTAAAAAATTGATCAAAATCTATAAATTGTTGCACATTTTTTAAGATGAACGTCTTAGAAGTTAGTTTAAATCGTTATATTTCAATAAGCCCATCTCCAGTCACATACATTCGAGTTTTCTTTTAAATCGTTCTTCGTATCATTTTAAGTAAATAAAAATAAAAAAAATTTTAAATAATTTTTTTTAAAAAAAAAAATAAAAAAAAATAATAATTTAATTTTTTTAAAACTGTTATAGCTTTATACAAAAAATAATTGTTTAAAATAAAAAAAATATATTATAAAAAATTTTACATATTATAATTAGAGTTCTTGTTGAAGATATTTAACAGCAATACTTCTTAATGTAATACTTATATTTATTATCACTTTGAATAAGGCAATAACAAATATAAGCATAACGTCTTCACTGAATAATCGAATACTTTTGATTTAATATCAATTCGATTAGTGTGTACGTACTCAACTGCCATATTTCAGTGAATAAAATATCTTTTAATAAGTAATGTTCTGCGCATTACAAAATGTAATATTTACCAAATTACGTATTAACAAAACACACTTATTCAATCACTCAGAATACAAAATACGTATCCATAAAGAGATTATTGTTTTTAATCTATATATATAAAAATGGAGACAAAAAATTCGAAATTGCATCAGTTGAGAACGGCTGGGCCGATTATCTTGATTTTTTTTTTAAATGATAGAGAATGTCGTGGAACGGGTTAATAGGGTTTATATATGGACCTAATTCCACCCCCGGGAGGTGCTCAAACAGGAATTTTGAGATTTACGATAGAAATTTTCGTTTTTGTTTATAAATGGTTGCTATGGGGGTTATAAGATTTGAGAATAATATTTATTTATTAGTGATTAATATAATGAATTACCCGACGTTGCATGGTAACCAAAAAAAAAAAAAACATAAATAAGTACATTGAATATTTTCTATTTGTTTGTGTCATTAAAAATGCCAAGAAGACGCCAGAGTGCCAATATTTGTCGTAGAACAAATGCAGCTACAAACATGAGAAATAGAAGAGCGCAAATAACAGACGAACAATGCCAATTCGATAGTGCGAATGATTCGTAGTTGACTCACGCAGAGCAAATGACCAACTACGCCAACAGGTACATCGAACATTTATATCTGATTCATTCCTGCGTCTAGCATTCCAGTATGGGCTGCATACGAATTGCGTCCCAAAATACAAAAATATATATCGCAATATCCGAATTGCGTCCGCGATATTTGTACAACATATCCGAGTTGCGTCCACGATTTTCTCGCGACATGTATGAGTTACGTCCTGGTTAATAATCTAATTATTGTTTTAATAATTAATGTTATTTATTGTTTTAAAATGTTAGGTTGATTTAAAAAAATATGATATAGTTAAAAATTGTAATATATATATATCATTTATGCATCGGTAAATTTTTGTTTGGCAATTTTTGAACAAAGTCAAGACGTGTTATATTTTTGTTTTCAAACTTAAACATAGTTTTTTTAATAAATTCTTCTTTTTCCACATCCTCTCTTCGTTTATTACTTAAATTTGAACTTCGCATTTTAATATAAATATCTGTTTGGACATTTTTTAGTACTTCAACAAATTGAAAAATATTAGGATACGATGAATAAAACATCCCATTTAATTTTGAGTGAAATGATTCACATGCGTTGATGGTACGCATTAACGAGTTTGAAAACTCGGCCCATAATGACGGCTGAAATTTACTTTCCAGCGAAATATAATTTTTTTCAAAATAATTCAAAAAATTATCAACTCTTTCATCGTTAGGTTTTATAGTCATTAAGTCTTCATAAAAACAGTTAACCTCATCGGGTTTTAAAAATGAAAGACCAAAGAATAATTTCAAATATTTTCCAATTTCAGATTTATTTTTAAAAACTGTAGATAGACCAAGACTTTGAATTTTTCTCCAGATTGATTGTCCGAGATGAAATCTACAACCTTTGCGTATGACATCAGGAAAAATATCTACAACTGCAGAGTGTATTGCTTGTTCGAAGTCTGCATAAATTATATTTGGCGCAAAATTTAAATTCAAATCATTCATTTTTTCTATTAAACTATAAAATGCATCTTTATACATTGATATAGTTTTGCCTGTTAGTAAAAAAAATATTAAAGGAGTATAAGTAGTATTTTTAGCACCGTGAATTATAAATAATTGATAGAAAAGCTTAGGGCAACTTTTAAATGTGCCATCGATATATAAAGTTTTACACTCACTTAAAAATTTTAAATTTGTTGTCGTTGAAAATGCTACAATATTTTTTTCAGTGTTATTTATTAATAAAAATATTTCGTCTTTATTAGTTTTTATTTCACCTAAATTGGTTAGTGCCAAATGCAACTCTTCCAAATTTGTAGGCAATTTTGGAATAATGCTCGATCGAGCATAATGAATATTTTTCCTTATACGGTTTATGTCTGTGGTAGTCAATGTACTTACATCTCCTTTACGCAACTCCTGATGTAAAATTTTGCATGGCTTTTCACATGGGTCATCTAGAGCTTTACGCTTTAATTTATTATCAATTTTTTGACGATTTAAGATGTTTTCGTCGTCTTTATCATGTTCATGATTTAAAGCACTAAAAATTATTTCATTATTTTCGTTCATTTTAAAATAACACTTGCACAAACGTTTAGAACACGACCACCTTTGAACATTATCATTTAAAAATTTTTGGAAAGCAAATTTGTATCCATTAATACAGTATAATAATTTATTTTTTTCACTGGTCATTTTAACTACTTCAAGATTTTCCATTGCAAAGTTAAATAAATATAAATTTATAAAACGCTGATGTTTTGTCGAACAAATAGAGTATCCAAGTAAGACTAATGCTAACACGAACAAAATTAATTTCCAACAATAAATTTAAGATGGTATTTACAGATAAGATATGATAATCGAAATTATCTACGAGTTTATCACCAAACAATATTCTCAGTTGCTGTAAAACCCATGGCCCGATAAAATATAATTATAAACCGCGGACGCAACTCGGATATATCGTGAAAAAACCGCGGACGCAACTCGGCTGTGTCGTGATAAAACCACGGATGCAACTCGGACAAAATATCATTTAGGGACGCAATTCGTATGCGCTGCCAGTATGAGCCCGATATTGAATATTATGCTCATTCAAAAGTAGTAATTTGTGGTATGGACAAGGAATGCCCGCACTGCTATGCTCTCAAATTCAAAAATGAGCCAGTCTGGATGTGTTGTGCGTCAGGAAAGATGCAACTACCTGAAATTGAAACACCACCTGAACCATTGAACGGTTTACTTATCGGTACAGATCCAGATTCTAACGTGTTCCTGAAGTCAATTAGAACATTCAATTCATGTTTTCAAATGACATCGTTCGGAGCAACAGAAATAGTTCGTAATACTAATGCAAATGGTCAACAATACAATTCTATGCTACGGATTTTAGTACGTTAAGGTTAGGTTAGGATTATGTATTAATTGATTATATTAATCCACCGTATTATGTCAAACTTGGTATAACTTTGATACTTTATTAGATTTAAATCATACACTAAAGTACGTACAAACAGCACTAGGTCCGCGATCTACCGCAGGTAGATTGCCTACCTGATAATATACTGCTGTGAATCAGAATTTTTATTCCGGAGAGAAAACTTAAGATAAATCTAGAACATCATCCACCGAATATTAAATAACAAATTGAACAAAGTTAGAGTCATATAAAGTTGGTATATTTAACGAGCAACGAAGTGCACGGGATCAGCTAGTTAGTTTCTAAAATATTAAACGTGTTGTTTTAAGTACAAGTTAACGACTAACTAAGAAAATAATAATACTTCTATTTACGAAAAATTTTTAAATTCCAAAGTGTTTTTGTATTGAATACAAATATAAATCTACGAGGAATTTGCATAAAATGTAGCCATGATCAATATGGTAAAAAAATAAAAAACGCGGCTAATTACGAATATTTAAAATTAATGGTTATTATAATACCAAACTGAAAATTGTTTTAAATATTATATACTTATTAGATTATTTCTGTATACTCAATGATTGATAAATGACGAATATTAAGTAATTATTCTAAAGAAATATAAGTAGAAACCACACAAATATATATCAATATAATATGATAATGTGACTATATTAAGTCTAAACTTTGGAAATGCAAAGCACACACATACATATGTATACATGTATTATAATATATTTGTAAAATAATTTACAATTTTATTGCATGAATTAACATTATTCAATATAATGTGACAAGATATATTAAATTAATAATAGTATAATTACTAATTAATATTTAATCATTGATTTGTTATAATTCTGTTATTGATCATGAAACATTTAAATCAATTAATTAATCAAATTATTTAGTATATAAAATAAAAAATATCTAAATAAAATATAAAATTAATATTTTAAAATACATATAACTACTTGAGCTATGTTCACAAATAAATATGATTAATTCATTAAAACAAAAAATATTATTAGTCAAACATTTCATAATATTTATGATATTTAATTGCATGTATCATTTTACAGGCGGAGGGAAGTACCTCTTCATTTTTAAGAGCGGCTCGATCCGGAAATCTCGATAAAGTAATTGAACATTTAAAAAACAAAATCGATCTAAATACATCAAACTCTGTATGCATATAAATTAATTTATACTATTTGAATATTTTAAATTTATTTTATCATTTACTTATTATTTCATGACAGAATGGCTTAAACGCGTTGCACTTGGCTTCGAAGGATGGACACATTGAAATCGTCAAAGAATTGTTGAAAAGAGGTACTAACGTGAATTCGGCAACTAAAAACGAAAATACTGCCCTTCATATTGCTTCTCTTGGTATATTACATATTAACTGTTTAATTGTTATTACTAACGATTAATATATATAATGGATTTTCAGCTGGACAATATGACGTAGTAGTTACTCTTGTGGAACACGGAGCGTTGGTAAAGTGGAAAGTCAAAATGGTTTCACCCCATTATATATGGCTGCGCAAGAGAACCACGATAGAGTTGTTAAATATCTTTTAGCAAATGGTGCCAACCAAAATTTGGCAACAGATGTATGATAGTTTGACATATATGTTGTGTGAATTTATAATATATTTTATTTTGTTTTTTTAGGATAGATTTACACCGTGCGCTGTTGCAATGCAACAAGGTCATGAGAGGGTAGTCACTGTACTACTTGAAAATGATACCAAAGGTAAAGTGCGTCTTCCTGCATTGCATATTGCAGCAAAAAAAGATGACTGTAAAGCTGCAGATTTACTCCTCCAAGTATGAACTTTATTATTTATTAATATAAATCTATATATTGTTATTTATATTCTATATATTTATTTAAATCATGATGAATGACGCAAAATAAAACTTTACATCATTTTTAATTTTAATTTTTATTAGAATGATCATCATCCAGACGTAACATCTAAGAGTGGATTTACTTCATTGCACATTGCTTCTCATTATGGAAATGACGGTATTGCTAAACTTCTTCTTGCTAAAGGTGCTGATGTCAACTACTCTGCTAAAGTATGACATTCGATAGTACTAATTACGAATTAGATTTTTTCACAAATAATTAATAATTTGGTTTTTTTATAGCATAATATAACGCCTTTACACGTGGCAGAGATATGGGGCAAAAATAACATGGTGTCTTTATTGCTCAAAAGTGGTGCGAATATCGAAGCTAAAACTAGAGATGGCTTAACGGCTTTACATTGTGCAGCAAGATCCGGACATGATCAAGTTATCGATATGATTTTACTAAGAAACGCTCCGATCAGTTCAAAGACTAAGGTTAGTCTGGGTTATATGTATGAGATATTGTTTAATATGAAAATTCAGATTATTTGTGTGGATAAAAAACCAATTGTAATTTCCCTAACTGAATTGAAGCAAAAAAGGAAATCAATATTGTGTTTTATTTTCAGAATGGTTTGGCAGCATTACACATGGCAGCCCAAGGTGATCACGTAGAAGCAGCTAAAGTATTATTAACCAATAAGGCTCACGTGGACGATGTTACTGTAGATTATATGACCGGTCTTCATGTGGCTGCTCACTGTGGACACATTCGGGTGGCCAAACTTTTGTTGGAGAAACACACGGATCCCGATGCTAGGGATTTAAATGGTTTTACACCATTGCGCATTGCATGCAAGAAGAATCGCCATTTAAGTGTTACTTAAAATCAATGTATGTGTCACCTAAGCACAGTTTTCTATATAATTTATAAAAAAAAATCAGTTTGATTATAAAGTATTTATAAGTATCAAACTTAACACCAATAATTGTCATAAATACAATTGATAACTTTGAAATTCTAAGTTCAACATTTTTTTGACAACAGTTTTGGATTCAGCGACCTTAAATTAATTTAAAAATGTCTACTTTAAAATTTTCATTTTATTATTTTAATGCATGCCAAGTTAAGGGTTAATATTTAAGTACTACCTAACTATGTGTTACTTAAATATCAATTATGCATCTAAAAATTATTTTATTAATTTTTAATTATTTGCTGTCAGAAAAATATTACGGCATAAAAACTATTTCGGTAGTTTTAAATATTTATTAATTTTTTAAATATTTACACTCATTACAATTTTTTAAAATTGTTGGAAAGTTTTTCTATGTCGTCAGGCAATAATGTTGGCCAGCATGATGGTAACTTATACACGATTGGTTGTGTATTGCGTTTTCTATCATTTGTACAGCATCTAGGCTGTTACAGAAAATCATTAATTTTATTGTTGTCTGTTAAAAATATTTTGATAAATATTTAAATTTGTTATTACTTTTATTCATTTTACAAGTATTCTTGAAAAAATAATATAACTAGAATCAAGAAACTTAAATTCTGTAAAATTAAATTTGATGGTATTCAATTTAATTTATTTTTTGAGAATTATTATTTTAATAAATAAAATCTATATAGAAGTTATATAAAATACAGAAAATATAAATAAATATTTTATAAATCTATAAAATATAAAATATTTGATATTCTATAGTCAATATAAGTTCTTAACGTACATCGTTAAAATATTATAGATTAATATAATTTACAGTTTTATGGTTTATCCCAGGTGTGGATTTACTGAAAATGAAATGATCCACTATATTATTTCTTAAAAATTATTTCCCAGATAGCAAAATTAGTTTCATAGAACATTTTAAAAATGTTAGAAATAAAAAAACAATGTTCTGCTAATATTTCAAATTATTTATAGTAATGTCATTTTAATGTTCTTTGAATGTTTCATCATCATTATTTTTCCACTTTATTTCGCGTTTCTAAAATATTTTGAATATAATATTCTGAATTATTAATAAAATAATATTCTCAAAATATTTATTGTAAGTTGGGAAAATGTTCCTTAATTATTAGTATAATGTTATTTCAACATGATTATAATCTTTAAAATGTTTGTGTAAAAGTTTCAATAATATTTCAAATAAAATATAAAAAGGCCATAAAAGGGTAAAAAGCAAAAAAATTGAAGAATAAAAATAAGAAACTAGTAAATATTAGATAATAGAAAAAAAATAATAATGTGATTTCAAATCAGCTAGAGAAAAAAATTGCAAACAATTTGGACGGCAATGCAGTTAGTTATTATATACATATTCAACCGTACAATGATTGAATTATCATAACCAGATTCGTTCTTGGTACTTCTCTCTAACATTTTTAACGCCTTAACCTCTAGCTACAGATTGAGATAAGAAATGTAGTAAAAACTTGACAACTTAACTGTGTCGGACATAACAAATTGTGAAACAAATAATTATTGTTCAAGCAATATAATTTCTTCCAAATAGAATATTAGTAGAACTTCTGTCATTATAATAATGAACCAAAATAATAATACCATGTAAAAAAACAAAACATATCAATTTGATGTCTTCTGTGCAATACAAGCATGTCTAATAATTACAAATGATTGTTAAAAAATATTATTATATTTTTAATTTTTATATACATTTTTTATCACTTTGAATAAGAACAAAAAAACAAGAATGAAAACTGTATTATTTTTATTGTTAAAATAAACAAAATATTTTGTACTTTCAAACACTATTAATCATAATTAGTTTTTAAAAAATATCACTCCATCTTAGCAGCTAGTATTATAATTATTTTTGTTGATCATCCTATACTTAGCATGGGCCAACCATGTCGCTAGTGGCACATCAAACTCTCTATCAATTAGATTTTGAAACTTTGGATGAAATCTAATTGCATCTATAAAAATGGGTTACATTTTATTATTATTAACAGATTTAAACATATTAAAATTGTATAAACTTACCAATCAATAAACGATAAACTTTGCATAGTTTGAAAGAATTTTTTTTCTTAAACCCTTGTAAAGAGAATTCAAGTAAAACTTTGTCTTCAAACATTTTCGCCATCAGCCTTCTGACACTGTCACCAACACTTTTTGTTCCAACCAACAATGTTAATTTTGAGATCTACAATTGAGTTTATTAAAAAAAGTCAAATAATACAAAATTAACAAAAGTATTTATACTGTGTATTTATGACACTCGTCTATAATGTTAACATACTATATTCAATCTGAACTGTTTATCAAAATCAATTTTTTATTCTAAATCCTTAAGTTCATCAATTGACTTTATTGGAAAAATTTCATCAAGAATAAAAGCTTCATGAAATGCGTTTGGTAGGTTTGAAGAAATTAATGTACCTCCACTCTTCAAAATCATGTTTGATGCATTTACATTGTGGCTTAATGCAGTTAAATCATATTTAATTTTAGTCAATGAAGTTATAACAAACTTTTGAAAGTCTGAAACAATAAGCATACAATTTAAGAACACAATTTTATAATTTTTATTTCTATTCAATTATCAGAATAATAATATAAATAATGTCATCATGTAGGTAAACAAAAATTACAATTAACTTAAGTTATTAATAGAAACTGCATATTTTTACATACATTTTTAAGTACTATTTAAATTATTATTATAATAGTATTGATTTATATATAATTCCTAAGGTTAGCATTTTAAAATAATTTACATTTTCGGTTAAATTATGTTTAGTTATGTAATGTAGAGGCGGATTTACACAATTGCCGCTCCTAGGCAAAATTTTTTTTTTTTGCCACCCCATTAAACTTATCAACGAAAAAATGTATTTTTAAATACTTATTTAACATATTACTACAAAAAAAATAAATCATAAAGACTAATACTAAACAATAATTAATGGCGGTTAATAAACTGTTCTAATCAAGGAAATAGTATATCAATACAATATTTATTAAAATATAATTATAATATAGATAATATAATTAAGTTCCTTCAAAAAATGAATGTGTTTAATCAAATTATTATTATTATTATTTGTAATATAATATTTAATTTTAACACATATATAGGTGGTGGTGGCCAGCTGGTGGCATTAAATAACGATCTTCGTTTTCCACGTTAATTCTGGGTCTTGTGGTTGAGTTTGTTTTAGAAATCAAAATAGTATCTGTAATAAGTCATAAAATACGCAATGAATTATTTCAATTATATATAACCGACAAAAATAAAATAAAAAATAAGTTTACTTCAAACCTTTTATAGTTTTTTTTGATGGCTCAGACATAAATAATGTCCGCTTATAAGTTTTCATCGTTTCATCAACAGGAGAATTCATAACAGGCTGGGATGATGTACCAATAAAATGATTTTGGTGATTACTGCTCAAAATATCATCGTTTTCAACAAGTATTTTTCCGATTGGTGATTTCAAGTAGTAATTGTTGACATTATCTGGGGATTTATCAGGCGCATTATCATACACAATGGTTGATTTTACTGGTGTATTCTATGTATTAACTGGTGATTTGATTGGGCTCATATCAACTGAATACAAAATATATAATATTGTAACAATTATAGTTAATTATATATCTAGCAACCTACATAGATATTCAATATAATATATTATATAAGGAAATTATTATAAATAATTTAAGCATACCATTTGCTGAATCTTTGGGAAGGTACTCTGGGTCATTATCAGAATCGACTATGTCTTCAATTTCAGATTCTGAAATGTTATTAAAATCTACTAGTTTGTCCAGAGAGTTGTTCTTTTCTGTAAAAATTCAAATTATTTTAATTATGTAGCAATAAATGTACATTAATCAATAGTAAGAGGGAGACAACACATGCGGGTATATTGTCCTCTTAAAAAAATTTTTTTTATGTTGGACTGATTTGATTATTTCTTTACAATCACCATCTATGATACTAATTTATTTACATTAATAAAATCTACATTTATAAAATCTAATAATAATATTAAGTATACATTATTATAAATTTGACAAGTGTTTCATATTTATTTATAAAATAAATTAAACAATTAATGATATACCTATTTCTATTTTAAAATTTACTTATTTTTAAAAAAAACTTGTTTAAAAAAAAATGTTTTCTACTTGTTACTAAAGATGGAGGACTTGGAATGAGTGATGACTTTGAAGAATTTCCACATTTCTTGATGGATTTTTTTTTCTTTTTAAAATCTTCATTTTCAGAAGATAAATCTGACAAGAGCTGAGCTTTTTTAGCTTTTAAACGAGCTTCAACTAAACTGCCTAAAGTAGAGCACACATTAACTAAATAAACCATAACTTAAAAATATTGAAGTTCAGCTAAAAAATTTGATCATATATCTTACCATATGGATGTCCAAGAATTCTAGATGAAAACCATTGAAATTCAAATTTAATAGGATAAATCCGTTTTTCAATCATTCTTTTAACTGAGTTTTTTGATAATGGCCATGCACATTTTTGATCCTTTTTATTGAACTAAACATTAGGAACTGACTCTATTGTATTATCTTTGAAAAAATGTACAACAACCCACATGTTTTGCTGTTTCGTCAGTATTAAAATAATAACATAAAAAAATTAATAGGTAAATGAACTATAAGATATTATAGGTATTGAGTAAAAAGTTTAAAAATAATAATTATTAATTAAATAGCTGATTAATAAAAATACAAGTTTAAGTATGAATTAAAGGCATAGCAATTAATACGTTATTGTGAGTTAACAAAATAACTTTTTTATTTTTTTAAAAATAATTCCAATATTTTAAATTTTTAGAAGGAGAATCAACAATAAAAATATTTAATAGTTTTGAATCAATAGGATTTTTATACAATGCATTTTTACATTCAAAAATTCTTCCAATTATTATTATGTGGTTTTGACTTTGTACAATGTTCAAACATTTAGCGACCTTTCCACTGTTAGTTAAAAAAAAACTTTCTTTTCCAATGGCTATGTTTAGTTTTATATGGCCTATTTGTAATTTTTTAAATTGAATTCCAACAATATTATTAATTAATGGTCCATCCGTATGTGGTTTTGATGTAATATATTGTTTTGGATTTCGAGAAACATTCTTTTGTATTTCACTACCATAATATACTTCATTATATCGATTTATTATTTGTTCAAGAGGCTTATCGTGTTTTCGTATTTTGGATTTCAATTCTTTCATACAATTTTCAAAAACAAACGCACTACAATTATCAAGAGGACCGTAACGTTCATAGTCATCTGATATGTGTGTAAGTCCATGAATATTGTGAGAAATATGTTGACGGCCATATATCATTTCAAAAGTTTGGACAAAGTAATTCAAAAGCTGTTTCGAATAACTTACATATTGCTGGTAATCAGGACTTAGAAGTACCAACATAGAAACATGTAAGGCCATAAAATTGGTGTAAGCATCTTCATTCACAATATTTTTTAACACAACCGGCCCTATGTACAACAATAACAACCTTAACTCTGTAGCTTTCCGCCTGCATACTTCTTGTATTTCTCTGTGTGTCAGCCAATGCAATGTCTGAATTACTCTGACAATTGCACTATTGGCAGATGAATGATCGATGGAATGCCAGAATGACTCCGAATATTACACCATTGTCCAATTCACAAACCGTTTGAAAAGGATGGGTCTTACTACGAGGTCGGAAAGACGGTAAATGACAATGAGTGTTCGTTTCGTCGGGCCTTTTATACCTGATTTATCAGCGATTACACCGAGTCGATCTCGTGTTTTGTGATAGAATTTGCAACGCCGGTGTCGTGTTCTGTGGCATAATTATAATAATACAGGGGCGTCATTTCAACTTTTTTTTTGTTGGTGTGAAAAAGTTTGCAGGCCATTCAAATTGTTACCAGGCCACATAGAAAACTTTTTTTTACTTTGGATGGGGGGGGACTTGTGGGGACAAAAACTGTAGAATATTTGTAATCTGTATTTAATACGTCACTTATATTAATATGAAAACATAACAATATTATTACTATTTTTGAAGAACTATGTGTAGGTAGGTACTTTTAATAAGTTTATATTATATTGTGGATGCCAGTTGTATTTGGTAAGCAAACTTATGGATATAAAGCACCTTAATAGTACTTAATCGAACCTAGCATATACATTTTTTCTCTCTGCACACTCAAAATAAATAATATAGCTAAACGCCTAAACCTGAAATTTGTTTTATAGGTTACCTTGTTCAAAATGGCACAATTTATTTAATTCATATTTCTAAATTTTTCATCATCTAATTTTAATTTAACAACACAAATTCAATTTAATAACAAATCATTTATTTACACAAATAAAAACATTTATTATCAAAAAGCAATAATTACTTAATACATATTATATTACATTAGTGGATATCTTCGATTTTTTAACTTTGAAAATGAATCTACAGCATCATTTAGATTAATTTTATTGGCCTCTTCTTTCTCCACACTAACCATAAAAAAGTCACTTTAGCGCTCATCTCCCATGGTTGATCTAATATAAGACTTGAATCTCTTAAGTGAAGAAAAAAATCTTTCATTAGAAGCCGTACTTATAGGTAAAGTTAAAACTAAAGATATTATTTTTAATGTTTCTGAAAAAGCAACTGAAAAATCTTTTAAACAGGAAATAATATTGTTTAAATTCAAATTGGTTATATTTTTTTTATGAATCAAGGATTTTGCAGAAAAAAATTCGGATTACATTTTAGACTCATTAAATTAAAAATAACTATAATGGTTTCTAGAGAATATTAAATGAAGGCAGTTAGGATTAAAAAAAATTATTGCTGGATACATAAAAAATTTCAAACAGCTTAAACAAATCTTTGCTCTTCTCTGAAAATCTTTCATTTAGCTGTCGAAAAAACTTGAAAAAAATCATGGTTATGTTATTAAATCAAAAACTAAACCACAGAGTTGAAATATCTACTTTATGAATTTGCATTTACATTTAAGAAAGAGAATTTAAACAACATTCTTACTTGGCAATGCAGCTATAAAAAACTTCAGTTTTAAAAATTTTCACTTTAAGAGATTTCATTGATTCACATTTTCCAGTAGTACTCATTACATAATATTCCTCAAGTTTCTTAGATGGTTGCAGTTTTCTTCTAAGACGAGTATTTCTTTCTTGTTCCTCCTCAACTGTTATACCAAGGCTTAAAGCATGTGTTTTAGCTTTGTTATATAATAGTGAATAACTTGCATCTAATCTTAGGGCTATTAATTCTTTTCTTGTTTAATCGACTAGATCCATAGCTGCTGGTAATAAGATTTTTGGGTTTTATAACTCACACGATAAACAATGAATGGCTTCAAGAAGTTTTTCTATAATATGTAATACTAACTCAAATCGAAATGTTGATACTTCTTTAAGTAAGCCTAAGCAATACATTTAATCATGTGGTAACAACCCAAAGCTTTTTCAAAAACATTAAACTCATTGTCAACAAACCTGATTACGAATGACAGCTGTTCTTTTTTACTAGTGTCTTTAGTTTCATCCACAAGAATATAAAAGGCACCAATTGGTGAAAAATATCGAAGAAATCCACGCTATAACAGTGGAAGCAATAAAATGGATAAGGGAACTGGACGTACACTTGTAAACTGTTCACGCTTTATTATTGTATATTATATTTTATTATTTTATATGTGTTATACATTCCTATAACCTATTCAATCTCAATTTAATTAAATTTTGTTGATTTTTTATATTCTATTTTATTTTATTTAATTTTTCATTTTTAAAAAAATAATTATATTTGCTGAAACGTTGATTTTTTAAGCCATACGAATAAATAAATAATCAAAAAAAAAAATATATATATTATAACTTATAAGATAATATCTAAGGATCTTTAATACAGAAAAAATTACAAAAATCAACACTGGTAATAATATTAGTGAATGAACACTTGAGTACTTTTAAATCTTTGAATAGTTGTACAACTTAAATCTTTATATAATATAATTATAAATAAATTCTGTTATTGAATGTGAACCTGTAACTGATTATCAAATTGAAAAAGAAAATAATTTATTCATTAAAATTATGGTTGTATTCATAAAATAACCTGAAAAAAAGATATTGGCTATTAATTTTAATAAGTGCTCTGCTGTACAATTGAATATTCTGATATAGAATTTTTACATCCGCTCAGCCCGTGATATTTACCGTTCCGCTCGGAATCTAATAAAAAAAATTAATTGTTTTTAAATAAAAAAAGCGGGTAAATGGATGTCGCTCTACTGTACAGTAGGTTACAAGTGAATAACTATAATAGATGGCATTAAATAGCTACATGTCTCCTCAACTTGAATTTTCGAGTTCGCGTTTTTACAGTCGTTTGTGCTTAACCCGTTTCTGATGGGGGGGGGGGGGCTAAGAACATGCTTAGCCCCTCCACCATCCAATTTTTTATTTTTTATTTACCTGTTCGTTTGGTCCACGTTTTTACAGACTTATGATCCAACTTCAGTAGAAAATTCTAATTTACTTAGGATTTTTATTGTAATGACCCATTTTATTTTTTTTTTTAAATAACATTAATCTATTTTTTTACGGATATTTTAAAACAATAAGAGCTTTTCACTCCATTTATATTTAAAAACTGAAACGATACGATCATTATTGATCATTAGATTAAAATATTTTTAAAAGATTGGTTCATGTATTTGGCAAATATAGTAGTCCTCACTTTTAAAATGTATAATCTCGAAAATAGGTTAAGTATAAATGGCAAACATAATCGTTTGCATGTTATTTAATTTAAAAAAGGTGATGGGTATTTACAAATTTGAAAATAGAAATCCTTCAATAACGAACGTATTGTTTTGGTTTTTCCAAATATAAACGAAGAGAAAATCTCTTATTATTTTTTATGCAAATCGTGTTTCCATTATAAGATTCGCAGTGTTATAACTTTGAACATATGAATTGGTAAGCACTACTTACAGGGGAGACCTCGAGAAGGTACAGCAACACCTCCCCTTATATATCTTTTAGTAAACGCTGAGTGTCTAGGTTCGATCATAGTAGCTTTTCTTCCTCCACACACGATATAAGAACTAACACAATTTATTGAGTCGTTAAATGAATATCTACACGCAGAAGGAATAACTACGCTAAATGCTTGCTGATACACGACTGACTACTCGATGCCGGGTGGTCAGGCGTGTACGCATAGAATAGACAAATGCTTAGTCAGCATTTGTCCCCACATATTAATATTAAGAAAATAACAATGTAATATTATATTCTAAAATATGGTGTACATAACACCCCCAGCGCTAAATGGAAGATCTTCGTCCATTACATAATTTTGGGCAAAGATTTTCCAGGTTGAGAAGCTGTTTTTTCACTTAATTCTATCTTTTCATGCACTTTTGGTGTTATGACATCCTCTAATTATTCTTACGATGTAATATACTTTTATTTTATAATATAATAATAATAAACTAGAGCTCACACTGATGACTATTACCATGATACTTATTATGAATAAATAATTCAATATATTAGAAGTTGTTTCTTTCTCTGATTTTTCCTCTAAGATTGTGTGTAGATCATCCAGAGATTTAGCATTTTCAGTTAATTTGGTTAGATTTTCTTTGAATTTTTTATTTTCTTTGTTTAAAAATGCATTGCTAGGAATTTTATTAGCAATTTCAATATAACCTTGGAAGTTCAAAGAAGCATTCAGTTTAGGAGCAAATCTTTATGGGTTTTTAAGGTCATTATTTTTGTAGGAATAAGGATTTTATTATCGTCTGTATGCACCTCACAATTACTATCTAAATTAAATATTCCCGTGCCTTCTACGGTTATTATCGTTGACGTAATGTCCTCGCATCTTATATTTATATTTGTCTTATTTGTTACATAGAGCCAAGAATTACTATTCTCTAACTTATACCATATATTTACATCTATTTTGATATACTTAAGATTACAAAAACTAGGTAAGTTTTGAGAACTACGAAATATCATTACTTCACAACTATTTTCTAAATTATGTAGTTGTTGTTCATACGGGCATATAAAAGTGTTGGAGTATATTTTACAATTTGATAGTTGCAGGCTAGTTAGTTGTACATAATACAGAAAAAATTTTCCTATGCCTATGTATTTCAAGTTGGAATCAATTATTGCATACATGTTATTTTGTATGTGACACGGTAACGGTAACTGTTTATACAATGCAAATTAGTGGCTATTAATTAACGGAATCGTAATAATAACAATTAATACATTTTCGATAAATACAACACTGGTTGTGGCTAGCCGAATTAGTTCAAACAATATTGGCTTATTAACTTCTATTGGCAATCCTAGCCCTACGGGTAGTTGCATTTTTTTTTCTTTAAGTTGTCGCATTAAAACATCAAAGAGATTAGAGTGAATAAAACCTTGTACCGCTGAATTGACAATATTCTCTAATGTTTCGGTTTCATATGCGTACTGCGCTAAGATTATGTTTAATAGGATTATCTTTTCACTTAATGCATTTTTGAAATGTAGAGTACCAGTTTCCACTTTCTGGGCTTGTACTTGATGAAGTAAATAATTATATTTGTCCTTTAGAGATCCCTGTTCTTTTTCTAATTCTACTAAGTAGTTATTTACGTTAGTTATTGTAGATCAAATGATATGTGTTTGAGTGTCTACCACTTTAAGGAGTCGTGACTTTGAGGTTTCTAATTCTCTAATTTAGTCGTAAAAATAAGTCGCGTCGACGTCATCGCATACGCTGAAGAGCACGTTTGCTGTTCACCCTACTATGTTCATGAGACCCCTTTTAAACCTTATTGAATCAGAATCTGGATGGTCGATATTATTTCGTACATGGTCCCTATTAGTTAACGTTCAGTGAACTAACTGCTTGGTAATTATATTATATGCAAAGGGTTTCGATATCCTCAATACTCAGATGTTTTTCTAGCTCACATGATTCCTAAAGCTGTTTTATATTCTCACTGATTAGAGAATACTTTTCATTATAGTTCGAAATGTTAATGTATGTAAGTAACCGCCAATTTGAATTCGATAAACGTAGATTTCCCATAGATTGAAAATATATACCTGCCGGGTTGGAAATAGGAGTCACATTAAAATGACCTGCCTCTATCCATTTGATAGTGCTTCTGAAAAGGAATTATTATGATAAGAAAAAAAAGAAAAAAAAGAACCGGATGGGCCTCGCTCTGCTGTACAGTTAGGGGTGGAGTGCACCTCGCTTATAGGATAGGTCATTATTATAATGGATTTGTTAAATTTGAATGCAATGATAGATATCATTGTATACGAATAACGATTCTGAACGGAGTTCATATGTTAGTCTAGACTATAATACAATGTTATTTATAAATATTATATAAGTATATTTTATTTTTAAACGAAAAATTTAGAAAAACCGAAAATTTAAATTGTCTATAAATAAGTCAAAATATGTCAAAATACTTTGAAATTTTAACCATGTATAGAAAACGTCAATATAAAGATTTAATGATAATTTCAAGTTGTTGCGGTTTTTCGTTTTTGAGTTAGGGCATTTTAAAAAAACCGATATCATTTGTCAGTCTAGAACATTCTACATTATATTATATTTTACATGTAATTTTATGTCAATATTCGATGTTCAAACGCTTATAAAAAAAAATTGTGCATATGGATTTTAATAATTTTTGAATGACATTAAGAATTACTTCTGTGGAATCTTCGATTAAATTTTCAAGTATTTTGTAGAGGCCAAATTTTTTTTATCACCGATTATAAAAATAAAATGTAAAAAAATCGAATATTTTAAATGACTATAAGTGGCTTAAAAATCAATATAATATTTTGAAAAAAATATTGCATAAAAGAAATACCAATCTTAACAGCTGGTAGAAATTTCAAAAATCTGCGACTTTTTGAATTATAACAAATATTTAAAATCGTCTGAGAATAAATCGCTATTTTATGCAATTTCGTAAATATTTAAATTTCAAACAGTCATAAAATTTTTTCCTCTTAGTCCGGTAGAAATTTTTTTAAAGATTTTTGAAGAGTAGCTCATAGATAACCTAGTGTTAAAATTTTGAACCTTAAGTATGAACAAAAAAAATTTTATGAATTTTTATCTACAAAATAACTTGCAAATTATCGTGATTTTTACACATTTTATACAAATTTGAGAATTAAGGGCTTATAAAAAAAAATTGAGTTAACCGATCACCGATATTTTTTAGTTACAATAAGTTTAACTTATTATAAACCTAGTATAAAATTTTCAAGAGTTTTCGCTCAATCAATTAAATTTTATAGATGTTTAAAAACAAAAATTTAACAAAAATCGAAAATTTAAATTGTCTATAAATAAGTCAAAATATGTCAAAATACTTTGAAATCTTAACCATGTATAGAGAACGTCAATATAAAGATTTGGTGAAAATTTCAAGTTGTTGCGGTTTTTCATTTTTGAGTTAGAGCATTTTAAAAAAAACCGATATCTTTGTCAGTCTAGAATATTATACAGTATATTATATTTTACATGTAATTTTTTGTCAATATTCGCTGTTCAAACGCTTATAAAAAAAAATTGTGCCTATGGATTTTAATAATTTTTGAATGACTTTAAGAACTACTTCTGTGGAATCTTCTATTAAATTTTCAAGTATTTTGTACGAGCCAAATTTTTTTTATCACCGATTATAAAAAAAAAATGTAAAAAAATCGAATATTTTAAATGCCTATAAGTGGCTTAAAAATCAATATAATATTTTGAAAAAAATATGACATAAAGGAAATACCAATCTTAACAGCTGGTAGAAATTTCAAAAATCTGCGACTTATACTTTTTGAATTATAAAAAATATTTAAAATCGTTTGAGAATAAATCGCTATTTTATGCAATTTCGTAAATATTTAAATTTCAAACAGTCATAAAATTTTTTCCTTTAATTCCGGTAGAAATTTTTTTAAAGATTTTTGAAGAGTAGCTTATACATAACCTCGTGTTAAAATTTTGAACCTTTAGTATGAACAGAAAAAATTTTATGAATTTTTATCTACAAAATAACTTGCAAATTATCGTGATTTTTACATATTTCGTATAAATTGTAACTTTGAGCACTTATAAAAAAAAATTGTGACTTACGATTTTAGATTTTTTTTTATCAGTTAAGGAACAACTTATAAGAAACCTTGTATTAAATTTTCAAGATTTTCTAGGCAGCCAAAAAAATTTTATCGTTATTTAAAAAAAAAATACTTAAAAATATTGAAAATTTCAATTGTCTATAAATAGCTTCATAAAAGTCAAAATACTTTGAAAATTTAATGGTGTATAGAGAACGCTAATTTAAACATTTGGTGAAAATTTCAAGTATTTACATCGATTAGTTTTTGAGTTATAGCAAAATAAAAAATTTGATTATGTCAAAAACTGGTTTTGCGTAAAAACTCCCGTTTTTCCCAAATTTTTTTATGGTTTTTCCCGTCGCATTTAAAAAATATTGGAAATTTTTAACTTTTGACCCCCCAAAGTACCAAATAGATTCACTTTCCTTTCAGAAAAGTTGCTACATAAGGCAATCGAAGCATTTTTACTGCCCCAAAACGTGTCGACAGACACAAAAAAAAAAAAAAAAAAAAAAACACACATCATTGTAAAATCAATACATTCTTCACTCCGTTCAGAATCTAAAAAAAATGACTTAATGATATAGAAGAATTATTAATGTTAATAATAATAGGATTATGTAGCCAATTTCATTTTCGTGTAGTCCTATTACTTTATAAGGCCCTACCCATTTAGGGTCTAGTTTACCTTTTCGTTGTTGATTTTTTACAAAAACACTATCACCTATATTTATTTTTATGTAATTTTGTCTAAGAAAATCTTCTCAAATGGTTTACTGGCTGTTGAAGTCACTACCATTGGTTGTTGAGTGGATCTATTATTACTTTTATTGACTTGACACGATACGCATGCCTTTATATAATTCACAACGTCGCTTTTCAATCCCTTCCAGTTATGATATTGTTTGATCTTTTTAATTGTTCTGAACACGACCATCCAATGCGGAATTATGAAATTCTTCATTAATGTTACGCTTTTCTTCTTCGGAATAGCATTCTTTGTTATAAATCAATATTTTAATTGCTTAGTTTTTAAAGATATACCTTAGCATGGCGCGCACTTGTTCTCAGTTAATTTGGTCATGTCCATAGCTGACTCTAGGTAGTGCTAGTTTATCTATATTATTGACTTCACAGAAAATTCTAAGGTTTTTTATAGAATAGAACATTGTTTCGTAAGTTGGTTTTTGTGAACATATTTCTTTGTTGATTATATATAATATATATAATATATCTCTGCTTATCTTGATTGGAGGCTATTTCTGTAACCTTCTTACCCTGTTGCTTTAATGATTCTACTTGTCCAAACCTTCGTCGAAATTCCAAAGCTATTCCTTGAGAAAGTCTTCTGAGACACAGTGACCAAGAGCGAAGTTCTCTGGTGCTTCGAACAGGTCACCTTCTGTTTCGATTACATTGGTATTAGTGATAAATTTGGATCGCATATCTTCTGTGTAATTTTCGTATGTGATATCAAGTTGATTGTCCGGTTGAGCTGGAGGCATTATATGAACGATTCGGCTTAAAGCGTCGGTATTACTGTTTAGTGTACCCGGTTTATACATTATTTCATAATCATGTTCTTCGATCAAGATTCTCCATCTTAAAAGCCTTGCTCCTGGATCCTTTACCGTGAAGTGCCATGTTAGTGGTTTGTGATCTGTAATTACCATTAACTTTTGTCCAAAAATATAAGGTCTAAATTGTTTTATTGCCCAAACGATCGCCAATAATTCTTTTTCTGTTGTACTATAATTCTTCTCGGCCTTGTTCAAGGTACGAGAGATGTATGCAATTGGAAGATCTGATCCAATATTCCCCTGTGATAATACTGCACCGATAACTACGTTACTAGCATCTGTCGTACTGAAAAAGGTCTGGAAAAATCGGGATATTGTAATATTGGGCTTTGCAATAACAACTGCTTCAATTCTTTGAAAGCGTTTTGGCATAGGTCTGTCCACACAAATTTGGCATATTTCTTAAGTAAATTTGTTAGTGGTTTAGCAATTTGACTGAAATTCTGGATGAAACGCCTGTAATATCCAGCTAATCCAAGGAAGGATTTAACTTCTTTTTCGTTTTTTGGAACAGGAAACTGTACAACACAGTCAGTCGTTTTGGGATCCGGTTTAACACTTTCATTCGTGATAATGTGACCCAAGTACGCAACTTCTTTTTTTTTCTCAGGAATTCACATTTCAACGGTTGCAGCTTTAGGTTGAACTGTCGGAACAGTTAAAACACATTTTTCAGTTGGGTTTGATGGTCCTCCAGAGACGTCCCGATAATTATGACATCATCGAGATATACAAATGCCTTCACACCATTAAGACCCACTAGTACGCGGTTCATCATCCTCTGAAAGGTGGCTGGTGCCCCTTTCAACCCAAAATATATCCGTTGAAATTCATAGTGTCCTTCATCCGTGCTAAAACCGGTCTTTTCTCGGTCTTTTGGATGTAAGGGTATTTGATGGTCCCACTTGCCATTTCGAGGCAAGTGAAATACTTAGCCTTCCCTAGTTGATCGAGTATTTCCGTCACGTTAGGCATGGGGAAAGCATCACCTACCGTGATACTATTGAGTTTCCGGAAATCCACTACTATTCTGTATTTCTTGTTGCCCAATGCACCTTCATTCTTCGGCACCACCAATAATGGTGCGTTCTATAGGCTGTTGCTTTGCGTTATTATGCCATCTCGTTTCATTTCAACCACTTGTTTATCAATTTTTCCTTTTTGGGTATGGTAGCTTATAGGGTTTTTGATATGTTGGTTGTGTTACACCAGGAGTTTTTATCTCATGATATATTGCATCTGTGCATGTCATTGTATCACCCTCCAAATGGAATATGTCGGAATATTCGAAGCATAGTTCTTGAATATTGTTCCGTTCTTCAATTGTCATATGTTCTGTACGTAATGTGCTTTTTAATCTTTCGATCCTATTCGAAGAATTTGAAATTATTTGTGTTGATTGAGAAATTGTTTTTATGGAGACTTCATTGATGAATTCGTAAGTAAGCTTATCCAGACTTAGTATTTCCAATTCACATGGCTTGTCTGATGGGTTGATGGCACTTATCAATAACTGTTGGTTTATAACTTGATTTAATACATTGCCGCAAGAGATATTATCAGTGATTGGTTGCGCATGAATCAGAATATCTGTGTGTTCCATTTCCTGGTTATTTAAATAGACAGGAACAATGGTTTCACAACATGCCTAAATCACCATGATATTCCTATCGGAGACAAAAAGTTCTCCTTTCCCGACGTCGATGATTGCCTGGTTTTCCGTAAGAAAAGGATCACCCAGGATGCCATCTCCGGTTATAGGAAAGTCCGCGTACACCACGAAAAACTCTGTTCTAAAGTTATTGTTTCCAATTACTTTATCTAACGTAGTCGAACCGATAGTGCTTATACTTCCATCGTTAATACCCTGTAGTTGCTGTTTTCTATTAGTGTCAATTAGAATATCATCTCGTAGTGCATTGATTTTAATTATGTTGACATCTGCTCCAGTATCCACCAACATATTTACTTTATCTGTGGTACTTTGTGGAGATGAGCATGTAATATGTTTATTTTTAAGTTTTGTGATTTGGAGAATTAGTTTGTCTGATTTTGGCTTACTATTTTCACGTCCTTGACCGAACGGATGCCCTTTCCGTTCAGTCTGGAATCGTTTCTCAACGTTGAAGGTTGACTGTCGGCCCTCTGTTTATCCGCTATCTTTTTTTTTGAAGCATTCATCTATACTGTGTCCTTTATTTTTTCAGAATGAGCAGGATATTTTACGTACGGATATATTTGGTGTCGACGGTTGTGTATAATTTTTCTGACCTGTGTCCCTTGCGAACGAATTGGTCTTTGCAAATCTTTTTTTTTTTTTTCAATTTGGAATCGTAGACAGGGAGGGAAATATGGCTGCCCATTGCTGCCTCCCTGCCTACATCGTTTATTGAAAGTAAAAAAAAACTTTACAAAACAATGTTTACATGAAAATAAACAAGTAATAAAGATACAATAAATCGGGGGTCTCTGACCTCCCTGGTGGTTGCCTTCGGCATACATCGAGTAAACTTAACTAATGTTAGTCTATTGCCCGTCGCCATCTCTTCTTTGCCTAGTTCTTTCGAGCTCTTCCTTCCGCCCCATGATTGACTCTACCATTCCTAGAAACAGTTCCGATCTTCTAGCACAGGACGCCAGTAATCTTTGCCGCTGCGCCGGATCTTGGGGCAGCTCTTCCCATTTCCTGCCACATAGGAGGTCCATGACATCTTCTGAACAGGGATTCCTGTTGAGAGCGCACGTCAGTTCCGCTCGGCTGTCGCTCCAGAAGGGGCATAGAAATATGGTGTGCTCCGCATCGTCGACTACGGCTTGACAGTGGACACAGGACGGACTCGTAGCCCTTGCTCTCTTCCACAGATACTTCTGAAAGCAGCCATGGCCGGAGAGGACCTGCGCCATATGAAAACTCACCTGTCTCGGGCCGTGGTACCACCATCTACGTAGATCCGGTATCAAACGTTTGGTCCATGCTGCCTTTGGGGTGGAGTCCCACTGCACCTGCCATTGCCTTATAGTCTCCTCTCTTACAACTGATTTGGCTACTAGGACACCGGTCTTCCTCGATTCGCCGACTCTCTTCCTCTCCAGCGCCAGAAGGCATACAGGTGGCATCATAGCAAGTACTAGCGCCGCCATGTCAGATACCGTCCGATAACATCTGGCTACTCTCAGAGCTGCGACCCTCTGGGCCATCAGGAGTGTATTTTCCGCTTTTTTCGTGTCGCGGACGGTGTCGGCCCATATCTGGGCGCCATAGAGCAATCGGCTATGCACCACGCTCATGAGCAACCTGCGTTTGGCCTGCGAGGGCCCTCCCACATTGGGCATCAGCCTCCCGATCGCAGCCGCCACTCTTCTAGCTCCCGCAGCTACTGTGTTAGCATGTTCCACAAACGACAGTCTGGTGTCCAATTGTACGCCCAGGTGCCTAATGGCTCGCTTCGTTGACACTTGGAACCCCTGAATGCTCAGCTATGGTAAAGTAAATTTGTACTTCCTGGTAAGAATGACACACTCCGACTTCTCATGGGCAAGTCTTAATCCGTTGTCGGACATCCATCTGGCAACATCCGAGAGGATTGGATTCACCAGTTGCTCCATTAAAGCTGAATTCTTGGCTACAGCTGCTATAGCCACATCATCGGCGAAGGCTATGAGTTTCGCATCTCCTTGCACCGGCAGGCGTAGAATGCCATCATAAAATAGATTCCACAATGTCGGCCCAAGGACCGACCCTTGTGGAACACCGCATGTCACTTCGAGATTTGACGCATCCGAACTACTGTCCAGACCGGCCAGAAGTTTGCGATCGGACATGTAGGACCTTAGTATCCGGATGAGGTATTCGGGAAAAGCTGATCTCTGAAGGGCATCGTCAATCTGACCCCAAGGTGCCGTGTTAAAGGCGTTTTTGACATCTATCGTCACCACCACGCAGAGATGTCTATGCTGAACCGCCCCTCTCCCAGCTTCGCGCGCAACCCTCATTACTTCGTCAATAGCATCAGTGGTGGACCTGGAGCGCCTAAAGCCAAATTGGAGGTTGCTGAGTGCTCCTGTTCTCTCTATATGTTGTTCGATGCGGTTCAGCAGGAGCCGCTCCAATAGTTTGCCTCCACCATCCAGTAGACTGATAGGTCGATAGCTCGACGGCTGGTCTGGTGGTTTGTCCATGCCCTTGCGCAGCAGGACCAATTTAGCGCGCTTCCATCTGTGTGGGAAGTGACCATTGATCAGGCAGGCGTTAAACGTCTCAAGGAACGTCTCGGGGCTTTTCTTCGCGGCTAGCTTGATGACTTCGTTGGGAATGAAGTCAGGACCAGATGCCTTCCCCAGAGGCAGTTTCCTCACTGCCTGCCATAGTTCGTCGCGAGTAAAGGGAGGTATCAGAACTTCTGGTTGCTCGCTGATTACGGTGGCAGCGCATGGCTCCAATGGAACTAAATCCCAATCGATTTTTGGTATTGCGGGGAAGAGTCCTCTCGCAATACTCGATAACATGGGTTCCTCGATGGCGGGGGGCCGACGACCCAACCGCTTGGTGACGAGCCTGTATGGTACTCCCCAGGGGTCTCTGTCCACTGACTCGCACAATTCTCTCCATGATGCCTCCTGTGCCTTCCTTATAGCTATTCTCAGTTGTTTTCTTGCCTGATTGTACACGTGGAAAGCCTCTTCGCGGCCACTTGTACTGGCTCTGCGACCCGCACGCTGATAACTCCTTCGAGCAGCAATAGCCGCCTTGCGTAGGCCGGCAATTTCTCCACTCCACCAGTGGACTGCCCTCTTTCCTCTTACGGCTGATCTGATCGGCATAGCTGCATCACAAGCCTGAGTCAGATATTTCTGGAGGCGCTCTACATGTTCCTCCGCAGTAGCGTCCCGCGAAATGGTGGGGGGTGCTCCTGTTCGATTCCAGTGCTCCATGATGGCTACCGGAGACAGTTTTTTCACCGACCATCCGCCTGGCCGAGCTACTTCCGCTATTAGACTGGGTGACGCAGATTTAAAGACACAGTATGCGATATACTCGTGGTCGCTGCCGGAGTACCTCTGCTCTAATACTGACCAGTCATGCACCAATGGTCGGTTGTCCGCGGATCGCGCAAAGGTGACATCGATTACGGACGTGGCGTTGACCCGCCTGAACGTGGGGACGGAACCCACGTTGCACACTGTCAGATTCAGTGCTGATGCGAGGCCAGACAGCAGTGATCCTCTTGCGTCTTGCGTAGAGGAGCCCCATTCTGCAGAGTGAGAGTTGAAGTCCCCGGCAACAATGACATCACTCCCTACCCCTGCGTTGTGTTGGACCGACGCCTCGAGGCTGCTGAGGAATCGGTCGAACTCCTGGATCGTACAGTTGGGCGTGTAGTAGCAGCTAAAGAATAGCTTGCCCCCCACCTTGGCCCATGCGAAGCCGCCACCGGAGCCTTGATCCGAGACGTCCGCTGATCTGCCGGGGACATATATGGCGCACTTGCTATCGGAGCTGGCAACCCATCGCGGCGCCTGACCTAACGGGCGGTTGTAGTCGCTAACTATGACGACGTCAATATTAAGTTCCGCGATTGTTTGCAGGAGGAGTTGCTGCGCCGTCCAACAGTGGTTTAGGTTTACCTGCAGAACCTTAATCACCGGCGAAAAAACGGTCGTCAGAGACATGTTGAAGAAGAGGACGGTTTGTCCTGCGCTTCAACGCGCGGGCTTTGATCCAACTCGCTCGAGTGGACCCCGGAGTGAGGGAATTAGATGCCCGACAGCTTTACATTTAAAACACCTCCTACTTTCCACTCCCGTGCAGTCTGGCCACATGTCCTGGAGAGGAGCATCTAACGCAGCCCGTGGGATTAGCCTCGAGCTCTCTAATGTGGCATTTCGCCCATCCAATCCTCAACTTCTTGAGGCGGGCTAGTTTGAGCCCTGGAGCGACCGGGACTCGCACAATGGCTGTTCTCACCCCGTTCTGACCCTCGCGTATCTTAATCTCGTTAAGAGTCTTATGTTCTGGGTCGTGTGTCTCCAAAGAGCTCTTCAGTTCGGCCTCATCCACTGAGTCCTCGATTCCGATGAGGATTAGTGCAACGCTCGGATTGGGGCGCCTAATGCCCCTGGAATCGCCCAGGCGACGTTTGAGGACACAAGCCAGATTATCTGCCTGGTCCTTTTCGGCCGTCTCCAAGACTAAGTTTCCGGACCTAGTTCTCCTGGCTGATATCTCGCAGGTGAGAGACTCCTCGCGAACAGTCTCCTTAACCTCCTTGACCATATCGGAGTAGGACTTGTTCGCCGGTTTATCAAGCACAACCGCCTGCGTTCTGTGAGGCCGCTTGCGTTTTCCTCTTATTGTCTTCGAAGGCTGTGCGTCATCAGGAGCTGCTGCCTTCGCCTTCCTTTTCTTTCGAGAGACGACGGTGAAGCCGTCCGCTGGCCCTGCCAGAGAGTCCTCCTCGGTTTGGCCACCGTGCTGCTGTTGCATTTGTTGCTTCTGCTGTTGCCGTTGCCGCTGCTGTTGCTGCTGCCGCTGCTGTTGCTGCCTCTTTTGTTGCTGACTCTGTTGCTGATGTTGCTGTTCTTGTGGCGTGTCTGCCGGAGCTCGAGCAATTTGGTCCAGTTCGGAGATTATTTTGTCCAGCTTCCGATCCAGACTGGTAAACCTTCCATCCTGGCTGTTCATCTTGTCTTGTACCCCGGATGTGTTGTTTCCCAAGCCTTCGGATTGCCGGCTTTGTAGCAGTGCGTCCATTTTTTGCTGCATGAGCTGTTGGTGCAGGAGTTGCTCTTCGCGTGCTTCACTAATTATTTTCATCGTTTGTGCGTGTTGCTGTTGTTGTTGCTGCTGCAGTAACCGCACACGTTGTTCAGTGGCATCAGGGGATCGCGTCATGCCGATTATCCTTGCCGTGCTTAAAAACTCTCTGAAGCATGTGCCTAGAGCCTTGGTGCCAGCTTTGATGTCTATTTTGGTGTTTGTTGCAGCTCGTACTCATGACTCCAAAGCCTCCAAATGCCTCAGCGTCTCTTCCAAGAGTTTGGAGTACTTTGCTTCCGCTTGCGAACGTGTCACGGTCTTTGCACTTGGTCGTGCGTCTGCAGTGTTGTCTGCTACTTGTGCGGCTTGGCTCCCGCTCACCTGTTGGATGGTAGGTGAACCGCTCACCACTTGACCAGTTGGTGATACTGGGTTCTTTGTTGTTCCAATTAAGTTATCCATATAGTTCCCACGAGTGGCCATGAAAGTTGCGTCGCTCCGTGGCAGAGCAGCGTACCACGGGGAGAAGGCTGAATACTGTGGGGTGCGCCAGGTGCCCCACAGGGTCCTCGTGGACACGTAACTACTTCCGTGCCAAGTGACCCCCGTGACGAGTTGGGGGTTGAAGGGTTTTTTATCGGGATTTTTCTTTCCCTAGGGCATTTACTAAGGGCTAGTAGGCTGCCTCCGCCTAACCGGCCCCGACTGTCTAAGGTCAGGACCAGCTCAGAGCCTTCGCAGGTGTTTGCAGGCTAGCTCCGGGACCTGCCAGCACCCGACCAGTTAAGGTAAGGGAATGGCTCTAGAGACGCCGGCCCCAACTAATTAAAGTAAGGACCGGTGAAGTGGGAACCTCTTAGCACCGATCAAGTTAATGACAGTGGGCCCCCCCACCACGGCAAGGTGGGTCCCGTCGGGGGGGGGTCTTTGCAAATCTGCACTATGCAGTATTATGATTAGTCCTACGACATATTGAACAATATTTAAAAACCATATTCTCCCCTTATTTATTTTATTTTATTTTGCATATGACTTATCGGCTTAGTTATAAAATATGAATGTTAGCTAAATACTATAAAGTAGACAAAAATACATTAAACTATGTTAAATGAGTGAGAAATTATAACAATAAATAGGTATTAGGTTAATTTTAAACTTAAAATAACAATGACATAACAACTTTTAAGATGTATCAAAACTGTCCTATATATTTTATTCTAAATTAAAGTAACTGGGCCAGGAACTTTGTTACTTATTAGAGTGGTATTTCTTGGTTGATTAGCCAATTAATTGCCTCTGTTTTAGCGTCGTGTAATTTTGCAATTCCTCCTTCAAATTTAGTAATTGGACATTCTTCCACAATATGCTTGATAGTTTGTTCAATTCCGCAAGAGCAAAGAGGGGATTGTTCCATTCTCCATTTATGTAATAACCTTTTGCTTCTGCCTTGTTCTGTTCTTATTCTATTCAAGGTTGACCATAGCTTCCGTGGAAGATCAAAACCCGGGGTTCTTGTTTCTGGGTTTTCGATCGAGGTAACTCCTCGTACACCCGAGTTTTTCCATCGTGTTTTCCATGTTATCGATAAAGCTTCTACTGGAAGTGTGAGGTCCCATATCGGGTGTCTCGATTTAAGCCTTTTATGAGGGTGTGAAATAATATCTTCATTTAGAGTTAGTTTGGGGTTTCTTTTAATCTTATCCACTATGCGTTCTGCATGTATCAATCTGCGTAGGTCCGGAGGGGCTATATTTGCCAAGACTGGTAACCATTGTACTTCGGTCGTTCTTATTGTGCCTGTTATAATTCGCATCGTTTGGTTTAACTCCGTGTCCACCTTTTTACAATGTGTACTCCTAAACCAAACTGGAGCACAGTACTCAGCTACACTGTATACTAGGGCTATTGCTGATACACGTAAAACTGTTGCGACGCTTCCCCAGGTCGATCCTGCTAGTTTTGAAATAATGTTATTCCTCGTCTTGAGTTTATTTTTCAACCCTTCTAGATGTTTTTTGAATGTCAAGGCTCTATCGATTTTTATTCCAAGATATCTAGGGCATTCTTCGCTTGATATGTTGATATCGTTAATTTGTATTTCTAACTTCCTATTTGCTTCTCTATTATTTAAGTGGAGGGCCAGTGCCACTGTTTTATTCGGGTTTAAGGTTAAGTACCATCTTTCGAAATATATGTGTAGTATATTGAGGTCTCGATTTAGTATGGTTTCTACTGATTCTAAAGTATCGGCTTGGGCTACCAGTGCTATGCCATCAGCATACATAAATTTCCTTGCGGTTGTTTCTGTTATATCAGAAATGTAGATATTGAAGAGCACTGGTGAAAGTACGGACCCTTGAGGCAGCCCATTTTGGAGGTATCTGTATTTACTTGTTTTGCCGTTGAGAAAAACTTTTCTGTTCGATAACATGCATTCCAATAGTTCTAGTGTCTTTTTGCATTTTACTATTTTTGCCATCTTGAGTAGTAATCTTTTTTTCCAAACTGTGTCGTATGCTGAAGATAGGTCAAGAAAGACTGCACCAGACTTTATTTTATTCTGGAAACCATTTTCAACATGTGTGGTAAAGGCCAATACTTGGTCACAGCAGTTTCTATTCTTTCTAAATCCAGCCTGTTCTATTGGCTGTGCCTTTTCTATTATTGGTTGTAACCTTTGTAATAGAAGTCTTTCGAATACCTTATATACCGTTGATAGTAACGCTATTGGTCTATAATTGTGTGCATCATTTGTTGGTTTTCCCGGTTTTGCAATTGCTATTACTTTTATTTCTCTCCATAGTTTCGGTATAACGCTTGTGTTTGCTATTTCTGTTGATAGCTTGGCTAACCAAGTTTTCGCTTTAGGACCTAACTTTTTGATGAATTCCGGGAGAATGCCGTCGGCTCCTGCCGCCTTACCATTCTTAACTGTTTTTAGCGCTATTTCAATGTCATTTATCGTGAACTCGTCAACCAATGTGGTAGATTTTTCGCAGTCTAAGAGTGCGTTTGCAAATGACTTCCTTGTTTCTGACTTTACTTGTTTGCTCGGTTTAATGTTCGAGGTTTTATACAACAAGCTAGCTATTTCATTCGGCGTAATGTTGTCTTCTTTTCGAACTGGGTTGGCAGTCTCCAGCTTTCTTAAGAGGCTCCAGCTTTTCCTGCTTGATCGTGTAAAGTCCAGTTCTTCTACCGACGATATCCATCTCTTTCTTCTTTCTTCATCTAGTAGGTTTATTAATCGGTTTGCTGAGATTTCGCTATTGTTTTGTTCATATTCGTTGAATAATTCTTCACATTCTTTAGTCCAGCACGGGATGTAGTTATTTCTGTGGCCTCTAGGTATCGCTTTACTAGCCGATGTTTTAATAAGTTTGATAAACCTTGTGTAATTTGCTGTCACTGGTTTGATGCGGTTGACGTTTTCTTCGACGTATTTGGTGTATTTTTCCCAGTTTGCCTTGCGAAGATTCCATCTAGGCAATTCTGGTTTATTTATTCTGGAAAATGTTATACCTATGTCTAATACTACAGGCCGGTGCTGAATTTTTGGGAATTTGTTCAGTATTGTGCGTTTGGTTACTAGTGGCTGACCTGACTCGTCACTTGTGACGAAATATAGGTCTGGGGATGTTGTTGTTCACCATCTGCCTGAGTCAAAAGTACCTCCTTGTTTCGCATCATAAATTAGGAACGTGCGATTTATTTGGGACCAATTAACGAGTCGCTCTCCATCTTCGTCTTCCGAGGAGTATCCCCATTCGGTACTATGTGCGTTAAAATCACCAATGTAAACCCCAGGATGTTGACATCTTGGGAGCACAGAGGGGCTCTAAGTACTCGAGGGGGGCTTTTATAGACATTAAATATCGTGATGTCATCTAATTTTATTCCTATTGTGTGTTCATTTCCCTCTACTTTTTTCACGAGTTGTTGATTTATCTGTTTGTTCACATATGTGGCTATACCGTGTTTTTTGTGACCTATGTAATCGATCATATTGAAACCCGGAATCGTAAGGCGCTTTGTTTCTCCCTCTGGAATATGTGTTTCCGGCAATGTCAGTATGTCAGCTCCTTTGAACATCTTCCCTAAGATTTCTGTTTTTGCTTTTGTTAGGCCTTCGACATTTAGTTGTATAATTCTTGTATTTCTCTTAGAGTCCTTATCGTCCAAGCTTCCGTTGCTGTCATATTCTTCTGCTGTTTTGTCATTGTTAATTTGGGTTTTGTTATTACATTTATTTATTTTTTTTGTTTTTTGGATTTTATGGATTATTTTGTGTTTTTTATTTTTATATTGTGGGTAACCCTTAAAAGGGCTGTTTTCGCCGATATGGCCAGGAAGTCCTGAGACGTTTGGCCGTCGTGCTGTTGCTGTTTCGTTTCGTGCTTCCATTATAAGATTCGCAGTGTTATAACTTTGAACATATGAATTGGTAAGCACTACTTACAGGGGAGACCTCGAGAAGGTACAGCAACACCTCCCATATATATCTTTTAGTAAACACTGAGTGTCTAGGTTCGATCATAGTAGCTTTTCTTCCTCCACACACGATATAAGAACTAACACAATTTATTGAGTCGTTAAATGAATATCTACACGTAGAAGGAATTACTACGCTAAATGCTTGCTGTTACACGACTGACTACTCGATTCCGGGTGGTCAGGCGTGTAAGCATAAAATGGATAAATGCGTGGTCAGCATTTGTCCCCACATATTAATATTGAGACAATATCAATGTAATATTATATTCTAAAATATGGTGTACATAACACTAAAAAGTCCAAGGTGAGGGTGCTGGGAACATGTAGCTGTATTAACAATGAAAATATTCGTAAGGTACATGCCTGTCGAGATCTGTTCGCATTTGGTCGAGACCTGTCTGAGTTTGGTTGAACCCCTACCCTTTTATTAATAAAATCTATAGCGAAACCCCTATGCCGAAGAGTCTTTTGATTCAGTCGCTCTCGAGACACCGTAACTAGTAAACGTCTTTTCTTATTTTTCTCAAAGTGTTTTAAATTAAAATGACTAGTTCAACTGTCAACAATATTGCTACCACTAAGAAGTTTGAATATATCGCACCAACACCACCAGGCAAACTCATCGATGCAACAACATTTACCATCGACTTCGCTGCACGGAAATTCATAAGCATTGGATTGGATCCGTCAGACCACTTCAACGTAGTCGCCCACATTACAACAGCATCAAGACACGTATCTATTTCAGTGGAATTCATTCATAGTGTCGCCGCCGTGACAATACTGCTATAGACACCGACCGACACACACACACACAATCTTAATATCTGTTAGTGAATTATTTTTATTTATGTTATCGTGTGTTATATAATTAATTATGCAAAATTCTGTCGCGTTATCGGTCCGCCGCCGCCGATTGCAAGCGAAGAAATATTTAACACGGCCGCCGCAATTTTGTCGCTGTCCGTACGTCGTCAAGTAATAAGTTTTTGTGAACAATTTTGATATATACGAGTTTTTATAGGCACGAATTGCTGTTTTATGTTAAAGATTACTACACCTTTTATATTTAATGCGTGGGCGCTAATCGCCATATTTTTATTATTATTTTATTTACATTTATATGCACACGCATATCGCTGCATTTTAATTATTATTATTGTGTGCACGAATCGCCACAAATTGTAATTTTTCGTATGTGATTTATTTTACTCGTGTGAACTACCGTCGAATACGTGTGTTGTTCCTTTTTATTTTATTGTAGGCATGAATTGCCATTTTAATTATTAATGAATTAAACTCGTGATTTTTTTTGTATAAACTTATTGTGAGCGCGAATCGCTACTTTAATTATTGTTTCACGCGCACAAATTGCCGTTTTATTTTTATATTTTTTAATTGTATTTATTATTATTTTGCACCTTTGTGAAAACCACATATAGTTTTTATAGGTAGTTGCAGCTGGCCAGTCTACGCTCTAAAAATTTGTGAGTTATTAATTATTTATTTATTTGTTGTTGAGCCAAAAGGGCCATATTTATTATCATCAAAATTAATTTATATTTTATAATTTCTGTGTTGTTGTGAATTTTTTACCATATTATTATTATTATTATTGTTGAATATTATTTAATACACAGCAACAGTAGTTACCACATTGTTTACCATTTATTTATTTTTATTCTTAGTTACCATTTCTGTTTTAGTTTAAGTAGGTACACATTTACAATTAAACTAATTTACACACCACTACACCACATAGCTCACTAGTATTTGCGCGGCGAACCTAACCAATTCTAGTTGAGATATACACAAATTTTCATTACACAAGTCGGTCGGTGGTGTGTAAAACACGTAGCAGTCGGTGTCCGGGAGCGCGGCATAATATTTGTTGCACCCGGCCCAAACACATAGAATATATTCTTTGTTGGGAGATATTATATCATTTATACTAGATATTTTGCTGGTTTATAATTTATACTAGATAAACCAGCAAAATATAAACGGATTATATTTCTGGAAATGAATTCATACCGAGTCTCGAGCATGGTGTACCAGGGCGAGAACGTGTTGGTGCTAGAATACAATAATAAGACTAGTTGTCGTGTTCTGCTAAACCGATCTCATATTTTAACCATACAATATCTTGATTGGGCTACTTTCGAGCTAGTGTTGCGGAAGTCCTCATTTACGAGGCCAAGTGTAATGCAGCAGTTCGAAGAGATGTGTAATTACTTTTAAAACAATTTCAAAAGAGCTGAAAAAGTGTAAGAGATGTTAATAACAATCGAAAACGTACATGACGATTTAATTTCATCGCATATCCCGAAAAATACTTGGAATTATGTCAGCCAGCTAAAACTCTTTGCCACTACTCAGCTAGCTGAACAGTGCATCATGAAAATTGAGCCAGAGGTAAATAAAAATCATAATTATTAAACATTTATTATTATTTTTTAGGTGTACAGCGGAGATCTTACAATCATGGCTCAGTCTCCACCATCATCAGCGAGCTTCGCAGTGATAGACGGCAGAGCCGTCGATCAAAATGATAGACACACCTATTTCGATCATCGGTCACATGAAGCTAACAACATATCGATTCCGCTCCCGAGTTATTCACCGATATCTCCACCGAGCTACTCACCAATATCGCCACCGATGTCTACACCACCCGCACGTGAAAAGGCGATAGATCGTATGATCAACAACGTTTTCAGATAATCTTTCAAAAATATTTGTAAACACTCTAAACCTTTGTAAATAATTATTGGAAAAATGTAACCCTCGTTGACATCTAAATACGTTTCGTCCATTTTCACAATAATTTTAACGAACGAAGTAATGCTTGATTATTTTTCGTTAATTTGTTTTTTACTAGCAGCACACGTGTTGTCTTGACGGTTTCAAGCTTAATACTGTTTTTTTTCTCGACAACACACCTCTTTATACCGATAATAAATTTGATACCCATATCAATGCTTGATCTGAAGACGGACTGTTATTGGTTCTCCTCGTAAATTTATTAAATCTTTATTCTGATCTCTCAAAGTTATTTGTACTCTGCTAATCGATGAATCTATTAGTGGATAGTATACGGATTGCAGTGGAACTTCGATAATTTTATATCCTGGAGCTACTGAAGGTGCGAATTCGTGTATCGCTTGATCCGGTTCACCGTTGTTGAATGACCCCGATATACGGTAACATAGATATTAGTTTTTTTGGTTTATTTTCTTCATCGATCCACCTTTATACGGTCGAACATAAAACCCACTTCCCTTTTCGATCCTATATTTTCCACCATTGTACGGTTTAATGTATAGACCTTTGCCTAGATGAGTGGGTGTATTTTTGTCACATTGACTTTAACATATAATAAAACGTCATTATCTTCACACTATTTCCCACCAATAAACGTTTACGATGATTCGGAAATAGCTTTGCTTTGTTTACAAACGTACAATTCGTTTCCAAACATAAATGAGACTAAATGTTATGAGTTTAATGATTAGTGGTTTCAGTGTAAACATAGAAATTACTTCCGGTTGTTATGAAATTGAAGATATAAAAAATGCTATATTTCTTCAAATTAAAAATGCAAAAAAGAACTTTCCGAAAAATTTTGATAATGTAACTTTTAACATGTGGGCTAATTCTATTAATTTAAGATGTCACATTAAAAGTAACTGTAAAATCAAATTTCCCGATGGACGTAGTTTATCAACTGTATTGGGATTTAAAAAAAAAGAATATTTTCGTATCT